>JAWWEY010000275.1:1538395-1591560 GCA_035582745.1 Loriotus luctuosus
TTTTTCCATGGGTCATAATCAAAGTCACAGGTGTCTTGGGCTCTGTGCCAAGGTCTCTGAGCCCCCTGGCAGGGGTTTGGGCAATCCAGGACAGACAGAGGGATGTCCTGAATTCTGACAGTCCCAGAACTGGTGTGGCTGTCATTGCAGAAGAGCTTCTGTCTCATCTGTAACCCTGAAAATGACAAAGCATTTTAAAGTATGTGGGGAAGACTCACAAAGTTATTGTGTGTTATGCAGGATGCAAAGCTGGGGTCAGTTCTGTCCTTTTGTCTTTCTATATTGAGTGTCACAATCTTTGCCCCTTGTATGTGTGTAGCCTCCATCAGGGATAATGGTAATGAGTTTTCATACCAAGGGGATATTAAATCCCCATTCCCCTTCAGTAATGTATAATGTCAACAGCAGCCTTTGATGAATTCAGCTTATTCTTAATTAGATGCTTGAGCAAGAGATTATTAATCCATTTATCTCAAATTCTAATTGTACCATGAATTGCTTGCTGTTTCATGCCCAAGTTTATGATCATAGTTCTCTTCTTACAGCCTTTGAGGAGTCATACTCTTAAGTGAATGTATTTCTGTAAACTTGAATTGTTGTGATCTTATTTGTATTACTTTCCTCAATATGTGTGTGTGTAAATATTCCAAAAGCCCCACTCCATCAGCCAGGGCTATCCTGTAACACAGCAATTCAGCAACTACAGCTAGGTGCCATTTCCGTGGTAGTGACATCAGGCCTTTAAAAAAATTAATTTTAGCACCAATAAGGGGAACTGGGTGCTTCTCATGGCAAAGGCTGGGGGATTTATACTGGAATTACTGAGTGGGATGATTTGGAGACCTACCAGCTTTGAAATGCAGGTTAAAACCATAAACTTCAGTTGTGATACTAATGTATAAGTACTAATGATCTAAAACTCAGTCCTAGGACATTCAGGGCAAGCCAGTCAGTTTGCTGAAAGAGCCTGTAGTTGCCTAAGTGACACACACTTGCCTGGATACAGCCAAGGATTCTTTTGAAAATGTCCTCAGAGCAGGCAGAAGGTTTTTTTCCCTTTTAACAGGCTGAACTGGCCTAGTTTGCAATCCATGGTGAATACTGCAATGGCTCCATCTGCTGAAACAACTAAATCACTGGGAGCTTCAAAAAGTTGCAGCAAATGGGATTTTTTTTCTCCTGCGGTCTGTGCTGTTCATCCCCTCTGTGTTTCTGTGTCTGGGGTGGGCTATTTCAGAATGGGCCCAGAACATTCTGTAGCTTCTCTGTGTGTCTGTGTGTCCCCACAGAGCAATGGGTCTGACAGGCACGTGGCTGACATTCAGTCAAGTGGAATAATAAATGATAGTGGGTGAAGCCAGTTTCCCAGTGCTCCTGTTTTTATATGGGCTGCTGTGTAGGGCTGCTGTGTGCAAATAGGGATTTAATGGCACCATCTGAATGGTACAGTGATATCTGGGAAGAGAGAAGGGTATAACAGTGAGGGTACCAAGTTTTTCTCTTGTGTTCCCTGGTTTTAGTCATCTATACGGCTGCTATTAAAAAACACAAACAAACCCTCCCACAGTCACTTCCTATCCTGAATCCTGTGGCACATGACAGCTCTTCTGGCTCTGCAGGGCTCAGGTGCTGCCAAATGATTGCTTTTCACTGGTGTTCCTGATGTCCTCACTGACAGCTTGTCCTGGCTGTCCTTTCCAGGGCAGAGCTTGTTTCTCATGGGGTCCGTGTTTCTCACTGGGGTCCCTGTTTCTCACTGGGATCCCTATTTCTCATGGGGTCCCTGTGTCTCACTGCTGAACAAATCCCACCCAGGACAAGGCTGGCTGCTCCCACCCCTGCAGCTCTGGGAGAAGCTGTGAGTGTGTTCACAAGCAGCTGGGCTGAGTTTAGCTCCAAATGCACCTAAAATAAAATCATACCTACACAGCTGAGTGCCACTGTGTCTTGTTTTGGGCGAGAGAATGGTTTAGGTGTCTGTTTTGAATGCATCTGGCAGACTGCATGGACAGGGGTCTCTGCAGTCAGAGTAGCAAGCACAGGGGAGTTTCTTGCCCTGTCTGCACTTGGGGAGCTGTGGTGACTTAGTGTGTGAGCTCCTGCTTCACTGAAATTGTTCTACTCTCCTTTCTCATAGTTGGAGAGCAGCTGACCTTGTTTGTGTACCCCAGCATTGCCCTGAAACTGTTCCCCACTACCAGGTGAATCAAATGTCAGAGGAACTGTCAGGACACAAAGGCAGCTGATCCAGAGCCATTTGTCAGCCTTGTTGGCAGCAGCCATTAAAAACTGTGATCTGTTTGTGCATGGGCTGAGCTCAGAACTGGGATTTCTGCACCCTGCAGTTTTCTGAACTCCCCCCAGCTCTACCAAGGCTGTACTTTGTGACTTGGGGAAAGTCAGATCTCTGTCTTTCATTTTCCACTCAGAGAGTGTCTCTGAGCCATGGAAATATCTCCTTTCTCACCGAGACTGGGAGGATTAGTTGATCTGTACATTTGAAGTCATAAATTGCCATGCAGGGCAAGACCCTGAACCAGGGCATGAAGGTTTCATCATTGCTTTTGAAGGGAGGAGAACTGTGGTCCAAGTGCCTACAAGTGGGCAAACCCCACAGTAACAGGGCAAGTTAATTCATAAATTCTTTCCCCTGTCTTCCTCAAACCTCCCTGTTGGCTTTTCTTCTTCACTTAAAAATATTCCTGCTCAGTCTCCAGGCTCAGCTTTCTCCTGAGCTTTGTTTGTTCCTGCTGTTCTTTCTAGCAGGGCTCTTCTGCTTGAAAAGGGCACTTTGATTCCCTCTGTGCTCTTGACTTGAAGCTAATGGGGTTCATCTGATCTGGTGAGTCACAGAAAGTTCCTTTGCATCTCTGTCTTGTGGACTGAGTGAAGCAGAGCCTCTCTGAAGACAGACATGGGATCATATAAGTGTATATAAGTATACACTGTGCCTGACTCAATCTTGTAACCAATTCAGTGTAAAACATGTCTTTTTGCCATGAGTGTATGGGAAATAATGGCTAAAATCATTTCAGTTCCTCTCTGCCTCTGATAAATTTGAAAGCAGTGTTATGCTGATGCTGAGGGGTTTGTTTTGAATACTACACTGCATGCTTCTTGTTAGTCAAAGTCTTATTTATTCTGCTTTTTAACTTCTCTGCTCTCCACTTCTTAGAATATGAATCTCTTTAATGTAACACACTATGTTTTCTGATTATACTACTAGTATTTTGTGGGGCACACGACCTCAAATTTTTCATTACAGGATCTCCTTTTAAAGTAACCCAGGAATGGCAGTGCTGGGTTCAGGTTTGCCATGCTGTCTGTGTGTGGCAATGAAGAAGCCATTGGTACCAGAGGCCCAGCTCACAGCTGAAACCTTAGAGACAGGAGGCAGTGCAGGAGCTCACAGTGCCACGACACAAAGAGACACAATCAATAATTCCTGCAGTGGTCTGGCTGCTCCCTGTGCCCCATTTGGGCAGCAGTGTGGGGGTAAGCAGGCACACCAGGTAGAGGCTGTGGGTGTTCTGGCTCTGGGGTGGTGCAAGGGCCCAATGAACCCCAGAGGACAGAGCAGAGGGATCCCTGATCCAGTTTGCTGGAGAATTCCCAGGGGTGAAAGCCAAAGCAGAAGGGGGTGCAATATTCCTGCTGATATCTGATGTCATGAGAAGCTGAGTAGTGCAGGGTCAGCCATTCCTGGTTATGTAATTCATTTGTGGCCTCAGATTCATTTGATCCCTTTTATGCATTTTGTTGGCAGCAGAACATTCTAGCCATTGCCCCAGGAAGGATGAAAGAGGGCAGTCAGAGCAGATCACATACCCAGTGAACCTGAAAGGGAAAGGTAATTAACCATCCCTTTCCAGGGGTTACCCTCTTCTCTGTCAGCAGAGCAGGATTTGTATCACAAATCTACCCCAAGCTGCTGAGAAAGGCCAGCAAGTGGGTATCTTCTTCTTCCACCAAAGGAATAACTATTCCTTTCATAATCTGTTTGATGTGACGTCATTCTTTCAAAATCCAACCTTTGCTGGAAATTACTGATTTTAGAAGTGGCCTAAGATTGCCAACTTCAAGCTTGGTGTTGTATATTTGACATCACTTTGGGTATAAGAAGCTCTGCCACCTCCTCCTGCCTGGTCTGTTTTGTGTCTTTCACCAGGCAATAGAGACAGAGAAAAATGTTCAAATGGAAAGCATTTTTAGAAAATCACAAGTGTTGGTGGCTAGTGAGTATTTCAGGGCACATGCAGGTCCTGAGAACATTTTCAAACACATTTTTGAATTATCCCCTTTTGGTGACTGATAAAATTAATTTGCATCTTTGAAAAGCCCCTTCACTTGGACTCCCTGGGTGCTGTGAAGCATTCTGTGTTCTGAAGGTCAGGGCGTGAGCTCAGGTTCCCAAATGGCAATCTAACATTAGATAGCTGTTTTTTGAACATCCCCAAACTCATCATCACGAGTTGCACATGTGATGCATGTCTCACAGGCCTGCAAGCCATCAGGGCTGCTGTGCAGACACTGCTGCTGGTGGCTGCACCCTGGGCAGCAGTGCAGGGCTGCTCTTTGATCTGCTGGGCACAGATAAGGCCCTGCTCAGAGGATGTGTTTACCTTAGCAGCTCTCTTTGATGGGTCCTCTCGTGGATGAGAGCAGAGCTCTGTGTCTGCTCAGTTGCTCTGAGCAAACAGCTCATTTCAGCTTTCAGCACAAGGCTCTGGGTGCTGCAGCCCTGCACTGGGCAGGAGGGTCTGTGCTGGCCCTGGCAGGGCAGCACTCAGCCCAGGGGATGGGTGCAGAGGATTTTATCTGCTGAGAAGTGCAGATGGAGCTTAGGAGGTTCTTTCACCTTTGTCCTTAGACCAAGGCTGTAAATCTGATGAGCACTTTCTCATTTAGGATATTCAAAAATGGAGAAAAACCTCTCAGTTCCCCATCCTTTAATATCAAGAATATTCTTAGTGACTTCAACAAAGCAGCAATCACCCAGTGCCATTACAGTGTAGATAATTTCTCTGTGTCATTCAGAGTTATCTCATCAATGTTGCAGTCCCGAGCTTGGCACCCTTCTGTTTACTGCCACATTATTAGTCCTGAAGGGAAGCCTCAAGTCTCTATTCTTCTTTTTACTTGGGTTAGTTTATGGCAGGGATTCAGTGATGTGCTGGTCATGGCTCTGTGCAGGCACAAGAGGATGTACATGCCCCGTTCTCAGGGCTGGGAATGGTCTTCACAAAGCCTGAGGTTCTTTAGGATTTGTGTATTTACATGGGTTTCAACAGCATGGTGACTCCCATCTATTTCCCAGCTACAGTAATGAAACCATGACCAGGTATGCACTGATACAGCACCACAGAACAAGCTGAATGTCAGAGCAGAACAGTTTTACATTAGATCTTTCATTAAAAAAATCAATGTGGTATTTCCCTTCTTTCCTCCCAGACTCACACTACTTTCTACTGGACCCCTTGCTACTACTTGAATTTTCCAAGAAACTCAAGGGCAAACACAGCTGTATCATCAAAAGTCTCCAGAAGTAGTGAGAAAAGGAGACTGCACTTATCCCTGTCCACTTCAGAGTCTCTCCTTGGATGGTAGCAGTTCTTGTGTTGAGCCAAGAGATTCATACCAAGGCTGACAAATGCTCCCTGGGATCCTGACACTACAACTGGGTGTCAAGCACTGCCCTATCACAAAGGCATACATCTTGTGCTGCTTGGGAAAAAGTGGGGAGCTATTTCTGAGACTGAAGAATTATTTTCTTATCTCTGCTGGACCCTGAAGGATTAAACACATGTCCTGCAGACTGTACATGCACTGCTAGAAATGCAGCCATCACCAGAGTTGTCTGACACTCCTCTCCTTGTGTCCAATCATGATGCAATTTTGCTGTGAAATAATGACAATTTCAGACATTACACAGTGGTATTTTACTACTCATGGCAACTTTACTCATCCTTTTCTAATCCCTCTCCCCCTTTTTAGGATATTTGAATGAAAGCTACTATTTGGTTGTCAAGGATTAACCTTTTAAAGGGCTCTTGTAGGGGCCCATGATTTCACAGATATGATATGAAGCATGTGGAGCTTTCACTCCTGCCAGTGAAGCAGCCCAGATTAATCCCTCTGGTCTGGCAGCTCATCACAGGCAAGGCTGAGCATGGTCCACTGCCATGGTGAGAGCTCTGAAGCACTGACAGGGAGAGGAGTCCTTGCTCTGAGATGTTGACATGTTGTGCTGGAGTGAGTAATGTGCTGGGATGTGTGCCAGCCTCTGAGACCTTCATGGGAAGGCAGCACCATAAGCAATTTCAGTGTCAGTTAATTACACTTGAAGACACTGTGGTGGTTGTGGTATCTAAACACAGAATAGACAGAGACACAGAGAGGTGCCTCAGGACATGGCGACTTTGGTGTGACAGAATCAATGAAGGGCTTTGAAGTCTTGTCTTGTTTTCTTTGCAGATATTTCTCTTTGATCTCATGCTGGGATTCGTTTGGGTTGGTTGTTTTGGGTTTTTTTTTTTGACAGGTGTTGTTTTTTTATTTAATGTTAAAACCCCTTGTCACATATAACAAGGGCTGCTGGATGCAGTTCTTAGCCTCTGACGTGAGAGGAAATTTGTACTGACCTGCATCAGAGTTCTCCAAACCTCCTCTGCAGCACCTTAATGCTGCTGTCCTGCAGGGCTTCCCCTTTATCATGGCTGTACCTATCCTCATCTCCCTGAAACACAGTGACTGCCCCACAGATGATGATTCCAGTGCCTACTCAGTGTAGGGAAAGCAAAGGGAGGACACTGGGATCAGGGGTGCTGCCTGTCTCATTTTATGGCCCATTAAATGATCTCTGGATGTTTTCTCTTCTCTATGAAAGACTGACATTTTTTAGGATACTTTGGGATCCACAGAAGAAAAGCTTTGTAGCTGCATTAATACAAATAATTCTTTTCCATGCTTCCTGTGGCACTCTCCCAGAAGCTGTCACTGGCTTTGTGCAGGACCTCTGGCAGAATTTCCCCAGAACCCTTTTTCTGCCAAAAGCGTGGGCAGCTGAAAATAGTAAAATTATATTTTCTCAAAAATTAGTGGGGGCCATAAAGTATATTTTTTATGCCAGTGTAAATGTGTTATGGTTGTATTAAAGCCATTGCTGTATTGAAGCACTTAAAATAGCTTCCCCTGCAAGCTTCTCACACTGGGGGATTTGCTGTGGGTGCTCTCGGCTGTTAAACCATCCCAACAGAACTTTTTTGTGCCTTTCTGTTTTGGACAGAGAAGACTGGAGGACTTTGTCCTGCTGCCCTTTGTCCTGCCTGCACAGGAGGGCTTCAGTGGTGAAGGCCTTACAGCCATCCTCATCCTCTCTTTGCCAGTGCCAGCATCTCATCAGTCTGTGTGGACTTACACACACCAGGGGCTGCAGCTGTGTTTTCTCAGCAGAGCAGGCAGAAAATAATGAGTCAGTTTGCAGGGCCTTCCAATCAAAACTGTGTGTACCTTAACTCCTCTCTATTTTTCCTTTCAGTGCATTTTACCAAATACACATGAATCAGCAGAGCTAATAGATGTAAGCAAATAGTGCCAGTTTATTTTCTTTAAGCATATTCTGCTTCATGTCATTGCTAGAGGTGATATTCTAGTCTGTTTTATTTGGGTTTTTTTTTTACTGGAAACAGACTGTTTCTTTCTTACAGAATACATCTGAAATTAGCAGTAAGGTCAGTCTACAAGGTTTTTGTTGAACAGCTGCTCTGATGTGTTTGTTACAGAGTTCACCTTGCACTGTAGAACAAAGGAGGTCAGGGAATGCAAGCACGTGAATTCTGTTCTCTTCTAAATGCTGTCAAAGTCCATTCATTGCCCTTCATGGTGATGGTACTGAAACACCTTCACAATACCAATATACCAATATCAAAACCAATGATTTCCTGGAGTACCTGTGTCTCTTTGGGAACCATTATTTTGTGTAGGCTCTTATAATCAGTTTTTATGAGGCTTGAAGAAGTGTCTGTACTCTGCAGTAGAAAGGCTTTTTTGGATAAGAGTATTTTGCAGTATTTTTTAAAACCCACCTGGAACTTAATCTACTACCTGGAGAGTATTTCATTTCCAGCTCTTTGCTGGCTTATTTTTGGGCTGCTGTGTCCTGGCAGTGTAACTCTTTGGTGGTTTGGGGATTGAAGTGTGGTATCTGATTTAGCAGCACTTGGTGCATCCCGTTGATGCTGAGGCAGGATCTGTGAATGGCTGTGTGTGAGCTGGGCACTGACAGCCTGTGCTGGCTGGAGCACACTCTGCATTCACAGCCAGCTCCATGCAGTGACTTGTGATGACACAGCCAGGAAGAGAGGAACACACAGAGCCTGGGCTGAGAACAAGAAACAGATTTTTTTTTGGAGCTGGAGTGAAAATTCCAGCACTATTTAGCAGCCATGTCTCTTGTCCAAACACTTGTGCAGGAAGAACCATCCCATATCTGAGGGAAACGTGGGTTTTTTTCTCCTCTGGTTTCATTCTGCCCACTTCAGTCACTTCATATTCCTGTGCAAAGCCTCCCCAGCTCCCCACCCGCTGTCCCTGGCCCACTCAGGGTGTCTGCAACCAGTACATGGGAATTTATGAGCCAAGCTGCTGCTCAGGAGGAGCAGGGGGTCTTTTGCTGCTGCACCTCAGAACCCTGGTGACCTTTAGAGCAAGTCATTGCCCTCCCAACAATTCATATTATTTTAAGTGGACTTGGGCCCAGACTCAACAACCAATTTAGTCCCCAAACCTCCTGCTGAAATTAATGGGCTGCAACACCCATGTTGACTTTAGTGGGATTTCTGTCCTGTGATTCATTCATTGCTCTTTTCTGTATCTGAACCTTTTCCATTCCATTTAAAGGGTGCAGGGACTGAGCACAGCTCTGCTGTCTCTGCTTGTTGCACAGAGCTCTTTGCACACCTTTCAGGTTGTTAAATTCTGTGATATTTGAGGAAGAGTATTAATAGCTAGGATCCTGCTCAGGGACTAGCTTTGAAGGCTGCTAGGATGGCATTCAGACTGCATGGGATGCACTGCCACTCTTGCCTGGCTCTGAGACTCCAGGCAGAAGGTGGCCTGTGGACAAGCCCAGGTCACTGCCTGAGCATGGGCAGGCTCTCAAAAGAAGATTCCCAAAATCTCCCAGGCAGCTCCTGTCTGATCCAGAGGTGTGTCAGGGGGATGACTGGGAATTCCTTGAAAGCCTGTGTTTAAAGCCTAAGGGCTCCACACCTCTATTTTCTGTTTCTGTGAAACTATTTATTTGAGAAATATACTATTTCTCATATTCCCCTGCTTTTATCACAATACTGAGCTGTGAGTAGTGTCTTGTGTAAGAGCCCTCATGCTTGGAGAGTAACATTGGTGTAGTTCATGACAATTAACAGGTTTAATTAACAGCTGCTGTGTGCCGGCAGGACTCAGGTTGGTAACACTCCTGGAAGGTAACATTCTGTTTAATAAACAAGAATTTGTGAACTAAAACTCCTGAGTAGATGCATTTGCTGACACCCTCGTCTCTTAATGAAGGCTTTTCTTAAAATAACAAATTGCACAGGTTTGCCATCACCACGGGGCATCCCCTGCATCCATGCCTGGAGAAGGAGGCTGAGGAATACGAGCACAGACCAAAGCTGTCTCAGCCTTGTTTCCTCAAGGGCTGTTTTCATGCTCTCTGTTCCAAAATTATCTCATTACACAGCATAGACCCATACAGCTTTGCAATAGCACCCTGCCCCCCTTTGGTCTGTGAACTTATTTATATCTGAAACATTTTTACTTGTTTTCTTTTTAATGTCATATTTTAAAGCTTCTCATGGTGATTGACCTGCAAATGGATACTTGAAACCAAGATGAGCTAAATCTCTCTATAAGAACAGTTGCTGTGGAAAGGTTTCATTTATATTAGATTATATTCAAACTGTGCTGAAGGAATGGAATTGAAGCAAGAGGGAAATATGGTTTTTATTGCCTGCTTCTCCTGTAAATGACACATCATTTCATCTGGCTCATTTTTTTATTGGTATTTCCCCTCCTGCTTCAACTGCAGAATTACTGTGTTTTGGAGACTGGCAATTTTACTGAGACCAGTGTCTTTCAGGTAAGGTGCCTTCCACCTCTTTCAAAAAGTGTGCTGCTGCTTCATTTGAAATCAGACTGTCAGACAACATGATCTGAGTTTGTTAAGAACTGCAAATCAGTTTTCAGACTAGAACACTGGCACAGGTCTAATTTGACAGATCTCTGGCATGACAGAATTTAACAAGTCAGGTTCTGTGCATAATCCATGTTTGATGAAAGCAAGATAAGACTTTCACACCAAAAAAATTCAAAGCCCTGGTGTCTGTCACATTTAGGATTGTTATTGATGTTCTGGAGGACATCTTGATATCACTAACAGATGGCAAGGAGTCAGCAGCTAAACAAAAATGTGTATGTCCAACTAGAGGTTCCTTGACTAGAGCTGAAGTCTTTCAGAAGCTGCTGTACTTCCCATTTCTGTCTCTGCCCAGGGACAGAACACTTCTGATCAATTGAATTTTTTTTAAGTGAGATGACACTTTATCAGAAATTCATTTTGTCTGTTTGATTTTAAAATATTTCATTTTCAAATGAATACTTATTATCTTCTTTAGGGCTAGATGAATTCATTATACTTATATACTTTAGCCAGTAAAATCCTCTTAATACCTGTTAATACTAATTACCTATATATGTATAGACATGAATTATATATTTATATTTTCATTAGGTATCTATTTACAATATATATCACTAATTATTCTCTTGGAAAAAAAAAAATAAGTTAAATGTTGAATGCCCAGAAGTTCAAATGTGGGCTTCCAAAGAGAGCAACAACTTGTATTGGCCAAAAAGGAAACAGGATCTGCAATGCCTTAAAGAAATGGGGTTAGATCTGATAGAGAGAATTTATGTAAGATCTGATGTTAAAAAAGTTGATTATGATCTCTCAAGTTGTGTCACATTAGTCAACAATACAGCTTTTTGTTTTTAAACATCATTAGATTTTTTAAAATGTGGAAAATGCATTTAAATTTGTTAATGCTTAATGTAGATATTATAGCATTATTTTATACTAAAACCAGCAATGATTTACACTTGCAGCAGGGCAGGGTGCAGGTCAGAGCTGTGGTGGCAGTGGCACAGGGCAGGCAGGGCTGGCAGGATCCCTGTTCCAAGGCAGCCCTGGCAGTGGGATGCACAGCACGTTCTGGGCTGTGTCATTGCTGTTCTCTCGTTTTCCAAGGTGCTGTGAGGAGCTCTGTGTCCTTGCCATATCCTCTAAGCCAAAGAGATCTCAAGTGTCACAGTGTCTGCTCTCTGGGGATGCTGGCTAATAAAGTGCTCTCCAGCTGGCTGCCAGTGCCTGCTTCTTAGAAATAACCCAAACTCAGAGGGTTACAGAATCCATTAACCTCAGGATGTGTTATTATCCCTAAGCAACAAAGATTTTTATGAGCTAAATCATAGCTTTGACAACAATATATTTTAGAAAATAATGCTGTGGTTCCTAAAAATCATGAAGATGTCTTAGAAGTCATAGGTATTGGGTTTTTTCAGCAGGTCTGAGATTTATTTTTTAACATTAGTATCATTATGATGTCTAATGCTTAACAATTTCCAAATTTTAAAAAAGTACTAATTTCTTTTTCTCTTGCTGAAATGTGGCTTCAGACTTTAGGCTCTGAGGAAATCAGTAAATATTGCAATACAAAACCATTCCACAGTCTTTTAAATCCTGACTGTTAATTTTTAAGATAGTATGAATTAATTGCAAGTTTCTGACACAGACACAGCATCTAAGAGAGCTGCAAGATTACAGTCCCCAGAGCATAAGCAGAAGATGTTTTCTTTGGAAGCTTCATCCTCTTTCACTGCTGAAAGCATTGAAACAAAGATGAAACTTTATTATTCTGGCAGAGTCAGAGCCAAGGCAGCGAGTGCTGGTAGCAGCCATCCAGCAGATGTTCGTCACTCTGCCTGACCAACCATTCCTGTTCTCCCTGGCTGCCACAGCTGTGAAAGGGAAACTGGCCCTGGAGCTGTTGGAGTCACAGGCTCAGACTCCTCCAGCTCCCCAGCAGCAGCACTGGGTGTGTGGCACAGCTCAGGTGTGCATCAGCCACGTGTGGAGGCTGCAAGAGGCGTCTCCTTTTCTCCTCCTGGGAAATACTACAGCTGGCAGGTCATTTCCAGAATATTTTCCAGCACCTGATTTTGCCAAAATCTGAAGCTGTTTTGGTTTTTGTTTTTTGGAGGTTTTTTTTTGTTGTTGTTGGTTTTTTTTGCCAAAATCTAAAGCTGATGCTTTTGGAGGCTTTCTCTTGGTGCCCATGACTTCAGATATGCTTTTGGAACTAAGCCTGATACACCTTCTTGTCTGTCAAGGGCCAAAAAAATACTTATTGTCCTTAAGTTAGTTGATTAAGCACACCAATGCTGCAGCTGTTGTGTTTGAGGTCATGGTCTCTAAACTCTGTATCTGGAAAATAAAATAGGGTACTGCTATAGAAATGACTCGCAGCAAACAACAATTGTTGCCTGCATTTCTGGGTTCAAGGGTGGCCAGGAGTCCAGCTGCTCACAGCAAGGCTTCAGCTCTGCTGTAAAAGCAGCCCACCTGCAATTTGTTTCTTAATGCACCTTCACCTTGCCCACGGGGAAGGATGCTCATCCAGTAGGATGGGTGTGTGTTTCCCCTGGAGCTGTCTAATGAAGCCTGGTTTAACTCTCCCTCATACAGGAATGCAGACTGCTCTTGCAGCTCTGGTCCAGATGGAATATGCCACCCCAGAAATGGTCAGACAGGCACTGAATGCTCCAATTAACGTGCTCTGTGTTAGAAAGAGGAAACACTGGTGCTGGGAAATCAGTAACATTAACCATCTTCATCTTTTCTGAAGGATGGACTTGCTGTGGGAATGTCTGTCTGTCTCCTGCATGGCTGTGAAAGTTTGGCTGCCTTAAAATTTAACTCAGAAGCATTGTAATTAAATCTTGGCATTTGAAGTAATTAAGAAGCAGTCTACATTTTAGCATAATCTCAAAGCATCAGCAGGGTGCTGACAAAAATGAAATATGCAAATTTAAAAGTGTCAAAGTTCCTGTAAGCACATGGTTCATACTGTTGCCAACAAGCTCTTCAGAAATAGCACCGGAGCCCCAGTAATCCAGAACCCAGCCCTTCTCTAAGGAGGGGTCAAAGAGGAGAGTCCAACTGCAGGAAACTGAGGGCCAGAGTTAGCACTCCCCATCAGAGAATACATCTTACCTCACCATCTCTGCTCCTTCACCTCAGAGTCTTGGGGAGGTGCAGGAAGCCCAGACTGTGAGCATCCACAGGAGATGCCGAGGAAGGAAGCAGAATCCAATCCACTGCTTAGTACTTCATCTGGAAACTGGATCTTTTTTGCATCAGTAAATAGCCAGAATATGTTTCTTTCCATCAGTGCCTCTGGGAGCCTGTTCATCACCACATGCAGATTCAGAAAAGTAAAAAATGGTGATGTGTTTTAGCCCAAAGACCTCCAGGAGAGAAACTCAGTCACTTGTCACCCAGTGCCAGCCAGGGAGTGGGTTCACAGGTCAGGATTGCTGCCATTTTACTGCTTGAAGAGTGTTGAAAAGGCAGCAGCATAAATACCAAGACTTTTCAGTGAAGAGGTCTGGACTGGCAGCATTTGTGATGGTGACTCAGCCCCTACAAAGTCACAAGCATTTTGTGAAGCACCCTTGTGTCAATCTTTTGGTGATAAGAGCTTTTGCCTAGTTTAAAAAAGTAGTTCATGAAGTCAAGCTCCCAAGGCCAATAAATCAGAAGACAAATAAAGGTCCTCAGATGTATTCATGGCATCCAGTAAGTACTGAGCACTCACGAAAAACAGACGCAAGCTGCGTGTTTTCAGTGCCCTCAGGTTAAGGAAACTTCCCAGTCTGACCATTCATGAGACTCCCTGGAAGTCACACTCCCAGTGCCAGAATTCCACTGCTGGGATATGTGGCACTCACATTCTCAGAAAAATTCCTTCGCCCTGGATTTTTGTCCTGGGAAGTTGAGAAGCCTCAGAGAAAAGGAAAACAGTTCTTATCTCATTTGCTTCTCCTGTGTTTTACGCATGCGTGGAATGTGTTTGGAGATTGGAGATTGTTTACCCACAGGTGATTGTTTCATTGGATTCTGGTGTGAGCTGTTTTCACTCTTTGGCCAATCAGGGCCAAGCTGTGTTGAGACTCTGGAAAGAGTCATGAGTTTTCATCATTATCTTTTTAGCATTGAGTAAGTATCCTTTCTGTATTCCTCAGTATAGTTAGTATAGTATTCTTTAATATAATAGAGTATTATAAAGTAATAAATTAGCCTTCTGAGAACATGGAGTCAGATTGATCATTCCTGCCTTCACTGGCGCATTCTCTGCAAATACAATAGGGACAGAAGCCCCTACACAGTGGGTGGACCCAGTGAGCTCCAGGGTGTCCTGCTGGACTCCCTAACCACACAGCCAGACCAGGTTTCCTCCCCAAGTTAACCCATCTCAGAGTCTCATTTGTCTGCTTCCATTAAGCCATTTATTCCTCTGAGGAGGACCTGCAACAAAGGAACCCCTGAGCTTTTATAACCTAACAGTCTCCCAAGATGCAAGCCTTGCTCTTCCTCCTGAGTCCCTATCTCTCTGTGCATCCATCTTGCTGACATCACTCCTCTCCATCTCTTAAGAAGTTCATTTTTTAAGTTCTCCCCCTCCTATGTCCCTAGATTTCTGATGTGTGCACAGTAAAAATGCCAAGGAGGGGTTTAAACAGATCCTATATCAAAGCACACGGGGCTGGGCAGTGTGTGAAGGTTTAGACTTTGTTTCACCAGCTCAGGGCAGCCTCTTACTGAGATCCATCACTCAGTGCTGAGGTTTTGGAAACCAAGCACGTTTCCAGCAGAAGCTTTAGCTGTTGTATGAGATGCTCCCCTCACTCAGGTGTGTGTGTACCTGGAGCAGCTCCTCCAGCAGCTCCTTGGCATTTTGGGGCTGACTCACACAAACCACATTTTCCTGCCGTGTGTGATTAATCTTGATATTAGTGACTAATAGTGTCTATTAAATTTTTTCCCATTTTTCTGTGCTCTGTAAACAACCACATCTACAAGCCCTTCCTGCACCGTGGTTATGGCAAGTGGCAGCCCCAGGTGGCTGCATTCCCCCTCCCTGTGTGCTCCTGCAAAGCAGGTCACAGGAACAGCTGTCCTGGTCACAGGCACAGCCTCTCACACATGGAAATCCCAGTTTTATGTGCAGCAGCTCAGACTGTGTGCTTTGCTTTAGTTGCCTGCAGACCCCAAACTTGCCTTTAGCTGCAACCACACCTAGACCAAAGAAATGAGGTTTGGGGGTGGGAGTGAGCTAGCAAATGGTTTTACATAGTGATGTGAGTTCTGGTGAGAGGAATCACACTGCAAAATAACACTTGAACTTCACAGACTGATGAGATTACACTCCAGCATGCTTGTACTGGCACTGCTGAGTGGTCAGGGCCCCAGTGCCTCAGTAGCTTGATTGCTTGCAGTTCCTGATCTTCCACCTATGCTGACAACCTGCTAACTTGGGTTCCGAGTAAACTTTGGATTAAGCTAGAAGTTTCAATGGTTAAAGGTGAGGTCTTTAGCTGCCCTCTGAAGAAAATTTTTAGTTTCCCAGGACCTAGGACACAACATCTGGGAAAAGGAGTCAGTTAAATGTTGGTATGCCAGGAGGAAAGTGGCACTGTGGCAATTTAACAAATGTGTCTGTGCCAGGCTCTGCCTCCCACTGCAAAGGATCCAGTACCCAACAGCCAGACATGTCCACAAAAGTACTGTCCAAGCATTTTGGCCCTGACCAGCTTTCTGTCACAGACCATTGAGTCTGACCCTATTCTGCCATGCAAACTGTTTCATTAATCATTGGGTGCTCCACCAGTCATTCATGTCTTTGGGCATCCTACAGCTTTGCAGGTGTTAGAACAGCCCAGTTCCACAGGGATTAGGGATAGGTCACACAAGAAAATGTAGGGAACTTTCACATCCTCACACTGGTGAGTTGGGATAGCTGGATGTAGGCAGGAATAAGGGCAGAATAAGGAAACTGGATGAGCCATTGGTCTGCATGGCATCTCCTGCTTCTGTGGCAGAAGAATTTGTAGCACAGATCATACTGTCACTTATACCAGGAACATTGCTTTGTGACTTGGAGCTATTGCTCTGAGGAAGCCAGTGGTGCCCCAATCCAAGGCAGGAATGGAGTGTTAAGCAGACTTCTTTCTCTATACTCCTGATTCTCACTGCTTAGACTAAAGTGGACTTAAACGCAGACTATCAGAAAAAGCTGGGAAATTTTTCCTTGGGTCAGGTGTCCTGGCTGGCCAACTCAGTTTTGCTCCACTTAGTGGGAACAGTGCCATAGACTGGTGGCCTGGCAGAAGCTGTGAATCTCAAGGCTTTCTTTCCCTTTTTTGGATGAATTCTAACTTAAGTTTCCCTCCAAAATGAAGTCAATGAATTCCCACTAATATTGGATCCTTCATGCTTCCTCAACTATACCTCACCTGCTGTTGTACAGAGCCAATACAAGACATGATCACACAGATTTCCTCAATGTAACAATCTGTCAAAAGCAGTGATTTCTGAGTGCAAAACTTGTGGCCTCCTGTAATCCTTCCCATCTAGCCCCTTACAGCCTTTAAAAAAAATTCCATACACTTTCCATTCCCATGAGACCTGTAAGTCTGGCAGCTCTTGGTTCCGTAGGAAGGGAAAGACCCTTTCTGTGCTAGCCTGGTAAGATTTTAGCATTAATGGGGTTTTTAATTGTTTTATTATGAACTACACAGACACAAAGCCCTTTGGCAAGGGCACCCCGTAGAAATAAATTGAGTCATCATCCTTATAATAGAAAAGCTAATTCAGTATGGATCTGTCCTCCAGTTAAGGGCATGCACATCCCTCAGAGAATGGTTTTACCAACTGACCAGACTTCTGCTTTAACCACTGTTTGCTTTTCCTGACAGATCCTACTGTCCTGCCTATGGAAATGACTTATTCATGGCTGCTACAGTAATGTGTAGGACCAGCCTGGTCCTGGGCCCCCCTCTAACTGTGCTGCTCTACTTTCAGGACTGCTGCATCATCCACTGCTAGAGGGACTGGGCTTGGAGACTGTTTGTCCTGCCCAGAACCTAATTGCCCTCTACTTTCTGCCTTCTTTTCTACACCAAAAAAAAAAATGTAGCAATACAACCCCAGGTTTGAAATACCCTTCTCCTTAATATAATGAGAGTCTACAGAGGCTGTAAAACTTCCATCTGGTTACAGAGAGAAAAATGAAGAATTTCATGTTGTTGTCTGTCCATAGTGAAAATGTGTTTGTCCTGGATCAGCTCTTTGTACCATTGTTATGACAGTGGACAAAGGCCTCCTCAGACACTTCCTCTTCTGCCTTGGCTTTCTTAACACCTTCTCTCTTTTCATTTGATATCCTCCTCTTATTGGGAAGGAGGGATTTCATGTGGGACTGGGCTAAAAGGAATTTTAATGGTCCACTAATTCCAGTATCCTGCAAAAGGTATTGAGTCACTTCACAAAATGTCTCTTGGTGCCCTCTCCATGACCAGGATGCTCCATGCAAACTCCAGACAAGTGACTCCACTGAGCTGCCACCAGCCATGCATTGGAGCACCATGGGTCACACCAGGGAACAGTACCCTGCCACAGCTGCTGCAGGCAGCACTCTCGAGAGCCTCCATGTGTGCTCTGATAAAAAATACACCAGAGGTGTATTCCAGGAGCTGGCTAAGTAAGCTGCACAGCAGATCTCCTGTGCAATCACTCTGCCTGCCTGGAGTCATTCCCTGCTGGCCACACAGTCCCAGGCCACCTTCACTGAGGATGGCAGACACCAATGCCTCTGGATGGTAGATGGGTTTGCTCAACATCTGCTGAAAGGAGCTCAACCAAGACAAATACTCTGGTGGCCTCGTTCTGCTGCTACCTGACCCATCCAGGCTGTGCATGCCTTTGCCATGGGAGTCTCCGTTCCAGCTGCTGCCTCCAGCACTGAACCAACACCATCCATCACAGCACTGGAAATCTTCCAGGATTACTCACAGGTGGTTCAAACTTTGTCTTGGAGTCAAAACTTGTCTTGAGATTTGTCTCCAAGGCAAGATTTGAACCATCTGTTAGTAATACTGTGAGACTTGAAGGCACCAGTGGCCAAAAGCTGTTTTCTTGCAGTGTTCCTCAGTGAAGACAAGGTGCATCATTCCTGCCAGGCACCTGGCCAGGAGGGCTGTCACCAGGAGTCAGGACCTCTCTGCTAAGGCCAGCAGCAAGGGGAGCAGCGTGGTCTGGAAACACAAGAGGAGAAGCACAAAATGCCAAGGAAATGACTTAAGAACTTGTCTTTGCACAACAGCAAACCAGGCTTGGGGAAGGAAGCAACCTTCAAACATCTCACTGCACTTTGGTAACACAAGCTGTACTCAAGGACTGCACACTGGTGACATTGCAAGTACCACACAGCATTTGTTTTTCTGGGTGGTAAATTGAATGGACATGTCCTGAAGGCTGTGAGGGTTGTGCTGTACAGACTGGTTTGGCTGGGTTGGTGCTTTACTGTGGTTGATAGATTTTTATCAGATGCTTTTACTTGTTAAATTTTCCTTGGTTGTGGGAACAATCCAGCAAATAGTAAAAATGATGGAGCACCAGGAGACATGCAGCCAAGGAGATCATTTGTTTGGCTGGATCCCTTCCTGCACAAGAGAGGCTTTGTGTGAGCTCACAGAAGAGCCGTGTTCATCTTGCTGTGGGCAGAACTGGCAGCAGGCTTCAGGCTTTGTCTCCATGCAGAGTCAGGCTGCCTTGGTTCTCCACGGAGCCGAAAACTCATTATTTCCGAGGTTACAGCCAGGCTGCTGGGAGGCTCCAGCTCCTTGTGAGAAGTGCCTGTCTCCCAGCAGCATTGGCAAGGAGGCAGCCGGGCCTTTGGACAAAGGAAGATGTTTGTGCTGGTCTCAGAAAGGAATTCCATGCTGCCTGGGAGAGCTGCCATGGGGTCCTGCTTCTTTGGCAGTGCTGACCTCCTCAGAGAGCTGCAAAGCCAGGGCAACCCATGGCCCATGGGTCAAGGACACAGGGTGGTCATGGTACCACCAGCAGCTGGTCTCCAAGGTGAACTGCTCTGGTAGAGGTACAAATGCAGAACTGGAAACTGATCAGGTGCAGTACAAATGCTGGCTGCAGTGGCAGGGGGTCTGATGGCAAAGGGACAGCCCTCCCAGGGGTCTCCTGGGGTGCACATCTCTCCCACTCCTGCAGCGCCAGCCCCCAGAAGCTCCTGACTAGGCACTGCCTCCAGGCTCCTTGGCACCAGCTGTGCCAGGCAGGACTCAGTCCAACTCAGCTGGGTGGCCAAGGCTCCAGAGGGCTGCAGGCAAACACTGTCCCCCTGCTCACATTTGAGGCACATCTGCACCTCAGTGGGTGTTTCTCTGTCTGTGACTCTGCAATCTTCCTCTTGCAGACTCTGCTTTGTCACAATCCGGCTGTAACACTGGGGGAACAGTAGCACCAACCCTGAAGGCAGCTGTCCCTACAGGCATGACAAGTTTTAGGAGCTTTGTGAGGGTGTGGAGAATCATTTGTAAGTATCCCTGTTGCTGGATCCAGACCATGGCACAGCAATGTTCTCTGACTTCTCCATGCTGGATGCTCAGGGCCAATGGCAGTGGGTGGCAGGTCTGTTTAAATCTGTGTGTGTGCTTCCCCCAAAAGCTGATGATGTGGCCACAGCTTTTTTGGGATGAGGGGTACAGGTCAATCTAGTCATATCTACGTGAGAAAAATCAATGCCCTGGCAAAGCCAGTCCCATTTTTGTGTGGAACATGTCAAAACTCATCTTCAAAATGCATCCTGAGTCATAACCACATCCAGTTCATGGGAGGAACCTCGCTTCCTGCCTTGTTGGGTGCAGGGAGAAACATCCTTCACTGAGGGATCTTCACCACATACAGAACTCAATGCCAATGACTGTTTTGGGATGAAGATGAGGGAACAGCATGTATGGGGCATAGCCTGGAGCTCATCTTTGCGTGCAAGGTGGGATGGGGATCCCATGAAAAAGCTGAACATGGGGACACAAATTAAAGGTGTCTTCAAAGCAGTGTTTGTGTGTGTCAGCTGATTAAGACTGCAAAGATAACTCTGACACCAGGTCTCCACACCAGCCCATGGCTCTGATGCCTCAGCCTGACAAAGGCCATGATTCAGTAGGCTGGGGAGAGGCAGCTGAGTGACCCAGCAGAGCCATGATAGGATGGTGAGCAAGGATGTCATCACTGGACAGCCAAGAGGTTCTGCAGATGCAGAAACATGGCGTGCAGATTTTCAAGGTGTTTATAGCTCTGTTCAGACACACAAAGCTTTTCAAAGGCCAACAGGAGACCCAGCACTTTTCTGCCAGATCTGTCCCTTGCTAAACACCAGACTCCAGAGATCTTGCCTTCAGGCAAGGTGATGTTTTAATGGCTGAACAAATATTTTCCTTGACTTTGCTCTGGGAAATAGCTGGGCTTTTATGGCCAGATTTGAAAATAATAATAATAATAATAATAATATAGTAAAAACAGCTCTCTAGCATTTCAGTGAAAGTAGGTAAAGCTTGGCAAACTTCCCATAACTGCAAACAGGGTTTTTTGCTGTGGGCAGTGCCAGGCAGCATTAGGAGGCAGCAGGCAGCCGTGGTGCCCAGAGCTGGGCAGCCCAAGTGCCAGCTGGAGGAGCTGGCAGCACGCTGGCCAGCTTTCCTGCCAGGAACCAGCCTGGCCAGCCAGTTCAATAGCCTGCCTGTGTCCCACTGGAAAGCATCAAGGAAGATGTCACCAGTGATGAAATTGCTGATAATCCAGTGTACTCTACCAGGAAAATTATCCAACAGAAAAAAAAATTCAAATTGCCAACTCTGCGCTTGAGCATCTCTGCCCAAATAGTAGCACCCTGTAGAAGACAAATTCCCTTTTAGCACAGGATTTTGCTGTGGTCCCATGCAGAATTTGCCATGAGAGAAGAACATCTCAGCTGTGTAGCAGGGCAGCTCCAGCCACCTCACTCTGCAAAACAGCCACCTGCACATCCCAATGTCACAGCACTGCTTCAACCAGTGACTCAGGCGTTGGCCTTTGCATATCTGCCATGAACTCCAGTTTATGCAGGGCCTGACTGCTTTGCTTATACATTTCTACATCTCCTCCAGATCTTAGGAGATGATGTTTGTCTTCACCAGAGTGAAGACAAAGGGTGGTAGGAGGCTCAGTAAGCTGGGCTCAGGATGGGGCAGCCTTCCCAAAGGACAGCTGATCTTCCTCTTGCTTTGTTAAGACAGGTTGAGAGCAGGAGTGGGTGTCACATCTGCCTTTTCTCTCCAGGGCTGAGTGCCCTGGAAGAGCAAGCATCATGAACACATCCTCCTTGTTTGTCAAAGATCCTGTGAAAGTCTTGCCTGGACTGCATTCAATCAGGACTCAAAGTATGAAATTTTAAAGTCCTCTTGGGTTTTTTCATCATGGAAAGCTCACTGGGTTTTGCAGTGCCTGGTTGAATCCACATGCTTATCTTTCAGGGATACTTTGGAGTCAAGGCTGATTTCCACCTGAGCCTAAGCTGATGTTTCAGGGCCAGCCATAAGCAGCCCCATGGCCCAAGCTCTGCTCTGTCAGCTCAGGCTGGTGGCTGGTGCTGAGGCCTGGCTGCACCCAGCCCACAGGGGCATGAGGAAGAGCTGGGGTTGGCAGCTCCCCTGGGACTTGGGGAGGTGAGGGGGATTGAAAACTGGCCCACAATGTGGTGATTAGCAGCACAAAGTCTAGCTGGAGGCCAGTCACTAGCACAGTATCTCAGGGGTCAAAACCACATCCAGTTCTGTTGGGAAGTAGCTTTTCTGAAAAGGATCTGGGGATCTCAGCAGGCAGCACAGTGAGCATAAGCCACAGAAAAGACTAAGGGTTGCTTTAGTCAAAACATTGCCAGGAGGTGAGGAGAGGGGATGCTTCCCCTGTGCTCAGCCATGGTGGATCACCCCTGGAGCCTTGTGTCCAGTGCTGGGCTGCTCAGTGCCAGGGAGATAGGGACACAAAGGGGAGAGGTCAGTGAAGGGACACGTAGGTGAATGAGGGACTGGAGAGAGGGTGCAAAGCAGAAGGGGAGCCAGGCTCTTCCCAATGGTGCCCAGTGCCAGGACCAGAGGCCACGGGGGCACGCTGGAACACAGGAGGGCCCTCAGAACTTCAGGAAACACTTTTTCATTGTGAGTAGGACCAAGCACTGGCACAGCTGGCCAAGGAGGTTGTGGAGGCTCCATCCCTAAAGATGTCCAGCAGCTGTCTGGACACGGACCTGGACAGCCAGCCCTGGGTGACCCTGCTGGAGCAGGGCTTGGACCAGGTCTGGAGGTGCCCTGGCTCAGGGAGCTCCTCCAGAGGAACATGGACTCTTTTATTCACCCAAGTCCCACCTTGGGGCTGGCAAGACGTATGGGGTGACAGGAATAACGAGGGAGTGTGACTGGAGGTGGCGATGGGGTGACAGTGTGACAGGGCTGTGAGCAGGCTGAGGCGGGGTGTGAGGGTGGCAGAGGTGACAGTGTCTGCAGCGGTGTGAGGGAGCGGCGCGGGAGCGGCGGCCGTGTGACAGGCTGCGATGGTGCGGGCAGGAGGAGGCTGGGCGGGTGACACGGCCGCAGAGGGGTGTCAGGGTGTGGCGGGGCGGTAACACCGGACAGGTGACAGGCGACGGGAGGCTCGCGAGGCGGGACCCGGCGCCTGAGGGGCGGGCGCGATGGCGGGAGCCGCCGAGGGGCCGGACCTCCGCGCCGCCGGGGGGCGCTGCGCGGCGCTGCGCGCTCCCGCGGGGCCGCGCGCGGCCGCCGCTGCGGCAGGAAGCAAAGATGGCGGGGCAGGGGCGCCGCCGCCGTGAGGGGGAACGCGGGGCGCCCGCCATGTGAGGGGCGCCGCGGGGGCGGCGGACGGGCCGCCGGGAGCCGCCGCCGGCCCGTGGAAGGGCCGCGTGTAAAGCACTCGGGGTACTGCAGAAATATCGCTGTTCCATAATAAAAATCGGAGGTGTCCGCCTGCCTTTGTGACCACAACTTATATTCTGCAATTTGATGTTTTTTTAGGTCCTAACAGAAAACAAAAGGCCTCAGAGGAGGAAGCAAAGAGTTTTAAAGGTAATCGATGATTGCTTTGATATTTATCCCCTCCCGTTTGAGCAGCATTTTCTTGACATACGGCCCAGGAAGGCAAAGGGTTAAAGGCTGGGTAGCGCCGCTTTCCAGCTATTAAGCAGATTAGCTAATTTTAAAAGCACAGAACATGTCCTTTCTTTCCTCTTTCTCTCCAGCATGTTGTAGACATATTTGAACCTCCCTGCACAAGTCTGCAGATCAAAAGTTTGCTTTCCCTTGCATTGAACGTTCCCTTTAATTTCTTCTGCTCCTAGTTTTATACTTTCAAACATAACAGTTAAATGTTTTTAGCATACAGGTTTTATGGCAGCTGAAATTTCATGGGGGAGGTCAACGTTAAACTGTGAGCCAAGTTAACAAAAGTGGAATTTTTATACTTGCTTTACTGAAGTTTTGATATCCTCCCTTTCTTTAAACTTTAGAATACCTCAACTGAAACTGAAAATCCTGTAAACTTACAACAGCCTTCAGTTTCAGTGGTAACATATTCCTTCCACACTTTTAAAATGGCTATCTTTCATGATAACAAAAGATTGGTCTTTCAAATACAAATATCTTAGTTTTTATTCCAAAATACAGACTTGCTGCACTCATGGCTAATGTTTTGGGTTGTTTGGGTTTGTTTCTTTTAAGTAACAGGTAGTATATTGATATTGCTTCTTTCAGTTAATCTTTAGAATGTTTTGAATAGAAATAAGTCATTAATTCTGTTGTTGCTAACAAGTTGGAGGATGAATGGGGCAAGTAAGATGGATGGTCTGGATGAGATGAAGCTAGTGAAAATGCAAACAAAAAGTATGTTGGTAAACTTACTTTGTTGAACTATTCTAGCTAAATGTAGTAAGATAGTTTAGTGTTGTTTCAGTACACTAAAATTTCAGAAGTTACTGGATATAGTGTTTATAAATGCTGACTGGTCTGTAGTGTCATTTTACTTGAAAACATCTCAATTTCTTAACAGTTGTGTTGTCATTGTTACAGTTACAGAAACTTTGGTAAGACAGACCAAAGTTAAGTAAGGAGCAGATAACCTGTCCAACCCTGAATGGTGTCTGTCTTTTCATGTGGAGTAGTTGTACAAACTAATTGTGGTTTTACGATGCTGACAAATGTTAGTGGGCTTTTTCTGCATTAAAATAAGCCATTAAAATATTTGTATTTTTGTTGTTCTGGGTACGATTTTAATTATTCATTTTTAATACTGCTGCTCTTTGTAATATACCACATGGGTGTAGCTAAAACTTGAAGTGTTTGCTCATTCTGTCTTTTGTGCTGTTGACAGTAAGATGCAAAATAAGGGGTGTTTGTAAAGGAGTCAGTTTATAATGTGTAATTGGTGTGATGCCTGGTCTGGCAAAGAGTGGAAAATGTGGTTTTTTGGTCACAGACAGATGGGTGTCTGTCTGCAGTCGTGGCTCATGGTTGGTCTTGAGATTTTCCTCTTGAGTGCATTTTGCCACTGTTTGTGATGTGATGGCCCAGCAGGTTGCTATGTAATAGGAGTCTGTCATTCCTGTCCTTTCCAAAAACCCTTCTGAAGAGTTTTTTTCCACCCTTGACTCTTGAATGGAAAGGCTTGTCTGGCTCTGTGTGTGTGTAGTATCCATGTCAGTCGTTGGACCTGGGCTGGTTTATGGTTTGACTTTGTCTTTGCTGAGCTCATTCTGTGATATTTCCTCTTTGGTTTTAGGTACTGGTTTTGTGTTTTCTAGTATTTGTATTTGTTTTGTGGTGCTGGACTGTATTTCCTAAGAGTTTGTCTCATTGCATCCACCCAAGAAAGTGCAGTAGCTCTGCAGGCATCTCATGGAATGCTGCATTGGGGTTGGCCTTTGGTTTTGGATGGGAGAAGGGAGGCTGGGCACCTAAGTTACACTGCAACTCTGTCAGCTGCAGTAAACTTCCAAAAAGCTGCATACTTTGCAGACTTCTTTACTAGGCCATTTTTGAGAAATGTGGCATTGTGTTACATGGCTCTAACCTGGTTTCTGCTGTTGCTGGGACACCATGTAAAGACCGTGAAAAGTGGTGTTGTCCTATCTGTTGAATTATTACTTTAGTGT
The DNA here is from genome assembly GCA_035582745.1 of Loriotus luctuosus. Lineage (NCBI taxonomy): Eukaryota > Metazoa > Chordata > Aves > Passeriformes > Thraupidae > Loriotus > Loriotus luctuosus. The sequence goes on from JAWWEY010000275.1 coordinate 1,563,787, forward strand.
TTGATTTTATGATTGGTAGTGGCTGAGGCCATCTGACCACTGACATTTTCAAAATTCAAACAGGATGTGTCCTTTTTAATTGGTATTTTCTTCAAATAGTATTCTTAGGCTCCTTAAAGGAGGATTTGTCATACTTTCTTCCAATAATACATGGAGCTCTGGGTTTTTTCCTAACTCTCCTAAGTTTTTATAGATGCACATTTATTTACTTTAGAGGGTTCATGTTCTTACTGTGCTGCTGAGGACCAAGCCATTCACAAATTCTGTACAGGGGAAAAAAAGCAGTGCTTTCCAGTTGCAAATGGGTTGGACAGCTAAACAGGACTACAAGTGATGCACACTCTTACACTGTACCTTTTGTGTACTATTTATAGCTTTCTATACTCATGTCTTAATGCTCCTTTCTGGTCATTGGGCAGCTCATTTAGGAAATTCATCTCTGCCATAAATACTGTATTAGGTTCTCCATGTTTATTTTGAAAGAGCATCTGAAATATTCATCACTTCTAGCAGGCAAGTGCTCATTAAAGAAAGAAAGCTTTGTAAGCTCACAGTAATGGATACAAGGGAAGGAGTATACTTAGTTTTCCTTAGGGTTTATATTGTGTTCTTTTCCCAGTTCAGCAGACGCTTCTTTAATTTTATTCCTGGTAATGGAAAATCTATACAGAAGGGATTTGTACTTAAAAATTAATTTGCCTGCGTTTCTGAAGTCACATTATACACCCTGCTTCACTTAACATCATCCTTTTTAGCCACTTACTGGTGTTGTGGCTGAATTTGGGCAGTGCAGTGCATCTCTTCTAAGGACAGGGAAATGCTTGCAGTCACTCCCAAGGTTGTTATCCCCACAGAGCTCAGAAGAATGGGGCAGTTGCACATGGCCTCGTGTTGTGGTGTCAGGCAAATCTCCAGAAGCACGTGCAGGCAGCAGTGAGGAAAGTGAGGAAACCTGCTCAGGATCAGGAGGCAGCTGGTGAGGCTCAATCCATGGTCTTTCCTGGGGTTCTGGGGAGCCAGGCCTGCCTTTGGGTGGCTGCAGGGGTTTGTTGCCCTGATGGAGATTAAAGAAACCCAAAACAGCAACAAAACAAAAGGAAGAAGAACGGAAGGGAGGGAAAACATAGGGAAGAGCCTGGGAGAAATCCCGGGTGACATGTGCAGTGCTGAGTGATGTTGTGGCTGCCTGCACAGTCTGTGCTGTGCTGTGTTTGTGCATAAACACTGCAGCAGGGATCAGGGTGCCAGCACAGTGCCCACGGGGCCTGCTCACCCTCTGGAACATCCCCTCAGCTGAGGGCAAGCCAAAACCAGACATGACTCAGTATCTACAGCTTTGGGGGTGTTTATAAACATCATGCTAGGAACATCAAAGCTTTATTTCCATCAAGGCTGCAAATAGCTGATTGAGCACCCTCTTAATTTTTCTTTTCCAGATGTACAAAGCATAGTCTTGTAATAAACCAACTTTAAAACATTTAAGTTGGCTTGGCAGACCTGCTGTTGCCCTTTTTATGATGGAGTTTTAGTTTTGCAGCTTAAAGAAACAAAAAATACACATTTTTGATCAAGGTCATACATGTGTTAACAAGGTTTAGGAATACAAGTGCTAAATTTCATGATGATGCTTGGAGTGAGCAGGGATTGAACTGATTTGGAACATTTATTCTAAATGATGGTGTATATTTTTAGTGCAGAATATCTGCCAAAATATTTAGCTGGATGAAATTAAATTTTGTTACTTTTTTCCCCTTTGAACTGAGATATGAGCAAGTCAATGGATGGTATTGCACTGCAGTGGAATTTTACAGGGAAAGAAGGAAGAATGGTACAATACAAGTTGGAAAGGGTGCTGTCCAGAAAGGACTTACTATATTTATTGTGGGGTTTTTTTTAAAATAGACATTATCACCTTGGATCATATTCCTTCAATAAATACCAATTAAAATTTCTTTGAGTACTGGTTGAAAGTTTCTTCTTGTTTTTTACTCCCTGTCTTTTTGCTTCTGTTTTTTTTTTTTTTGATAGGTAGACCTTACTTTTGGTATCAGAGCATCGTACACAAACCAGTTAACTTGTATTTTTAAAAGTAAGATAATTAACTTAGCTGTTACCTGGATTATTTTCAACATTTTTTGAAAGAAATGTTTTCTTTTTCACCTTGTTCGAGCTGAATGTACATCTGTCTAAATGGGATTAAATCTTTAATTTTTTTTGCTTTTGGTAGACTCATGCAACCACTTGATGTGAGCAGGCATGATTCTGGTTGTGATTTAGCACAGGGCATTTGTCCCTGCAGCTTTCCCAGCACTTCCACATGAATGCACTCATGAACATATGAAGCACTTGCATGTTATTTGTACAGTTCAGCCAGGACTACTCATGGATGTAGATGGTTTTGAATAGAGCCCTGACAAAGAAAGCCTTTGTAAGTGGTCTGTAAATTATTAATCTTACTCTATTTTCTAATCCTTGATTTTCCCAGTTTCTGGTGAAGTGGAAGCCTGTCCCTTGTGAATTCTTTCCTGGTGTGCAGAGATGCTGTGCTGCCCTTGCCCCATTCCTGGAGGACTCCCTTATTGTGTGCAGCTCCCTCCTCTCGTGTCCCTGTGCTGCTCTTTGCCCCACAGCTCCCCAAAACGTGAAGGAAGAAAGGATAACTGCCCTGGAGAGGGGACAGGGAGGAACAGGGTTTCTCTTTTAACTCCTTCATGGCTGTAGCAGAGCAGTTGTGAGGGTAGTGCCCCTCCTCAGGGATTGAGTGAGGCCAGGCTGAACCTCATGATCATAGTGGTTTTGGAGGGGTTTACATGTCTTGAGTTGTGATTTATTTGTAGAGCTTTACTCTCATGGTCTGTTTTAGTGTAGGGCTTTCCACTTCATTGTATTTAGAAGTGGAGCTTCAAAACACTAGAAAATGTGTTTGTGATCCAAAATGTCATAAAATGTGCAGTAAAACTAGCATGGCTTTTGGAAAGGGAGGAAAATGTGCATGTGGAAGTGAGGGTCAGTTGTGTAGGTGTATTGATTGATACATTGTTTAGATGTTCTTAATGAGGAATTACAAAATAAACACCGGTTTCTCTTGCAGCTGTGTTACTTTGTTGATTTTGTTTGCATTCAGTAGTGCATAATGAGCTTTTTTCCATACTTGCACTTGCTGTGTGTGATGCAGGCATTGCAATAACTGAGCTGGCTCTGCCAGTGCCAGTGATTGGTTCTCAGTGTGCTGCTGGCCATACATTTATTGACAGTAACACCTAAAAAATCATTTGAAAATGGCTGCTCCCTGTTTAGGATCTGATACCACATTGCCAGGCAAGTTTGTTTATTGCTTTTAGCAATTGATGTGAGAGAAAACCATTGAGAAGCCCTAAACTTACCTGAGTAGCAGCAGACTCTTAACATTTTTGTGTGGTTTTTTGGGTTTTTTCCTTTCTGCCATGTTATACCAAGAGTTTTGTTTAGTGTTACTGATCATGGGAAAGTTCATTTAACTGATACTATGACAGTAAACTTTCCCACTGGCATTAGTAGGAGCCTTGCTTTTGTAGAGACCAAGAGATCTGATTTGTACTAAAATAAATCCTTAATTGTAAGAGTTCATTGGGGAGGTAAGAAGAATTCATGCTTTCTTTTTAAATGTTAAATATATGAAACTTACATGAAAAAAAAGGAAGACAGCATTAATCAACTATCAATAATCCCTTTTCATTCATTTATGTAAAATTAATTTATAGACTATAGACAACAAGGCTGTCTTTGTTGTCCTAACAACTTTAATATTAAGTCTTCTAGAATATTAGGATTTTTTGAAGCTGACTTACAATTGGGTGGTTTGTGTCTTACTGAATTCCTTTCTCAGTGTTTTGTTGATGCTGTCTGTATTGCATTATAGTTTAATCAGTGCCCTGTATAAAATAGGGCTTTACATTTAATTTTCCTAAAAGAAGGGGGTTACTGGACTTGTGAATAAGAGGACAAACTGCTGTGTGTTTAGAAATGCAGAGCATTCACTTTTGTGGCAGATGATCACTGTCTGAGCTCTGCAGTGCAAACACCACAGTTGCAGTGCTGTTATTCCAGCCTGGAGTGAAAGCTGCTGCTCCTGTAAAGAGCAAGTGGAAGTTACAGTGAAAATTCTGCCTTGAGCTTTACTTAAACCATAGGTGTGCAAGCTCTCGGGCAGAAAAGGAATCACAATTTGCAATTTTTTAGGCTTTTTTTCCTCATGAGAGTAAGCCAAGCATAGATGAAAAATCCTGAATAGTGCTGCCTTGTAGCCTGGTGCCTTAAGAGATCAGCATGACTATTTCTTTTTTTTTTAAATCTGAGTTTAGCTGCTCCTGTCACTGAGTTTTCTATTTCTAAAGAGTATTAGTTACTCCTTTTTATCTTGTGGCCCCTCATCAGCTTTAAAACCAGGCTAGAATGGTGTTGTGTGTCCTTAGCAGTTCTGGTCTGAGGGCTGCTACCAACATGTAGTAACTTGTAAATAATATAATTGGTTGTACAACAGGTGGTGGGACACAGACTGTGGTCCTAAATTAAGGAGCTGAATATTTTTCTGCTTAGATTACAGGAACTGTGGAAAGTTAAGTTGTTAGTTCAACAGTTTGGATCTTTAGTGCACTGAACCTGAAGAGAAATTGTCTCAGTTTGGTTCACATGTGGTAAACCCAGGAAAGACCTTTATGAACACTTGTTCTTGGGCTGGGAGGTTGTAAGACTGTATCCTTTTCTTTGGTTTAAACATATTTTTTTGAAAGATAGCTAAAAGAAGTCGAATTTGAAAATGCCATGGATGAAAAGTGCATCCAAACATCTAACAAGATGCTTAAAAAAATTCTTTGCTCTGTCATGTTGCAAAAAAGTACACCATAGTTCAAGACCAGACTTCTCCAGCCTTAACTTAAAGTCATTGAGTCTTCTTAAACTTTTGTATTCTAGAACAAGGAGCCCTCTGTTATCAGCATTCTTTTCCACATAGACTGAGCAGGAGTTTGTGGCTTTTCAATTTTCTTTCTCTTTGGAAAATTGGAGAGAGTGAGTAGAGAATGAACTTGAGGCTTTCACTTCAAGATGTTTCAGTCCTTTGTCATTCTTGTGGTCCTGGGAGCCCTCTCCAGCATATCAATGTCTTGCCTGAATTGGGGATGCCAGAACAGGGTGCTTTATTCTGCCAGCAGGTGCAAAAGTGCCAAGTGCAGGACTGAAAGTAACCACTCTTTTCCTAATTATATTGTTATTTATGCACCCAAGAATCTAACTAACCCTTTCAGCCATAAAGCCATACAGGAGTTTCTATAGTTACAGTTGATGATTGCCCATGTTAATGTCCCTCTGCTTTCCAAGGTGGAAACCTGCCTTTTGTAAATGCAGTCCCAGCCTCTTGCTAACACAGTGTGTCTCTCTAGCTGTAATGAAATGGCTGGCCTGCCAGATTAATTTATGAAGCATCATGTCTGGTCTTTGAATGATTTGCTGTTTTTTCTAGGTATGAATTGACTCCTCTTTCAGATTGTTGCTAAGGAGGTTGGACATGGCTGTGATTTGCTCCCTGAAGCCCCTCTTTGAGCACTGTGGTGATTCTCCATTTGCAGCACTTCCTAAACACTGTGCTGATGGTTTCATAAATGAGTGAACCACAAGAGACATTAGCTAGGGTGGGTAAATTCAGAGACTGAATTTCTTTCATCTCTGCTTTTGAGCTAAAGCACACTGGGGGGAAGTTCTGTCAGGGAATACATATTGTTGCAGATTGTATCATTTTTCTTTTCTGGCTTAATTGAGTGCTATATTTTCCGGAGCTGCCAGGTTCTCTTGGTTTCATTGTTGATGACAAATGATTGAGTAATTCAAAACACCAGTAAAAAACAAACCAAACCAAACCCAAAACCCAAGGAAAACAAAAATGACCAGGCAAGATGCTTGTTTATATTTGCTTCTGTGGCAGAAAAAGTGCTGTAATGCTTGGGACTTTTTCTTTCTTAACAAATCAAGTTCTTGGATGCCTGTGTAGGAGAATGGGGTGTCCTTCACCCTGTTTTTTCTTGTTCCTGTTTGTAGGTTTTGCAAGATAGATATAGAAGTTGATGGAAACAATTTGAGTTGGTGGCTGAGAGAGCCCATTTCCAAGTAGTCATCCAATAAATACATTTCCATGGGAGCCACCATTTGAAGCCTTTACAGTCAGAATTTTATCCTGTAGTGTTTAATTTTGTTGTAAGTGTATCCTTTGGGGTGTGATACTGTAGATCTGAGCAGTCTCACTGAAACTGTTGCACAAGGTGGGTGGGAGGGCTCTGCTCTGGTGGTGGTGTAGGAGAGAAAAGGAAGAGAACAAAGGTGTAAAGACTTTGGGGCCATAATGTGCTAATTCCTCCTGGAAAGAGACAATAAGGAGCTTTTTTGGTGTGGAGGTTGGCTGGTATTTGAAGAACATGGCAAAGAGGATATAAATGTAGATTAAATGGAGATAAAACTGAGAGCTAAGCTGCAGCTTGGAGAATGTTCTTTGCTGTTGTGGCTACAAATCTGGAAATAAAAGCAGCCAGCAGCTAGAGCAGACTTTTCAGCTGTAGAAGGATCCAGTGTGAAATGCTACCTTGCTGTGATGCTCAGGTTGGTGAGTGGGTGGTTTGATACTCAGGGAAATTGGAAGTGAGTGGGATGCCTCCAGGGAAGTCTGAATGTCATGCCCCAGCTCAGGTTCCTTTCTCCAGATTTGCAGAACCTCTTGTTCCTCTGAGTTTCTGTATGAACCAGCTTCTGTGGTAAAACTTGTCTGCATAATTTTGCCAAGTCCTGTGCTGTCCCTCAGTGCCATCTGTGAGTGCTGCTCTCTTGCAGAACAAAGCCCCTTGTACATACAGGCTGTGTTCCATTTACAAAGGTCCCCAATCTGTTTCTGTGCTTTAAGACTTAGAGACAATGTACCTTAGCTGAGCTACTGCAGGAGTGTGGTACCCTGAGAGACTCCTTCATGTCCACAATTACACAGTGTGCTGGTACCTGCTTTATTCCTGTGGTGAGATGGATGGGGAATATTCCCCAGCTTCAGCTTGGCCCCTGCTCTGCTGTTCTCTGGTTTGGGAGCCTGCTTGGACCCCCTGCTCAGACTGCAGCCTTGGGCAGCAACCCAAAGCATGTTGCTGCTGTCTGCATTATTGCAGTAGTCAGACATGTCATGTGGTCAGAAACAGAAGTTTATTCTTAGTTGTATTACTGTATCTGCCTTTAATAAAATAAAAAAAAATCCAAGAAGAAAATGTAGCTGTATTCAGGAGGTGACCTATGGCTTCCACAGCATCCCCCTTATACCTGTCTGTTCTAACCAGTCCATGGCTTCCTACATAGCACTTGGCAGAAGCAACTACCTCTCCCTGGTGCCTGTCCTATCCATGTCTTATCTCCTTTTCCCTGTATTTTGGACCTGTCCAGTGCAAGTGCTCAATTCTGCTGAATTTCTACATGAATTTCTACATGTACCAGGGAGCAGGCAGCAGGAATAAATGCCAGAAGAGTAAATTGCTGCTGTGTGGCTGGGTGGTGCTTTCTTGCCTCTTGGTGAGGCCGTGATACCTGGCTGCTGGACCATGAGCCTTGTTTGAATGTTAGGTTAAATACATTTGGAGCCTTTTCCAAACAGTTTTTCTGAAACAGCACTTATCTTGTGGTTTTGGATCTCTGAGGAGCTGCCAGCTCTGTCCCAGCTTGGAGGGACACGTGGGGCTGGCTGTGTGGCTGCAGCAGGATCCTGGCTTACCATGGCACTGCAGCTGGCAGGTGCTTCTCACCCACTCATCCTTTGGTGCTGGTGGATGTTGTGACCCTGGAAGAGCTGTCTTTTGGGTCATCCCAGTTTTGGCACAAGCACAGGGTGCAAGTATTGCTTGGTCTGTTGGGCACTGGGTTCACATGGGACCTGAGCAGAATCTTACAGGGAGGGCTGCTTGGGGGGTTTGGCACTAATTGTTGTGTTGCTCATCAAGACTTGCTTGTAGAGGCATTTTATCAGTAGGTGGACAAGCATCATCTGTTATTTCTTGTTTATGAGAGTAATTGATCGTGGTGGTGTCCTTTAGTAGCGTGTGTGTTGTTATGCCCTGTGGAGGTCTGGAATGAGACACACAGATCAATGACCTGCTTGCTGCTCAGATATGGAGGTATCTTTGGGGTAGCTTAAGCATTGCCCTTTGATTGGGAGTTGCTGAATCCTGCCTTACCTCAGGGGCATCATGTGTTAAAGGAGAAGTTTTAATAGTAAGTCTGGCTTCAGAATGTCAAATGATTTGCTGTAAGTGGCTGTTGGTGTGTGCTGGAAGCATTAGCTCTCAGAGGAATTCTTGTGTGTATATATATGAGACAGATGATATTTGGTTGAAGCTTCAGTAGAACAGCCATGGCCATGGAGGCTCTGTGGTTCCTGTCCTAATGGCACAGACTAGCTCAGAGCCTGAGCTTGAGCATGATTTGTTAGTGGCTCGTGTCTCCTGGCAGAGTAGAGCTCTCCTTAATGAGAGAGGAAATTATGCTATTGATCTGCTTTATTCTTCAGCTTTTCATTGCATTTGAGTAAAAGCCTCAGAAACAGATCAGATCTCTGCTTACCTCCTGTGAGTGTTACCACTGTTGCTTGGGGTTGTGATATCTTTGTCTGCACTTCTCACTGGGTTTTTCACATGCAGGTTCAGGACTTGAAGACTGATTGTTCCTAGGTAGAGTGGAAGACTCAAATGAGCTCTGTCCCTGCTAGTGTGTCTGCACTTCTCTCTGTGGTGGGAAATATTAACTTCACATGCTAACAGACAATCCAGTGGCCTTTTCTGTTTGTGAGGCAAAAGAAATGTATCTTTTAGTATCCACTGCAGTTCAGTAACAGGAGATAAAGCAACGCAGTGCTCCAAAGGCGGAGTTTAATTAAAACAGTAACAGCTGATTTAATGACAATATTACAATATTTTGCCTTCATGTGGAAAAATAGAATGTGAAATAACTAATTCATGCTAGTGATATGATTAATCTGGGGATTTTTTCTTCCTCATTGCATGTGGGCAGCTTCTAGTAATGTTAGTGGAAGATAGGAAATATGAAGAATTTTATTTTTTTTAAGCAATTCTACCTTTGCTGCTGGGATCACTGGAGTTCTGTAGGGACACAGCACTGTACCTGTGCAGTTCTAGCAGATCGTGGAATGTCCTGAGTATTTCTGAGCATAGCAGTGCTTTTTGATCAGATAAAGTATTTTATTGAGGAGCAGTCCAGTTGGGAGGACTGTGCTGACACTTTTGTACTGAGTGCTGTCAGTGGATTCTGTATCAGATCTTCTCATCTCTGCTAATTGTGGATGAAGCCTCTTCCTTCCCTCTGCCTCTTACTACTCCCAAATTACCAGACTTAAGTTATTAGTTCCTTCAATGTAGTGAACAATCCCTGTAATGATGAATGCAATGCAAAATGTGGTGTTGTGTTGAACTTGTGCACTTGATGAGGAATTAGTTTTCATCTATTTAATTTTATGTCTGCAACCTCCTCATTGTCTGATTAAATAATTTTTAATAAAAATTTTACATGGTTGGGAATCTTCTGGATTGGTAGAGATGTTAGATGTACTTTTGCTTAAGAAAGAACAACAGTTCTACTTCTTTCTGAAGTTAAGGCAATGGAAATTCAGCTTTTGTGCAGGTACAGAATTGTGGGGTTTTTCTATTTTATAGTGGACCTTTAAAATATTTTCTGGTACAGTGACAGAGACCTGTGTGATGCATTTACCCCTGCTGGTGATAGAATGGTGGAACCTGTTCAGCTTTTGTGGATCCCTTAGGAAGTGCTCAGTGACCCCCTGGGTCTGGGAATCATTCACAGAAAATCCCCAGGATCCAGAGGAGCTCCAGCTCACTGACCATTAGTCAGGATCTGGGGGTACTGAAAAGACATTAAATAAGGAATCTTTTTGTGTATAATATCGACTTAGTAGCACAGGTGCTGGACATGTTTTTACACAACATTTCTGTGAGAAGTTATGGTGCCTCTCAGAACATCTAGGATGTGCAATGGATTCCTGGGGTTGTGTTTTATCAGTTCCAAGGTGACCACTGAGCTCCAGATGGAGCTGCCTTGTTTTGTCTGGGGGTTTGTGGCAATTCCATCTCGATGGTTATAATTAATCATAAATCTATTTTGCATTTATTTTCCTGAGTTTTGTCAGAAGTCCATGGTATGAGCACAGAACCATCTCTGAGTTACCTGAATGGTTCACAGTGGTGGGATTTTCTGGGCACTGCTGTGATGTACTGTGCCTGCATAGGATTAATTAGCCCCTCATGTTGCTGATATTTGATTTGAAAAGCAGTCCTGGTTTTCTTTTAAGTATAGCTTAAGGTTACAGGGGATTGAAGAACTCTTAAATCAGATAAAAAACCAGCACTATCTACTGTGATTTAAAACTATTTTTAAAGGAAATTTAATATAAATAAAATCTGAATAGCATAAGAAAAATTGGATTCCTGCCTTAATTAGTTTTCTTTTTACTTTGTATAACTCCTTACTGCATATCCATAATACTATCTTAAAGCCTATACATATATATATATATATTTATTCTTTCCAGGGCACAATATTCTGACTCTGTCTAGATTTTGACATTGCTTCACCCACATGAACTATATAATATCAGTGAAGATGAAGAACATATTTAACAAAACACTAAAATGTAGCATTTAAAATTCAGTTTTGAATAGCTTACATGAGAGACTGTGGAGAAACCTGGAATTTTCCCTCTAAATACAGAAGCTAAACAGCTGTTTAAAGAGTAACTTCCAAGTGAGCTGATGTAAATCGTCTTTCTATTCATTTCTGCCTAATGAAATTAAGGTTTGTAATTATTTAAGGACTTGGAGCAAGAATGGTTGGTTTCCAGGATTAGCTAGAGTATCCAACCAAGTGGTATTGGTTAAGCCAGTTTATTGGTCTAGCCAAATGAATGTAATTATGCTAAATTACTGCTGAACTTTGTGATATAATCCCTTGGATTTCAGTCTTACTTTTAACATGATTTTTTTACCCTTTTTTAATCTGCTCATGCAAATGAATTCAAAATTGATTCCTTACATCTCATTCTAAATGCTAACGTTGTTTATCTGACTATTCATTTCATTAGTCTCCCATCACCACACTGAGCCAGTTTTCCTCCTCTGTCCCTCAGCACTGGGGAAAAATAGCTCTAAAAATGGATAGGGTCTTCAGCCTTCAGGTTATTTTATAACTTCCTGTTTTGTTTATTTTCCAGTGTCTGTGCCTAATTAGGATATTCCTCATAGCTGTCCAAATAGGGTTTAATTGCTGTAAATATGAAGCTTCTTATTTTGAATGTGCTTTGAACAGCTGTTACAACAAGGGTTTTTTATTGTTGTTTTGTAGGCAAATTTAGAAAACAAAGCAGTAAATGGCCGCAGACCAGAACTCATGGAATGCAGTATATGTGGTCATGGTGAAAAATACAGGGTGAAGACAAACCAAGCAGTGCCCATTGAAAATGTGCAGTGTAAGGAGAAGGAGAGCATGACTGGCTTGGAAGCAGAGAAGTGGGCACATGCTGAGAAGCCATCCTTTGGTGTCCACATCAATGGTGACATCCACGCAGCTCTGACAGGCACCCAACACTTGAAACACGCTGACCACAGCCACAGGGCAGCCTCTCCCTGTCACCTCCCTGAGCCAAAAAAACCCTTGGTGCACACCATCAAAAATGGCATCAACACCCTGCATTATTCACCACCAGAAGAAGTTGCTTCACTGAACAATGTATCTGCAGAGGAAAGGACAGACTTGACAAGCAACTCCCACATGCAATGGCCAGAGGGTGGCAATCTGAATAACGTAGTAAGCACTCTGACAACTGGCACTAGCTGTGTTCACCCCGAAAACCAAGGGAATGTTTTAATGAAAGAGGAAAACTGCACCTGCAGCATCTCTGTGTATTCTGATCAGTCTGTTTTGCAGACAGGTTCCAGCTTGGGTGTACAAGAAAGCTTGAGTTGTCCTCTGCTGCCTGAAGGGGAGCTGCCAGCAGGGAAGGATGGCTTTACAGTACCAAGTGTGGAGACACAGCCTGAGAGCACTGCACTCCAGCCCACTTTCTTGTCCCTGATTAAAACCAGAAATTTAACTCTGGAGCAGGTTGTAGCTATTGAAGCTTTAACACAGTTGTCTGAAGCTCCTTTAGAAACAACTTCACCAGCTAAAAGTGAAAGTATTGAACATACAGGAGAAACAACTTCCAACTTGCTCCACAGTTTTAAAAGGGATATCTCATCCTCCTTTACATCCTCTGCATTACAAGAAATCAAAGACACTTACTTACAGAATGAGCAACAGCTCTTGGCTCACTGCACTCACTCACAGATGCAGCTCCCTAATAAGGCACTGTTATACAATGGCCAAAGTTCAGTGTCTGAGTTGTGTGATAAACCTGCCAGTCCTGCTGGGGAGATGTATAAATTACAGTTACCCTCAAGAGATACCAAAACTTTATCTGACCTAACAGCTAATGCAGCATCGTTTTCGGAATACGATTCCAACAAAAGTTGTGCTCCTGATCCAGTCACCCTCACGGGGTACTGCAATGCTTCATGTGATGTCCAGCATACAGGGAGCAACTTGGAAGCTCCTGGCCAGTCAGAGCAAAAGCCATCGGGTAGTGATTTGAAATTGGAAGGTGGTGCTTTGATTAAAGAAGGAGGAATTCACAGCCAGGATGAAGAGGATGTGGCTGCACAGCTAACTCAGCTGGCAGCCCTGATTGAATCAAACCAAACGAATCCAGAGCAGAAGAACAACATAAAGGCATCACTGCTTAATCTAATATCACATGAGAGGCAGCCAAAATATAGCCAAGAAGTGTTGCAGAAAAAAGAATCTGTATTTTTTAGGCGTAATTATAGTTCCTTACTGTTAAAGCAGAAGCAAGCAACCAATAAGAAAGGAAATGGTGTGCCATGGAAACCGAGACACAAAAAGAAGCCTCAAGAAACACGCTATCAACAAAATAATCAAAACCAGCTAGAGCTGTTGTCATGCCAGCATAGTGAATTGCAGGACATTTGGATATCGTCAAAACTGCATAAGCTTGGTCAAACCGTGCCACAGGACTCCAGGGTAGCTCCATCTGAAAAGAAATCTCCGAGAACCAAAGTACAGAGAGCGCTCAGTCAAAATACTTCAGCATCACAAGAAAAAACTAGATTATTTCTTCCACAAGCACAGATAAAATTCCACAGGTGTTTACCTGAGGCACCGCAGGAGAAAAAAAAAGACAGGTTGTTTGGCTGTGAAGTGGTGAATGAGCAAATGAAAACTGTGGGCTCCAGTGACCCACTAGGTGCTGATCCAATGAAAAGTGAAGTTGCTGCACGTAGCCAACACAGCGACCTGTCCTCCCGTAGTCCTCTGGCTGGTTCTCAGCTGAAAACAGCATCCTTGTTGAAAAGGCCAACTGAAAACCTACAGATGTTTACAGAAAAATGTAATTCTCAGGTACAGCAAACAGCAAATGTCAGTCAGGCGCATCCTTTGCCAGCAAGTTTTAACCGGTCTAACCTGAGAGCTAACGAAATGTGTAGTGAGAGCAAAGCCCGTGTTCAGCAGGTCAAACAACAGGTAGATCTGAAGTGCCAGGTGCTGCCTGTTCCCTGTGCTGGGGCCCAGGTGCCAGGTTCTGCTGAAGCTCTCAGGAATATGGAGTGTGTGGGTGAGGTGACCGTTCTGACATCAACCAGATTGGGTACTGACCACGCCCAGAGCACAGGCGACTCAGGGTGTTCCCCAGCAAAAAACACGCTCAGCAGTTTCCTTGAATCACCTATGAAGTTTCTTGATACCCCTACAAAAAATTTAATAGACACACCTACCAAAAAAGGACAATCTGAATTGCCAACTTGTGACTGTGTTGGTAAGTGGTTTTGCTAACTTTTGCCTGTACATTTCAAATGGAGGTGTGCTCACGTTTCTTCCTCTAATGTGAGGAAGTGTATGTGACAGCTGTTTTACAAGAATCAGTGCTTCACCATTAGAAGACAGGAGGAAATTATCTTTCCCCTCTTTGCAACTTTTGCTTGGTGTTCTTTGGGCCTGCAGAGCACAGCAGAATTGAGTAGTTTTGTCCTGCAACTGGCAGAATTAAATCCTCCACTCTAACTTAAACCTGGAGGAAAGGGAGTTTTTCTGTTCATTGCTCTGCCATTGCTGACTTGTGCTTTATGTGCACTTACCTGCACTGTTTCAGTTCATGAATTTGATGGTCTAGAACTGGTTTGTGCCTGAGTGGGCTGGCAGCAGTGCCCTGGTGTATTGTTCTTGTTGTTAAATCTGTTAGACGAGCAGGAGAACATAGCTGGGGGTGGCCTTGCTCCTGTCACTGTCAGTCCTGATGGCTTGGAAGAGTCCAGGCCAAGGCTCCTGACACCTGTAGCCCCATGGGGAGAGCTCAGGGGCCACTTGCAGAGTGCCTCTGGTGCAGCAGGAGATGTCACAGCAAGCTGGCGTGGAGGGCTGTGCAGACAGGGCTTGGCTGAGGGTGTCAGACACGCTGTGCTGTCACCATGGAGGCACCCAGATGGAGAGACAGGTCAGAGCCTCACAGCAAATGGGCTGCAGGCAGATTTTCACCTTGGTTCCATGTTCTGAATCAACAGAGGGCTTGTTTAGAGGTCTGGGTTATGGTTTCTGTTCTGTAGGATGTGACTATCAGTTGATTTATTTTACGGCCCTCGATTCCTCTTTGTCTGAAATTAATTAATAATGTTCCTACCAACAAGGATATTGGGAATTTTACATAGTCACTACATGCCAGCTCCTCTAATGAAAGTTTTAAAGAATGCAAAGTATTGCTGTAATTAGGGTTTTACTTTACAACACTAAAAAAATGCTAGCAGAATCATCGGAGCATAAAATAATTTCAAAGTATCTGAAGAGAAAAGACTGTCATGCTCTTTATTCAGGCTCAAACTTTGTGTTCTAATTTAATTTGGAAGGCATTTCTGTAAACTGTTTCTAAGTTTACTTTTAATGGGGTAAATAAATTTTTGGATGTGCCAACATAGTTTTCTTTACCTGTTTCCAGAGCAAATTATAGAAAAAGATGAAGGCCCCTATTACACACACCTCGGGACAGGACCAAGTGTTGCTGCTGTGAGAGAAATTATGGAGAACAGGTGAGGAAAATTCAGCTTTTAATGTCATTGTAGTTTTGGCTGTCTAAACAGGGAAGAAGTAGAGCTCTGAGAAAATGCTCTGTTTAGCTTTGTTTTATTGAACTTTTGTCAGTTCTCATTTGTGAAGTGTTTTCTTGTTCATATGTGCATGAGGTGAGCATGAGCACTGCAGGTCCAAACTCGTGTGTCTTTTCTGAGCCCAGGGCTGGAGGTCAAGTGCAGTGTGTTCTGAGGTGCCCTTGAAGTCAATAGGAAGGACAGAGATCAGCAGCTGGCAGAGTAAGGTTTTCTGGTGTCCTACCTATAAAGAAGCTGTGGCAAACTGGAAAAAAAAAGGTTATAATAGTGACTGATTGCACTAGGATTTATATGCAGATAACATTTCCTTAGTGGCAGAAGTTTATCAGAAGAGAGATGTCAAAAACTACTCTTGCAAGTAGGGTTTTAAGTTAAAAGGATTTTATTTTGCTTTATAAATACTTTGTTTTTCTTCTGTTCTAAGTAAAAATAAATTCATTAATCTTTTATCGAAAATGTTTGGTCTTTTAAAATTGTCTGCAGTAGTTTGTTTCAGTCATGAACTTTTTTTAATGCAGGTATGGAGCAAAAGGAAGTGCTGTAAGAATTGAAGTGGTTGTTTATACAGGAAAGGAAGGAAAAAGCTCTCAGGGGTGTCCAATTGCCAAGTGGGTAAGTTTTTATATTAAATCAGTAAAGTTGTTTTGTGTGGCTTCAAATGATGTGTAGTCCTTGACCTCAAATCTAATCTGATCTTTAATGAAGATCTGATTTCTCATTGATTGAAAAGTCTGCCTGAATGATG
This sequence comes from Loriotus luctuosus, assembly GCA_035582745.1. NCBI lineage: Eukaryota > Metazoa > Chordata > Aves > Passeriformes > Thraupidae > Loriotus > Loriotus luctuosus. Next base: position 1,579,822 of record JAWWEY010000275.1, read on the forward strand.
AAGGAAAACAATTTTTTTCTTTTTTTGTTTAAATTTAAGGTGTGGTGCTGTATGTTATGTACTGTGGTTTGAATGAGTGTGAAAGGGAGAGGCTTAACAGAGCTAGCAGGGATGAACAAGGGTAGAAATACCCTGAGAGTGTCTGAAAGTTGGAGTGTTTTGTGAAATATGTCACTGGGAATTGTGAAAGAGAAAAAAGAAGAGGTGGTTGCTTGGGGGAGTTGGAAAACTATCTTGGAATGTTTTTAAAAACCCTTCTCAGTTGCATGACCACTTGAAGAAAAGAGAGTGATGGAAGAATTTCAGTCTCATATGCCAAGGGGTTCATTACTATTTTTGAGGAACTGAACTCAGTATTTGAAAATGTAAATGTTATGATGATAGTTTTCACCAAAGTCTTGTCTCACATTGCTTCATAGGAGCCAGGAAATGAGGTAACAGACACAAGCTCCAGGAGAGAGCTTGGAAAGAATTGATTGTCCTTAATCTTTGCTGAAACCACTGAGGGAGGTAAAAAGGAGACTGGAAATCTTGTAAACTGAGTTTTGAAAAATAATGAAAGAACTTAGTTGTTAAAAGAAAAAAATGTATTGCTGTATTTAGGAATTTCAGAGTTGATTGAAAAAACTGTGGAGGTAACTGTACAGTTGGTAGGGTAGTGCTTGTAACCATGTGCCAAAATAAGGTTATTGCATATTGTGCGTGAGGGAATTTGCATGTTAAACATTTACTGCTTGTGCTTGGAACAGTCAAAATGTGGTTTTTATACTCAATACATAAACTGTTTTTTCAGAAGGGAATCACATATGTGCTTGTGCTTCAGTTAATATTTAATACCAAATCTAGTATCCAAGAAAAAAAAAATTAAACTAATTTCATAAGCAACTGAACCAAAAAGAATGGAAATATTTTTCTCAGTGTTTCAGCTAAGTAAAGCACTTAGTTTTAACAGAGGACAGGAGCTAAAAATTGTACCATAGAGTTGTGAGCAGCTAAAAGGAAGAAGGCATTTAAAGTTAACTGTTAACCTTGATTTTTCTGTTGCCAGTATCAGCATACTGTGTTTTGTGTAAGGCACAAATGGCAGCATTTATGGTCTCTGAGCTTGGCTGGAGGTGTCCCACAGAGTGAGCAGGGTGACAGTCAGAAATCCCTGGGCTGCCTGTGGAGAGGGCTGGTTTAAGCTATGGTCACCTCTCCAGTTAGATTTTCACCATTTTGTATGTAAAATGTTTGTGAGACACAGCTTAAATGTTCATTTAACTGAAATTCTGGGGAGCAGTGACTTTCTCTTGTGTGGCTTCACACCTAAAGGGGAAGAATGTTTTTCCAGTTCTGCTGTTGTGTGTGACTGTTCACTGCAAGAGAGAAAGGGAATCCCCCACATCTCCAGAATTGTTTCATCCTGTGTAAGATGCATATTTTGGGTTGATGTTCTTAATGTGTTGCATTAATTTTTCATGGACAGTGCTACTTCTAATTCTTTTATGGAGCATATTTGGGTTTTGGCTATAACCAGAGAAACTGGATGGTGAGATTTGTTTCCAAGTGTCTGGAAATGGTTTGCTGTGCTCTTTGATACCTGCAGCTGCACAGGGACTTTCACTTACTCATTTCCAGTGTCCTTTGGAACAGACTCATTTCTACTCATACCCTTAGGGCTCCCCAGGAACTCTCTCTCTGCTGAGAGCACTGGGATGGAGCTCTGCTGAAGCAAGCAGGATAGAAGAACGGAACTTAACCTTTTGATAACATTAAACTATTTTTTCTCAATTAATTTTCCCTATTTCCACTAGGTTATTTTATCTTTTTGGTTTATTAGAAATATTTAAAAATTTTAAAATTAAGATCTGTGTCCACACGTTCTTCTGTTAATGACTGTATTCCATAATACAGATTTTCTCCTAAGTTATTTTCTCTTAAGTGACTCCCAAGATGCACCTGGTGTGTTAAACACTTCTTTCTTAAATTTCAGGTTGCCATAAATTTGAAGAATTACTTCTTTCACTCTTTTAATACCAAGCATCTCTTTTATACAAAAGAGATGTATTTTTTACAAATACATTGTATTTTTACAATACATTTTGTATTGTATATTTTACAATACATTAAATTTTTAAAAAATATAATACATTTTTAATGTATTATATTTTAGGGTGATGCTTTACCCCTCTGGATATGAACAAGAATGCTCCTCTTAGTTGAACATTTTCAGTAAATATTGCCCAGGGTTGGAAACCTTGTGCCTGTTCAGTGTGTAGGTGTCAGACTGGCACTCACATGAACTGGGAGGTGAGCTTTTGATTGTTTTCACTGCATGAGGCAGCAACAGCATTGCTTGACCTTTGGGGCTTTTTCTCCTCCTCATCAAATTGTGTTGTCTCGTTGGTTTGTCAAAACATAATTAATAGAGTTTTGCCACAGATTCCTAATGTGTGGATGTCTGTGTAGGTGACAGGTGTGTGGTCAGAAAATAAAATAACTTCCCATCCTGGGACACTTGCTGGGGTAGATAGATGCTTCCTTCTTTTCTGTTTGGATTTCTTGTGCTTTGTCCAGCTCATCATGCTGCCATGTAGTATTTTAGAGAAAAGGAAGCTCTGAAGTACTGCAATGACTGCCTGTCCCCCTGAGCAGCCTGTCTGTGTAATGACAGGTTTTGTGATGCTGTGCATCCCTAGAACAGCCAGTGGTGCCTGCACTCACTGTCCCACTGTTTGCCCCAGAGCTTCAGCTGGTACCAGATGTGCTGTGGTTTGGGTTTCTCCTGCTCTGGGCAGTGGTAAATTACAGTTACCTCCATTTATGGGGAAGGGTTGATGAGTTTGAGTGGTTCATGAGTAGCTCACTGTAGGCATCATCCTGCAGCACTGAGGCCAAAGACACATCAGTGCTGACCTCACAGCAGGGTGACATTTGGGTCTTGCTGGTTTTGGATTAAACCCATTTCCTGTGGCTTCCTTCTCCTGATTTCAGTGGGTGTTGGCTTGGATCACCTAAGGTATCATTGCTATCTTTTGCCTTCCTTTGGAGTTGTAATGCAATTTTAAAGGCTTCAGCTCTGGAAAAAAATAAAAGAGGGAGAATAAATGACAAAAACCCTCCAGGCCAGGCTGAGGGTTTTCTTGCCAGTATTGTGTCTCTGTGGCTGATCAGTAGCACAAAGGTAGAAGAGCAGGGCAGTTGCCTCTTGGTTGGCAGTAATTCACAGCTTTGTGCCTCCCTGAGCTGGAGGCAGTGGTTTTGTGTTCAATTGCCTTACATAAATGTCATCTTCTTCTCCCTTTCCTTCCTGTTCCCTTATGCTGGAAGTTAAAATGCAGGCAGGAATGATTTCAGCCAGTGCTCCACTCCCAGTAATTCCTTGCAGTTGTTTTTGTTTTTTCACTGCTGCAGAGCAGTGATTTGGCATTCCCATAGCACTTTCCATCCTTATGCCAGATTGTCATTCCTGCATGGTAATGCCCAGCTCAGAGCCCATCTGTGTCCAAAACCAGAGCCACAGAAATGCTGATTTGGGCAGTTTGAGCTGTCCTGTGCATCAGCATTCCTGAGTGATGCCTGCCTTGCCCACACAGACACCCCAGGCTGATGTGATCATGGCTTCAGGGATTTCTTCCAGGGCTTTTGCCAGGGCTGAGTCCTCTTGGGAATCTTCAGGCCCTCTGGTAATAAGGTGTTAAAAATCAAAACTGCAGATCACATTTAATAACATTTAATACATTTAATCAATACTGCACATCACATTTAATACTTGTTTCATCCTTGAGTTTCTTTTGTGGGTATCATCTGAACTTGGCAAACTCCAGCTTTTTGGGGGCAGGGAATGGGGGTTTGGTTTTGTGGGGGGTTGTTTTTTACAATTGTCCTCTAACCACTTCTGTCAGGGCTTTAACTTCAGAAAAAAATTCTTGGGTGTCCCCTGTGAAGCTTTTCTGGTACAGGAATCTTTCCAAACTTCTTGTTTGTGAACATCTGACCCATATCTTTTCTGACTGCTTTTTTTTTTCCTGTTTTTTTTTGTTTATTTGGTTTTGGGTTTTGGGTTTTTATTAACAGTTGGATGATCTGTTGACCTTTTAGGTTCTGTTATACTGGTGGTAGCCCTAATTTCTTTGAAAATACCTTGTTATGGTGCTTTTATGCCTTTTGGAAGTTGTTTCTTTGACTCTTTCACTCGTGGGCTGTTTGCCTTTTTTGAGTTTTTTATTTATAGCTTGACAGATCCTTATTTTATGTTGGCTGCTTATTAGTAGGCTGTATTAAAAAAAATAGGGGTGGAATAAAAACAGATAAAAATCCTCAGTACAGTCCTACACAATCACAAACCTGATATTAGCCACTAAAACTAATGTTTTTTAAGTAATGCTTAGATAGCCCACTGTTACAATCAAGATTTTCTAGATCACTGAACTGGTAGGAATTTGTAGCTAAATGCCAGAAACTGCATTTTGTGAAGTGCTGAGTGACACTCAATAACAATAAACTGTTTTATAGATGCAGAGATGATTTTTTTTTCAATTGCTAGTTTGGTTTGAGGTGAGAAAGTCATTGAGAGTGGGAATTGAGAAAGTGAGGAAATGGAGAAGTTACTCCTGCTTTGACTCTCTGTTACTGTTAGTACTAATAATATTGTTATTGTTATTACAGTGGTTATTAATTAGTATTAATTAGTATTAGTTCTGGTGCAGCCTTGCTTGGTAGGGGATGGTGAAGCTGTCATGTAATTTGGAACATGACTGGGGAATTTTTCAAATAGATTTGAAAAAGTCTTCAAGGTAAATTCTGCTGGACTGTCTCCTAGCCACAGGTGGAAGTGGGATGTGCAGTTCCATTCTGCCTTAAACAGCCTACTGTACTTTGTGCTTTTATTTCATTTATGTCTTTATGATGAAGTGATGTACTCCATAGGAGAAGTCTTAAAGAAAATTATTTTTAGCAGATAGAGAGGGTGGTTGGTGGGGTTTTTTTCACTTTTTTCCATGGTGTTTTATTAGAGCATCACTTTCTTGCCATGGTGTTGTACCACATTATGGTAGTGTGTGTAGCTGTGCAGGCACTATTTTCACTGTTGGCTAAATACAGAATTAGAAGAGTTTGTTTTGGACAGAAATGTTTGCAACATCATCTGAAGTAAAGTTGTTTTTTAAGTAGAAGTAAGAAAGTAAAAATGAAGGAGAAAAGCTATGTTAAGGTAACTAGGTTAAGTATTATTAAGGAGCAAGAATTCTCTGCTCCTTAATAATATCTGCTTTATTTAAAGCAATGAGACCTCTGAACAAACATTCCTAGCAAACCAGGTGCAGCTTTCCATGGCTGCACTCTGGCAGAAGGGGAAGCCTGAGGGGAGTGAGGAGGGGAAGGACCCTGGGAGCTGAGGTGAGGGTTTTGTCCTCACTTCTGCAGTGCTGGTGGTGTCATCACAGAAAAATCACTTACCCTGAATGTGCTGCAATCTGCTCATCTGTAACCACTGCAGCACCAGTTCCAGGAGCAGCTGCAAAAGTGTTGCAGATATTGCACATCAGTGATAGTCCTGCAGAAATGACTAAGGAGCTTTACAGGATTGGATTGACAGCAGCTGTGCAGAGCCAACTCTTTGATGTAGTCTGCTAGCACCGAGGAGAGAAAATTCAGCAAAGTGGAACTTATTTCCATTTTAATATCTCCTAGACATGCTGAGAATAAAAGGCTGTAACATTTTCCAGTAAGAAAAGTTTAAATGTGATTTAGTGTGTGTTTAAGGGGCAGTTAGGGAAAAGGAGGGCAGACTCACTTCTGTGACAAGCTGAGCCATTTGTCCTGCTATCTGTCAGAGCAGCAGCAGGTTTGGACAGCACCCTGCACTGCTGGAAGGAATTGTATTATTAATTATTAAGTAATTAGTGGGGTCTTGTCCTGTGCTGAGGGATCTCCATACACAGACTCTGTACAGAGGCAAAATCTGCAGGTTAGAAGACTTGAAGCCTCAGTGTTGTAAATGAGTTTCCTATTTCAGAAAATTACAGGGAACAGTTAAGTGTGTTCTCACTTTCCAATCAATTGCTTATACCCTGCAAAGCCAACATAGTTTATTTTACTGAAGAAATTCAGAATGGGCTGGAGGGAATACTGCAGTGGAGCCACATGGAGATGAAAAATACCTAAAAAGGACCTTTTTGTTGGTTCTGCTGTTTTGGGAGAGTTTATCCAGTAATTTACAGGAGTATTTAACGCAGTTAAAATTTTGGGCTCTTTGCTAGCAGTGTCTGGTTTCTGTCATGTTAAAATTAACACAGCTCTTCTGGTGATGGTAATTGGAAAGTAATTTCTCATCCATGTGGTAATTCAGCATCTGGTGCACTGAGCTTCTGCAGGCTGGCTCTGAACTACTTTCACAAGTCCTGTACGTGCTAATTCAGATAGACTGGCTTATGTCTCAGGACATTTTTATTCAGTGTTCTTATTCCTTGTTCTAGAGCTCCTGCCAAGGAAGTAGAACGCAAGCATTTTGACAGCTGAAACAGGTTTTATTGATAGTGTAACTTTACTGATGCTGTTTATTGCAAACCATTTAGAAATTGTTGGAAAAAAGTGGGAGACAGGAGCCAAACTGCTGATGATAAAAAGTTGTTTAGGATAATGAAGAGGAGGGACAGGCATCATGAAGAGCAGGAAGGACTTGCAATCAGAGCAAATGGCCATTAAAATAATAGCTAAAACTCAATAAAGTCCCACCAAAAAAAAAACCAGTGTTGTGGTTTCATATACACAGTGATGGAGCACTGTTCATGCTCAAGATAACGATTCATTAGACATCAGCTTGTTCAGCTGTGATGGAAACAGCAGAACAAACAGCTGAGAATTATTGGGGAGGAGCAAAGAAATCATGGATCATAGTTCTGCCTCTGTGGAAAGTGTGTTGTCCCTCAGGCTGGCTAGGTCAGGTCCCCCATGTCCAGAAAGCCCTGCAGGACTGGGAAGGGCAGGTGGGAAGGGGACAGGAAAGCAGGGCTCTCTCAGGTCTCCAGTGGCATGGAGAGCTGCACAGCAGGGTCTGAGCCAGGCTCATCCTGGATCAGAACTAGAGGGCACTGGCAGGAGTGAGCTAAGCAGGAGGAAAAGGCAATGTTTTTTTCTTGCATATAATCTTATTTAAGCTTTCCTGGTAATTTAGTGGGTGGTAAATTGCTGCATGGATTTAAAAATGAGTGGAGTAATGCAGAAAAGGCAAATCCTTAAGAAGCTGGGAGAGAGCACATCCCCTGAGCTGCTGGGTGGGTGGCTGGAGGGTGCCTGCCCTCACTGAGAGCCATCTCCACATCCCAGTGCCTTTTTTTCTGCTCCTCCATGGGCAGCTGCTGTTAGTCAGGCTCAGGGTCAGGATAAGGCTGGGCAGTCTGCTGCTCTGACCTCATTCTTGTACTCTGCAATTTTTAGAATCCCTTTCTGTCTCTTGACTGTCCTTTTATGCAAAGGTGTGAAAAATCTGAACTTCTCTTGTTTATCCCATAACTTGTTGCTAAATTGCTGGAGCAAATTCTGCTGGATAAGGCACCTTTTCAATAAATACACTGTAGGTTTTGGCTCATGCTTTCTGATAAGAAAAGTGGGTAAGCCTAGACCTTTGTGGCTGTAGAAAAAGATGTAGCTGTGGTGTGTTGCCCTAAGAGCTGTTGGTTGTGTTTGTGTCTCAGTTAGCTGTGGCTCACCTTGAAGGCTTGCTCATATTCTCAGATTCTGCTGTTTGAGACTCTCTGGGCTAGCTGATAAATTGAATTACTTGAGTTGCTGCCTTCCCTTGGATGTACACATCAACAAGGACACCTGGAGAGCTGCAGAGCATGGTAGGGGTGGGTGCACAACTACAGCACCAGAGGGATGGACAAAACTGGGCTTAAAAATGGTCAAAAGAACTGAGCATCCTGCCCAAATGAGCAACTGCAAGGGTGATACTGATGGTACTGTGTGTCCAGTGTGTGAGTGCTCCAGGGGAGCTCTGTGCAGGGGCTGTGTCCCATGGCAGTGTTTCCTTTTGCCCCAGCCATGGCTGTGTTCACACACAGGTGAGGGAGTGGGTGGCCTTGTCCCTTCATGCCCTGTTACTGAGTGCAGAGCAGGGCCAGTGGGGATCAGCTGAGCTTTGTGGAGAAGTTTGTCAGGAAAGAACAAAAGCTGACATTCTGTGTTGCAGCTGAAGCAGGTTATTCATTGTTAATGTGGGAGTTTTGATGGATACTGAGCACTGATGACATTGAGTGCTTGCTGAAATGGGCTCAGGGCTGCTCTGGCCCTGCAAGCTTCCAAGAAGATGACCATGGCATCACAGAATTATTTAGGCTGGAAAAGCCCTCTGGAATCATTGAGTCCCATCATTAACCCAGCACTGCCAAACCCACCACTAAACCACATCTCTAAACACCACCACATCTGCATGTCTTTAAAATTCCTCCTGGCATGGGGACTCCCCCAGTGCCCTGGGCAGCCTGTGCCAAGGCCTAACAGTCCCTTCTGTGAATAAATTGTTCCTAATATCCAATCTAAACCTTCCTTGGGTCAGCTTGAGGCTGTTGCTATTACTTGTTGCATTTCAGTGTTACATAATGCTTCACAAACTTGTTACAAGTCTGTTTTGTTGATTATTTTTTAGTGTGAGTCAGACAGTCAGTCATGGTTAGCTTGTGTGGAAAAGCAATTGCAGGAGAAAGGTTTTTATTTTCCCATTCTAAAAACCTAGCTTTTAAGTTCCCCCACTTAACAAATGATTGCTTTCTCATGCCTTTTAAATTCATTAGGGACCAAAATTAAACAATCTGAAGTATTAAGTTATTTACTTTATCACTGTTGCTAACTACATCATAGAAATCATGAGTAATACCAAAAACCTTTGGACACAAGGTTTGCCAGCTGATTTCTGCATTGTTCCCAGTCTCAGGAAACACTCCAGAGTTCAGAGTTCAGTTGTCCTGCTCAAAACTGCTTTTCTGTACATTGAGGGTGGCATTGCTGCAGATTTATTATTATTCCACAAGGGAGACTCAGTTTAGCACTTCTGTGAGGATGTCAGGGGTAGCATGTGGAGGGAATTCTCAGTTCCCAAGGGAAGCAGCTTGGCTCCAGCTCAGGCTGCCCTGGCCCTGGGGCTGTTCTGGTGCAGAGGGAGCTCCTCTTTGCCTGTACCAGGTGGGAGAAGTGCCTGGTCTCAGGGACAGGAGTGCTGCCTGTGGAGCTGGGGGAGCACATGGTGGAACCTGACCTGCAGGACTGACACTCACACCACTCATAAATCCCTTTGTGGCCTCAAAGGTGAGGGACTCTGAAATGTTTTGGGGTTCAATAACAATACTGGACTCTCTGCTATGTACATAATTGTTATTGTTAAGTTGGATGTGACATACACACACGTGATTAGAGTCTAAGAAGAAAAAAGTTTTTATTCTGCGTGTTCTCCAGCTTATATACTCTTAACAAAGTGTGATCTTAAGTCATTAACTACATCACAATAACTTATATTCGTTGGTGCAAAGCAATTAGCATCAATATAATTGGCAAAAGTTTTACAGAAATTTAATAAGGCACATGTACACATCTACTTATGCAGATAGTCTAGCTTGCAAAAATTTTCATGTATCTTTTCTTTTTCCATGCTGACAGCCTTGTCTTCTTCCTTGCTATGGATACACTCGAAAATCATCAATTATTTCTTCTATTAGTGCAGCTTTGCTTGCGGGCCACCTGTCAAGCCCCTCCATACATAATGAAGCAAATTCCAGCTACATTGACCTCCAGAAAAGTGTGGCATTGGTTTAAAGGAAACTATAAATTTTCTTTGTGTTCACTCTTTATTTTTCCTGGACACTCTTTCTAGTTTAGAGGTATAAGAGAACTTAAAAAGGGCAACCTGATGTTGTACAGTAGCACACTGTGCTATTGAAGTTACAGCCTAGAAATAAATTTTTTTAAAATTAAAAAAGAAAAGTAAAAGCATCATTTCACACTGAGTAATAAAATGAAGTTGTTCTGGCTTGAAGGAGCTGTGCTGCATGAGCAATGTAAAACTCACATTGACATGAGTAACCTGCATTGTGCATCAGCCCTAACAGATTTCTGTAAACCTCACCTAAATGTGAATGAGTTGGATTATCTTTCTTTCTTTATAAAACGTACTGAGCTGTTGGGGAGTCACAACCAGGACTCCTTTTGAGGAATGGTCTGTCAGAGGCATTTACTCATATTCTCATTAATCCTAAGGCTGATTGTAAGGGTATGTGATTAACTTTAGAAGGGCCATGCTTTATCTCCTGGCGCAAACTTTAAGCTTGTTTCTTCCTGCTCAGCCTGCACAGATGCTCTCTCCAGCTGCTCATCCGTTGCAAACCTTTTCATGTACAGATGAACTGCAAGTGTGCTTTTGTGCCTGCTTTTGATGAGTCCAAATGGCTTAGATATTCAGAGGTTACCAGGCTAAGGGGTCACATATGAATGACAGCTGCACATCTGGCAGCAAAGCAAATTTGACACCAGTCCAATAGGGAATCTACCTGAATGCTCAGCTATTTGGAGGTATTGAAAGAGCAAGTGAACTGTTGCTTTCCTGCTTTTCTGGTCCATGCCCAGTGCTGTTTGTTACCTGATGGAGCTGTGCTGGTGGAGGGGTGCTGGGTGAAGGCCTGGCTGAGTGGCTGCATGCCTGGAGCAGGTGGATTGCAGCACAGCTGGCACAGAGGGCTGCAGTGCAGGGCTTGGGGTGCACAGAGAGAGCCACAGGGTCCCCAGCCTGTGTGACAGGGCTGAGGAGGGTGGAGCCTCTTCTGCCTCTGAGAGGGCCAAGCCTGTGGGCCTCAAAGCTTCACACTGGAAAGTGACACCTTTGCTGGGGGCTCTGTGCAGGCTGTGCTGGCTAAAACACATTGGATGAATACATAAACCTGCTTTCAAAGACTATGCTCTAGTATTACCTAGTTTTAATGTGTTTTTGCTGGTCTTAAATGCAGCTCTGCTTCAGATTGTGGCAAAAACGTAAATATGTGGGAGTAGGACTATAATTTTTTCCCATTTTTATTCAGTGGTGTACTGTACTGTTCCATACTGGTTAGTCCATGTGTGAGGAATAAGGTTGTTCTGTGTATCATACAGGTTAGCAAAAGCTTCAGCACTCTTAAGAACTTGAATATAGGTAGTCTAGGGATATGTTCTGAAAAATCACATTCCTTCCCTCACTAAGAGCACAGTCTGTTCCATCATTTTCTTGTAATTTTTCTTTGCAAGGTGGGAACCATCTTACATACTGATCTGTAACACTGGTAGCTGCCCTAGCACATGCCTGTGTGTGCTTTGGGAATGTCTTTTCACGTACCTGCCTTCTGGAGTGTTTGGCAATGTTTTGTGTCATATTTTTAAGGTAATGTTAGGTTCTCAGGGGATCTGTTGTCCTTCTAGAGGTTATTTTCCTTGCAATTCATCTTCTTTATTGTTTGTGTATGACACCTAAAATATTACTCCTCCTGTAAAATGTACTGCTATTTCTACTGCAGGGAAAGCAGCACAAAATCACGTTCTGCACCAGAGATGAGTGTGCAATGCTGTCCCAGTCCTGCTTGCAATGGACACTCTCTGGGCAGCATTTCTCTCTTTCTCTCTCTTTCTCTTTCTCTCTCTCTTTCTCTTTCTCTCTCTCTTTCTCTTTCTCTCTCTCTCTTTCTCTCTCTTTCTCTCTCTTTCTCTCTCTTTCTCTCTCTTTCTCTCTCTTTCTCTCTCTCT
>JAWWEY010000275.1:1591660-1605291 GCA_035582745.1 Loriotus luctuosus
TTCTCTCCCTCCCTTTTCTCTCCCTCCCTTTTCTCTCCCTTTCCTCTCCCTTTCCTCTCCCTTCTTGCTTTTCCAGGCCTGACTTGTCCCATAGGAGAGCAGCTCCTGATGTGATGCCCGTGCTTAGCAAAGAGTAACCCGCCCATTGTTGCAGGTGATCCGGAGAAGCAGTGATGAGGAGAAGCTGCTGTGCCTGGTGCGGCAGCGCGCGGGGCACCACTGCCAGACAGCCGTGATCGTCATCCTGATCCTGGCCTGGGAGGGCATCCCGCACCTGCTGGCAGACACGCTGTACGAGGAGCTGCGGCAGAGCCTGCGCAAGTACGGCTGTCCCACCAGCCGCCGCTGCGCCCTCAACGAAGAGTGAGTGCTGCCCAGGGCTCCTGAGGGACAGGAGCTCTGCTGGGACACCTGCAGCCCCAGAGCACTGCTTGGAGCTCAGCTGAGACACCCACAGTCCCAGAGCACTGCTTGGAGCTCAGCTGGGACACCCACAGTCCCAGAGCACTGCTTGGAGCTCAGCTGAGACACCCACAGTCCCAGAGCACTGCTTGGAGCTCAGCTGAGACACCCACAGTCCCAAAGCACCACTGTCACTGCAGGATCACACCTTGCTCCTGGCCTTTTCTACAGAAAAGGCTCTCACTGGGAGCTGTGGGTGCCATGCCTGAGGCTCCTGGCCTTTCCTAGAGCAAAGACTCTCCATGACCAAGGCTCCTGGCCTTTCCTGGAGAACAGGCTCTCAGTGTGTGCCATGCCCAGGGCTCTCATGGGAGCAGCGTGTGCCATGCCCAAGGCTCTCAGTGTGTGCCATGTCCAAGGCCCTCATGGGAGCAGCATGTGCCATGCCCAAGGCAAGCAGTGGCCATGAGCTGCTCCTGGCTCTGCCCAAACAGCAGCAGTGTGCCCTGTGCTCACAGCAGTGGTAACAGAGCTGCCAAGAAGGAGGGTTGTGACTTTGTAAAGTAGATGTGAGGTTGAACACTCAAAACTAGGATCATCCTCTGTGCCTCTGAGAGGAATTTAAATTGATTAGGGAATATATTGCAGCTGCAGTGCTGCCTGTGTGCTGATTGCTGTGTAGCCCACATTTAACAGAGCTGTATGGGAACCTGAATCTAATGGGTCTTAAAGGTCTGCTCAGAAAGTCAAATCAATTTGGAGTTAATGATTTTGCTGCACATAACACAAGAACTGTTGGATTTAGGGTAATGTTGAGTAGCAGGGCTGTTTTCTTGGTTGAAGATGTTATCCAACTGGAGAAGTCAAAATGAATGCATGGCTGTATTTATATAGCTGTAACTGTTTATATTTCTGTCCCAAATTTGGGCGTTGGGGAAGTTGAGACTGTCTTTGTGGAGAAAAGTCAGCTCTCTATACAGGAGTATTTTCTTAATGAAAATACCTGGTTAAGCCATGAATTTCACAAATTCATTTGTTATGCTCTGTATTATAAAAGAAATAGCAAAATAGCACTGACCTAAAAAAAACCCAGACCCAAGAGCTGTGTTGCCAGCTGACCTGCTATGTCTTTATTTCCTTTTGTAGTCGTTCTTGTGCATGTCAAGGACTTGACCCAGAAACTTGTGGAGCATCATTCTCATTTGGCTGTTCATGGAGTATGTATTTCAATGGCTGTAAGTTTGCCAGGAGCAAAAACCCCAGGAAATTTAGGCTTCTCACTGATGACCCTAAACAAGTAAGATACGTTTTTTCTCAAAATGCCTTTTCTGATGATTTTCAGAACTAGACATTCTCCACCCCTTTTCTCCCCAACATGTATGTGTAACTGACCAACGAAGTTTTTGTGACTGTAGTATTTAGAATAAATGACACTGAGATTTCATTCAGTGGAATAATTACTATGTATTTATATACCATAAAATTATTCTTAATGCTTTTGTGCATGCCTGTTTAGCTCACTGTGTTACTCTGTGTGAAATTTTAATTCTTTGTAAGTAACAGCCTTTTCTAAGGGCCAAGCTTGCAGTTCAGGGTTTCAGGCTTTTTGCCTTGGCACAGAAAATATTGTACCTTGGGGTTGCATTTCTTTCCCAATGTTGTAGGACCAGCTGACAGCCTGGGCTTACCTCTGTCACCAAGAATAAACTGTTTTTTTCTGTGGACAGCGTGTTTTTTAAAATAGTTTTAAAGGCATTAATACACGAAAATTAAGTGCAGTGAAATGATACCATAATTGCTCCCTATGAGTGTTAGTGATGCCATAAAGGTGAGGCAGCACAGAAAATAATGATGGATCATGTGAAGTAACAAACCTCTAAAAAAACACCCAACCACATTTTAGTTACTTTACATTGAAAATATTTTCCTGAAGAAGGAATAAAGGATTTGTAAGCTGGTAACTACTGCCTGGTGAACAGAGACTTCTCAGGGTAACTCCAAAGGGCCTTTAGTTGTGACTGCAGGTGTGTGTAACCCCAGTTCCCTATGGATCTCCTAGGTAAAAGTGCCACATCTTTGCTAGCACAGCTGGCATGTTTTGGGCACTGTTGGGCACTCAGTGCTAGGGTCTCTGGGTTACACTGCAGTAATTATTCTATGTACACACAGTGTGAGACATCCCTTCTTCTTGATAGATGTCACTTGATTCACTGCAGGTAAATATTGCTCCCAGCTCCTGACTTGTTGTCCTAAAAGGGTTTATGAGGTGTTTCTCATGCACGTGGGTGCAAGCCCTCAGTCTCCCCTGGGCTGTGTGGGCACTCACAGACCTCATTAGGGCACTCTCTGAACCTCGTTAGGGCACTCACAGACCTCGTTAGGGCACTCACAGACCTCATTAGGGCACTCACAAACCTCACTAGGGCTGAGGGGGGGCTTCTGCCTCAGCACAGCACTCTACCCTTCTGCCCTCCTCACTGAGCACCCTCCTGAGGCTCTGCAGCCAAACCCAGCTCTGCTTGTCTCAAGAGGGAATTTGTTTTATAAACTTACACTTAATAGGAAAATGTATTTATTGGGCATCCTTTCATTTTAGGGATCCTGTTCCTTCTCTGTCCTTTGCCTGTGTGTTCAGGTTCCCCCCTGTATAATGCTGTGCATAGAGCATTCTGTGCATGCATTTTCCCTGTAGGTTTCTGCTGAATGAGAGGAGGTTAAGGGTGTAATGTGTTGAGGAAAGAATGATTCCTAGGGTAGATATCCTCCTGGTAGAATGGATAATTAACCACATTAACTAACCACATTAGCTTCAGTGTGGTTCAGAAAACCTTGTGGGTAGCCATTTACAGCTGATAAAACTGGGTTTAGTACAAGTTAAAAATACAGGATCATCTTGTAATACAACATCCCATTGAAAAAAGCAAAGTCTCCTGGTGTTTATGTTGGTGTTTACAGTGTGTGGTGATAAGTGGGTTTTTTTAAACAAAAAATTACAGCTTGCTTCATTTTGCCACTATGCACTGTGAGAAACTGAAACCGCAGTTGTCTCTCAAAGCTTGGTCCTTGGAGGAAAAGAAATTAGGGAGTTTGTCACTGCCCTCTGCTTTCCCAGTTGGTTGGTGATTTTCCTGGAAAAGCAAAAACTTGGGATAAGAATTTAGGGATTGTTTCTACAAATAAGAGCTTAAATATGATACTACTGTAGAAGCCACCTAGCTAATTCTGTGTTTATATCGATTAGCCATATAAAGGGAATATTATTTCTGAATCTAGTAGTTATTTCCATTAAGTCCTGATTTTTGCCCCTCCAAAGAACAAAATATGTTCCTGTTAAAAGTTCTGCTGCAATATGAGGGAAGACCTAAGAGCTGAAGATAAATGCTGTTAGGAGTTTCTCACAGGGTGTGTCAGCACAGGCTAAGGCCCCATAAGCAGAACACCAACAGAAGACCTGGGCTTCCATCCCCACTCAGCTTGGGGTATGATTTTTCTCCTCTGGATGTTGCTTCTGTGGTTTTTTGTGAAACATACTTCACTCCTTGACTGCATGTGGAAAATGATGCAGAAATCAGTTCCTGTGTGCTGGGTTGCTTTGACCTAGCAGGTATCCTCTATTGTTATTTGGCTGATTTCTGTTTAACAGCTTTGATGGTTTAATCATCCAAAAGCAGGCACTTATGGTTAGTGACAAAGGGCAGCAGAACAGAAGTCAGTTTAATAAAATATGAGCTAGAAGCTGACCTGTTGGGCATGTCTAAACTGGCTGAGATTCTTTTAAAGCAAGCTGCAGCAGCAAATATTGCCTTTCCCCACAGGAGGAACTTCTTGAAAACAATTTGCAAACACTGGCTACTGATGTGGCTCCGGTTTATAAGAAGCTTGCTCCAGAAGCTTTCCAGAACCAGGTGGGTGTGTGAGATCCAGCTCTGATAAACAGTTTTAATCCAAGGAGCAGCCCCAGATCGTGTTCCTGATGGCTGTGCTTTGGAATCCTGGTGCATTTGGCAGGTTTCCACACACTGCCCCTCTTTTCTTGAGCTGCTTAAGCTACACACGGTGCTTAAGCAGCACCATATTTTTATCCGTGAAAAATGCTGAGAGATAATGCTGTAAGTAAAATGTTTTTACTATCCAAGACATTCGATTGTGGCTGACCTGATTATCTCGTTGGCATCCAGCCACAGATGTTCCATGTTTCATAGGAAAACATGAACCCCTGAGTCTGCCTGGTTGCCCTGATTGTGTCCCAGAGCTGTGGGCGGCTGGTGGGGTTGCACAGCACGCTCAGTGCTCAGTGTCTGCAGTTTGTTCTCTCTCCCTCCAGGTGGAAAACGAGCACATGGGCCCTGACTGCCGGCTGGGCTGCAAGGACGGCCGGCCCTTCTCGGGTGTCACGGCCTGCATCGACTTCTGTGCCCACGCCCACAAGGACACGCACAACATGCACAACGGCAGCACTGTGGTATGTACCCTGCCCTCCTCACTGTGCTCTCCCTGGGGGCACTGCAGCCTCCTGAGTGCTGCTGCTTGTGGGCTCATTTCATTGCAGTTGTGTCACAATTAACTGCATGTTGCCATTTATCAATGCCCATCTGATTTGTACGTATTTGTTACTGTCTACAGAGGACATGGGTTCATTTTATTGCATAACAGATCAAAAGGGGGGTGGGAGTGATTCTTCCTACAAAATACCTGCATTCTCTAAAGACTCCTGGTCCTTTGGAGAGGCCTGGCCAGAGGGCAGGTCAGTTTTTCCTGGGAAAGGGCTGATGTTAAAGGCAAATGATTGCCTAACCAAGGAGCTGTACAGACCTCTGTAGAGGAAGAGCTAAAGCAAACTGATTAATTAGTAACTTACTTCTCCCAGGCTCACCAAATTCACTCTTTCTTGCACTGGGCACATACCAGGTTCTATGTTAGTGTAGTTACAGGTCAGGAAGCACACAGTGGAGCCAGGTGACTATTACAGTCTTTAAATTTCAGTATGAAAGGAAAACACACAGATTGGTGTGGCTGTTGTATGAAATACCTTGATGGATTGCCAGTGAGAAAATTGGTTGGGAATTACTCAATTAAGTGATCTTCTAGAAATTAAGACCATAGTGTTGAAGAAAGAGAAGGTCAAAGCAGAGAAGATAAAACTGGCAGTATTCTTTGAGCAGTTGGAGCATCACAGTATTCTGAATGGTGAGGGTGACTTCTTGTACAGCAGTGCAGGTAACAAGAGTAACTTTTCTATCAAAGGATGTATATCTGGAAAAATCTATCTAAAATCTCTGCTTACTCTAGAAATTTTTTTTCTGAATTATTGTGATGCTGTGGTTCAAAAAGTGTTGCATTTACACCTGTAGTTAACACTGAGCATTTCTGATACAGCAATGAAATGACTGGTACAGTTGTTTTAATGTTAATTTTGTGTTTGTAAGGGGAGCAAATGTCCATTCCTTTAAAGTATGGAAGCAGCTCTGGGAATCCACCAGGAATGCCAGTCCTCAATAGACTGTTATTTTTGCTTAGTGTTGGAAGTATGCATTGCAAAATTGCTTCTGAAGCATAGGAATTTGATGCCCTTCAAGATTCTAAACTTGAAAATGAGACCTCCTTGTAAGACAAACTACATTAGATGCTTTTTGATGAAATTTAGTTTAGATGTTCTGAAAAGAATAATTTAAGTGTTCCATTACCTCTTAAATTAGAGATGAAATGGCAGCTGAGTGTGCTACTCATTTTGACATAATGGATCCCAAAAAAGTCAAAAGTTATGGCCAGAAGCAGCTGGAGGGGCAATTAAACCTTTTTTGTGGAATGTATTGGGGGATAGTTCTACAACTGCATTTATCTGTAAGCACCTGCTGTCATTTCAGCTTCACATGGTCCTTGCTGGTGTTGATGCTTCATGGATTGTGTGTGGTGTGTTTGCAAGTGGTTCCAAGTCTCAGAAGCGTGGAACAACTTGTGCAAGGTCACTGTATGCTCATCACTGTCACTTTCTACCCAGTTCTGCCAAATTTTCAGTTTTTCAGAATATGACCAACTGATTATAACTGCTGAAAACTCTGCCTTGCAATCTGGTTTTCATGGGTAGCTCACTCACAAATAAATACTGCACACCTGTGTTCTGTTTATTCAGATAGGATTTCTCTTTATTTTAGTATCCTTGCAGCAAGGGGCTGTTTGTAAATAGAAACCAGCTGTAAGTATCAACACTCGAGTTTACCAGCTTGAATTGGGACATTATGAAGGTGGAGTTGGGATTTCCTCATGGTCTCTGTGCAGCCTCCCCAGTGAGGAGCTGTGGCTGTGGCAGTGTCTGCTGTTCCTGTCTGTGCACAGTTACACTCACATGAATTGGAAGCCTAAAGCAAAACACGTTGGTTTTTGCAAACAGGGTGGCAGGACAGGCTGGGCTTGCTTCAGCCCAGATTTTCAGGACAATCAAAATTAGGGTTGTTAATTTGGGCTTATAACCAAGTCTGGTAATACCATAGGAAACATGGTGGTAAGGACACAAAAAGAAATTAGTGCACGTGGCACCAGCACCTCCTGCATTCCTGTCTGGTTCCAGAAGGTGCTATGTGACTGCCTACGAAGCTTAAAATACATTATGATTTCTTATAAATCACTGATGACGATGGAGGGGATATTTACATAACTGTTGGTATTTTGTCTGTAAAATGTACTGAGTGCAAGTAGAATTCTGAGCAATCTCCAGAGATTGCTTTCTCACCATGTGAGAAATGAGAACAGAATGAGAACAATTTGCCCTGTACCAGAAACCTCCAGCATCCATGACTTTACTATTTTTCACTTTTTTTTTTAACTGCTTGTCACACCTTACAATGTAAAGTCCCTACAGGGTGTACTTGTCATCTTGGCCCTTGTTAGTGTTTTTAAGATTTCTTCCCTTTCCCCTTACAGGAACACAAAATCTTTATTTATAAAATCTAAAGTTCTTCTAGGCTAAAAAGGTTAAAGTAAATGCCTTGTAAGTTGATAATTGCAAATGCTGCTGGCTCTGTTATTGTGACACCTTTTCATTTTCTCCCTTCATCATTGGTAAATCACTTTTGCTGCAAGTACCACAGGAATTCTGCATGAGCCACCCAAAGAAAACCAGAGTCTATTCAAATTGTTTAAACCAGGCACAGACATAAGTTCAGCAAAGGACTTAAATGAGGTTGATAATAAGGAATAAGTATACTGTACACTTAAAAGAATATATTTAAAACATTCTTGCATTTTTCTCAGTATGTGTTTGATCAGCTGCACTATTTGTATGTGACTCTGAAAATTAATCATCCTGTAAAGTTTGTGTTAGCAGTGGGAGTGTCATGGAAATGCCCTCTGGAAGTACAAGAGAGAATAGTAGACCTTAACTTACACAAATTGGGGACTGCCATTACATGGTAATTACCACTGAAGATTTGAGTTGCTAAACATTGTGTCTGGCTAGCAGAGTCAAGCTCTGAATTTACACTGCTTCTGGTAGAAAGCTAAAATCAAACACTCCCTGCTTGCTCTGGAGTAGAATGACAATTCTACAGAGAGGTAAGCTAATGTATGACAAAAGCAAAAATAATTTCTGCCTACAAAGTGAGTTTTTAAAGAACCTTTAAGGCAATAAATATAATATTTATTTTTACTTAGACTCTTTTGTCATCTCTTAACGTTCTCCTAAGGGCCACTGATGTATGTTACAGCTGCAGTGTAGGGTGCATGCTCCTTATGGATATGAAGCTAAATGGGCAACACACATAAAAGCTTTATAGTTATTGATGGAGCCTGTGAAATACAAGTATTTTTGGTTTTTTATCAGATTAGCTGTGAAGGGCCATGTTCTTCATAGCTGTGGGAATCCATTTAAGGCACTGGCAGTGTTCTTTTTGGGGTTTAAAAGTGACTGGGACACAAAGGCTGTTGCTGGTTCTGCAGCTTGTGTGTGGGTGTTGCTCATCCTTGGGGCAGGGGCCCCTTGGTGCTGGGGTGAGGAGGGACAGAGACCAGCTGCAGTTCTGTCTGATCCCTGCTGCCACACAGACATTGGGACGAAGGGCAGGAAGATAAATCTCTGCTTTGAGGGCACCTACACTATGTAATTCATTACTGGCAGCAGAGCTAAGTACTGACAATCACCAGTCTGTGAGCAATCTCTTTGGGGTTCAGGTAAAACCCCCAAACCCTCTGGTTTTGCCAAACCTTGCTGTATTTGACAGGCAGAGCCCATCACAGCACTGGCACGGGGCTCCAGGCCTTTGCAGTGGCTGACAGGGTGGCTGTGCATGGTTACACCACTTTCTGCACCCCCTGCTCACTTTGGGGGCTGCAGCAGTTCAGGTGCTTCAACTGGTGCTTCAGCTTGTCACACACAGGAGGAAAGACACATCCCTGGGCCTGTAAAGGAAGAATTTCTGTTAGGTTTTTATATTGGGCAGATGGAGAAACATGAGAGGTTCACTGTGCTGACCTGTGAGCTCCCAAGGAGCAGTTCTGTGCTCGACCTGCGTCACCTGTCTGATGGCACAGCCTAGGGGCATAAAATGGGCAAAAGGAAGAGATGTTTGGGGTTCCCTTCTCTGGTTTTGACCTACATACACTTGTTCAGGGTAGACCAGGCCAAGAGAACAACGTGGTTTGTCCGGGCTGCAAAGGAACAGCAAAGATGTTTTCTGCATAATGGTGGGCAGGGCTGCAGCAGCCCCTGAGTCCCCAGGGGCACCCACTGTGTCTCCAGCTGCTCAGGGAGGGGTGTGCAGGAAACCTGATTCCATCTCCCAGGTTTGGAAAGGCTGTTTGACTGCTCTGCTGAAACCTGAATGTGAAACATCTGTTATTACAACACAGTGGAAAAGGCTCCGTCATTGCTACATGTGAGGTTCAAGAGGACACAGGCAGATCAAAGAGAGCCAGAATAACACATTGGAAGCTGTGTGGCTACAGATGGATGCCTGGAGGGGATTGCACCGAGTTCCTGGTGCATTTTGAGTTTAAATGAAGGGAAATAGTAATCAAGTTTCATAAACATGCAACTTTTACCATGACATCACTAAACCCAGAATAGGTAATGAGTTTGATCACCAAGCACGTTGGAAAGCTAAACAAACCTTTTGGCCAGCTCTTCTTTGGCCTTTGAGCATCCTGGATGATTTAGCTGCCCGTTCTGGAAAAAGCAAAGTAGCAGGATATGGAGCTTCATGCTGTAAATGGCCTTTAACAGACTTGATGGCTTTCTCATGTTTGTGTTTCATTTTGGTCAGTTTGCAGCAGTGTCAGTACCAATGGAAAATTCTGCTTTTCACTTCTCAGCAATGGCTCCTAAGTTCCTTAATGGAATATTTTGCACAGATTTGAATATTGGAATATTTTTTTAAGCAGATATTTCTCATTTGATGATTTACCACCTTTAGCTGTAAGGTTTTAGCTAATCTGTACTGCCTTAATTTATGGCTGGTTTTCTCATATCATTATTTTCAGTTATCTGTTTGCCCTAGCACCCTCACTTTTATGTTAAAATATATTAAAGGGGCACTAACTGTGGAAGTGTATATGTATTAAAATTGGTGTTATGGTATTTAGGCTGTAGATGTACTGGTCTTCTGATCTGGATATGATTTTGGTTATACATTAATTTCTTAATATGTATTTGAAGTCAGTATTTCATATACAGGGTGTGCTGGAGTTGACAGTACTTGCACCAAAGTTTTGTCAGTATAGTACAGCCCTCATCTTGTTCAGTTCCTCAGAACAGTTCTTCATCTTTCTTGTTCCACAGGGTGTTGGCTTTTGCATGGAAATTTATAATTGTAAATTGGATAAGGGTCTCAGTATTCAAAATAATAAATATTGTGGATTAAATCTTCAAGACTTCTTTCAGACTAGTGCATGGGCCAGACACAGGCTGGACATGGTATTCTAAAAGACCACTGCCCATTTTCTGATGAAAACAAGAGGGAGCCAGGCCCCTCCATGCTGACTTTATTACTGCTTTTGTTTATAATTTAGAAGGGGAGAGTGCACTGGGCTTTCTAAAAACATCACTCCTATATAATCATGCTCTCTGTATGTCCAACCCTCACCCTTCCTGAATAAAGTGGCATCTGCTGGCCAGTTTCAGGCAGGTGTCAGTGAACTTGGCAGAAATGGAATTGTCTTTGGGGATTGGGGAGCTGTTGCTGTGAGCTGTGCAGTGTCCCTGTGGGTGAGCTGGGGGGGCTGCATGCAGGGAGGAGGTGCCCAAGCAGGGTGGGAGCAGGAGCCCTGCTGGGCCTGGGCTGTGGGACTGTGGCTGGCAGAGCCCACAGGCAGCAAGGTTCCAGTCCCTGCTCACTGAACAACTTCTGTTTTCTCTAAATCTGCCTCCTCGTGCAGAGGCTGCCCAGAGGAGGTGAGTACCTCAGTGAGTGCTACAAAGCAGCTGCTAACTGCCTTGGAGCCCCCTCTGCATCCTTCCAACTGCCTCCTGAAAAGCTCTTCCTTCTCTCTGCCCCTCAGATTTCCTTCTCTTGCTGCTCTGCAACTGCCAAGCTTTGCATAGAGCTATTGATAAAGCCCAAGCCACCACGTTTTTGGTTCAGGATTTTTTAGTTTGTGTTTCTGTCCTTTTATTTTTCTAGAAATAATTGTGTGATGCCTTTATGCAAAAGCTGTGCTATGAAATAAAAAACGTTTGGGTTTTTTTCACCCCCTAAATAATTACATTCTTCCCCCCTGGAATGTTAGGAATGGTGACAAGATTCTGGGAAATTGGATTGACTGTTTATGATGGGTGTCAGATTCAGCCTGCAGAATGATGGAATGCTAAGCTTCCATTTAGGGGGCATCATCCCATCCTTGGCTGGTTCTCCTGTTCCTTTCTGTGTGTGGTTAGTGACTCCTGTGGAACAGCAGCTTCCCTAAGCCATGGTATCCATGCAGGGCTTTCTAGCCATGTAGCAGTGCCTTGGGAATGGAGGTGCCAGAGCTGCAGAAGGTGACTTTGTACAAATGCTCAGGCACTGTTGCCATCCCTTGGGAACGATGCCAGGGATCAGAGTGCCAGTGTCAGTGCTGCTTTCTAGGGGATGGGTTGGTGTTGGTAACAGCTGGAACTCGAGGAGTGCTGGAAATGTTCAGATTTATAATGACAACAAGAAAACTGTTGCAATAGGTTGGAATATTTATTGCATTTCCGATGTGAGCTCATCAGACTGGATGTAATCAGCATTCTGCTCTGGGCTCCAGGATCTCACAGCTCAGAATAACAGGAAGTAGGGCAGTGGCCTAAGAGAACATTTCCTGGGTCCTGTGAGTTAATTACAGGGGGGCATTGATTTAAGAAAGTGTTGAGAGAGGGAGAGAGTTAGAGCTGAGATTTGCAAAACTTATAGAGCAGTATGAGTGACTGTTTGTGCTGGTTTGGGTTTTTTCATTTACCAGCCAAAACAAAAACCAAAACTAATTCCAAATCATAGAATGAATTCCAGTAGATACTTCTTGTTTAATGCAAAAATAATTTTTCGTATTTTGTAATCCTTAAAAATGAATCTGAACATCAATGATGTACTTATGTATTTTAAAAAAATCAGAATGCTTAGGAACTTTGCAGTATGTTTACAGCTGAGATTATTTACCAAGGTTGGCATACTGTAAGCTGAGACAAAATTTCACTTTCTTGTCCAAGACACGTACCTTGATCTTAAAGTATAACAGTTTTTCTGTGTCATCACAGATCATGATATTTGTCTGACAAATACTTTGTCCAATTACTTGTCAGATGTTTGCATTTGAAAGCCCCATGGTGTTGAGGCCACAGAGCAGGAGTCAGCAGTGAAGCCTAGGATGAGTGCCTGAGCCTTTGTGTGACTGGTGCTTTGTGCTGTGGATGATTTGTGACCCTTGTGCTCCTGGCAGGTGTGTACCTTGACCAAGGAGGACAACAGGAGAGTGGGGGTGATCCCGAGCGATGAGCAGCTGCACGTGCTGCCTCTGTACAAGATCTCCCAGACCGATGAGTTTGGCACCGAGGAGGGCCTGGAGGCCAAGATCAAAGCTGGAGCCATCCAGGTGCTCACAGCGTTCCCCAGGGAAGTGAGGATGTTGGCTGAGCCTCTCAGAGCTACCAAGAAAAAGAAACCAGACACAAGGAGGACCCCGAGTGAAAAGCAACCATTAATAGATAAAAAATATTCAACACCAGTAAAACTGAAAACTGAAGCCCCAGAAAATCTTGGCAACGCTTTGCATTGTTTAGGTGAGTCATACTTAGGAAATTCTACCAGTCTGTTCTGATTCTGTGTTCTCTTACACATCTGATGGGAGGGAAAATCCCCTTTAAAATAAACCACTTCTATATTCTGCATTTTAGGAGTTAATGAACAAGTTGCTGTAGCCAGTGTTGTCTCATGGGGCAGAAAAAACCCCAGGTGATCCCCCAAAAATAGTTTGTTGGTGGTCTGTGAACACCTATGAAGTATTTCCAAGTTCCCTTATTCTAATAAATAATGGCAGTTTGATCATCTTGAAAGAACGTTGGAATGCTGACCTAAATAAGCAACTTGAATTTGTGTCACTTTGAAGTACAAGAGCTGTGTTCTCCACTTGCTATGGCAGAGAATGGCTTTCTCAGAACCTGAGCTGTGACACCTCCCTGTCAATGCCATGAACGCTGCTGCACAGCAAGAGCTGTGTAAAAACCCCAGGTTTTATCCAGTGGCAGTGCAGATTGTCCCTTGCAGGGCTGTGCAGGAGCAGGGCAGTCCAGGCTGCCAGCAGCCAGGGAGGTGCCAGGAGGCCGTGGTGGCTCCTGTGCCCCGGGCTGTGCCAGGCTGGGCTGTGCCCCTGGGCTGTGCTTGGTCTCACATCCTGGGTCAGGCCTCTAGGGAAGGGCTGCTGGATGGGACTGGGCAGTCATGAGAGGCAGAAAAGAAGAAAGAAGTGGAAGAAGCCATGGACTTAAACTCTCTGATTAGCTGGTGAAAAATAATACAATTAAAGCACAGCCTGTTAGGAAGAAGAGAGGGAAACTCACCCATCTGCTGTAATTTTGAATTTCATTTCATAAGAGACATCCAGACTGTCTTGGTTTGGAAAGCCAGGTGCCTGCTAAGGAAGGCAGGAGCCTTCCCTGGAATGGAGAAAATGAACCCCCCCCTCCCCCCATTGCTATAGATTTTAAATTAAGGGGCTCTCAGGCAAAAATATGGGAGCAGGAATAATGGTTCTTTAATAGGGAAGAAATTAAAAGGATAAAATAA
>JAWWEY010000275.1:1605391-1624338 GCA_035582745.1 Loriotus luctuosus
ATGTGGTCACTCAAAGAGAGAGATAAGGCAAACTGCCCACTTGACAAAAGACAACTGCCATACAGATGGTAATAGAAAACATCTTGCCTTGCAATCTGGAACACAGACCTATGTAGCATTTTTAAGAGGAGGAATAACAGGTAAATGTGTTTCAAAGAGTATCTGCATTTTGGGGGGATAACGTTTAGAAAACAAATGAAAACCATTTGCTGCACTTCCATAACTGAGTGCTAAGGGTTGTTAAAACTTATTTTCACAGAACAGTCTCTCTCCTGAGGTGATGGAGAAGCAATTCTCAAATGCTGTGTTTAAAATCTTTAGGGCAGAGGCCTTGCCCTGGGGTGGGGGCTGTTAAAGTCATTAAACACTTTGTGGTTTATTTCATAGAAAGGTTTTTACAGAGTTGATGTGGCCTCCTCATGTCCCCATACAGCTTTTGGTTTCTGCATACTAACTATTGTGCCTGTCATTATCTCTCTTTGACTTTTCTGCATTCTTATGGGAGGAATGTTTTTAATTCATCACTGATTTATAAATTACTAGGAGACAGAGTAGAAGGAAGAATTATGCTCCTACACTGTGTAAAACCATTAACCATTTTATGTATTAAGGGAATAAAGAAACACTGACAGTCCTCTATGAGAGTAAGCAAGAGCTCTCTGTGGGGTGCCAGCTGCCAGCAGGACACCTACAGCCATGGCAGGGCGTGGTGCAAAGCCCTGCAGAGTCAATGGAATTCTTTATTCCATGGGCTCTGAATTTGCCCGTGATGAGAGGCAGCCCTGAGAGGAGCCTGTTCCCAATCCAGCCCAGCAGAGGCAGCTGTGGCTGCAAACTGGTTCAGGGCTGACAGAAACTGAACAAGGATGCCTGCACAGAGACCTGAAATAATGAGGGAGTTAGATGGAAAGATGCAAAGCAGCCAAATCACATGACTCAAAATCCAGTTTATAAGGATGGGTTTACCTGGAGCATGTTGCCAGATACTTTTTTTTAAAGGCCATTTCTGAATCAGTATTGGAATGCATGAGTCATTGTAATTCAGTAACTGTTTTTGCTGTGATGGACAAGCTCCATAAACATGCTTTTTCCTTTGATCATAATGTGGGGTTAAGGCAGGTCAGAATTTTAACTGATTCATGGGCTGAATTTCAGACTGAATTTCATCAATTATGTAAAAACTGAAGGCCAGCAGTCAACTGCTGGGAAGCAGTTCTGTTGGCCTGGGCTGTGTGAATTGGGAATTAATGGTTATTTAATTTTTTTCTGTTTGTTTTCTTCATCCCTCAGTGAAATACCTTTCTATTTTATATACCAGCAGCCTGACTGGAAAAGGTTAAGGCGTCAATTGAGCAAGGTTATTTTATATATATATATGTGTGTGTGTGTACATATATACATATACATATATATTATAAATATATGTGTATATATGTGACATATATAGAGAGGGAGAGAGATGTGTACAGTCATAGAGATACTCCTAGAAAGGTAAAAATAATCATTTTGAAAAATCTGTAGTCAATGTGCATTTTTCATGTTAGAAAGCAAGTATGCAAATATAAGAGAGGTATTTTATTGATTGAGAAGTACTTAAACTTTGGTGTGCATTTCTTCCAGGGAGCAAAACAGATGCTGTAAAACCTGGAATAAAAATGGAGACTTCCAACCACCTTTATGCCATGAAACATACTTCAAACACTACTAAAAATTGCTCTGTACTAAAGCAGTACACGGCTTCCTCCCCCTTTAAGGTGGATGGTTTACATCCTTACCCATCTCTCACACACAAGTCTGGCCTAACTGCAGTGACTAATATTCAACAGGATTTTTCAGTTCCCTACGGGTATTTTGAATGCAGTACCAAGCAACCTCACGTGCCACCTTATGTTAACTGCAAGAGCTTTGATGTGTCAGTCAAAGATTATACTGGAATTGTGCTGAATGAGAAGGTGAACGGCGTGCCACCCGTTCTTCCCGAGGTCACTGCTCCAGGCCCCCCAGCCCACAAAGAGCCCCTGCCCACTATACTTGAACAGCAGCCAGACAAACAGAATTGTCAGCTTCAGCTGGACACCCCCTCAGAGCTGATCAGCTCCTGTGACTCGGCGCTCCCACCAAGCTCTTTGGCACAGGATGCCCTCGGAACGGCGGCCGACTGCTCCCATGGATGCCCAATGGAAAAGGGCAGCTCCCATGTGGGACAGAGCTGTGACTTTGACTTTGCTGATGTGAAGCAAAGCAGTGCACTGGGACAGGCAGCTGATTCTGAAGAAAAGGCTGAGGAATTGTGGTCAGACAGCGAGCACAATTTTTTGGATGATGACATTGGTGGGGTTGCTGTGGCACCTTCTCATGGTTCTATCTTAATTGAATGTGCGAGACGTGAGCTCCACGCTACCACACCAATTAAAAAACCCAACCGCAATCATCCCACGAGAATCTCTTTAGTTTTTTACCAACACAAAAACTTAAATGAGCCAAAACATGGTTTAGCCATGTGGGAAGCAAAGATGGCCGAGAGGGCGCGAGAAAAAGAAAAAGAGGCGGAACGATTGGGAACGGAGAACCCCGAGCTGAGCTCCAGCAACAGGAAAGCAAAGCAGCCAGGTGAAAACAGAGATATTTTTTATGAAGACAATGAGTTCAACCAAATTCCATCCCGCAGAGCGTTGACAGTGACCAAGGATAACGTGATCACAGTCTCTTCGTACGCCCTGACACGAGTGGCAGGGCCCTACAACCACTGGGCGTAGTGGCCGTGGGGCCCGGTGCCGTCACACGCTGGTGCTTGCAGGTGCTGATACAGAACAAGTCTCGTGTCGTTTACTCTTTGCTCATCTCAACCATTTTAAGGCTGAGGTAAAAACAAAAAAAAGGGGGGGATTTCTTCTTAAACTGTGACTTTAACATTTGGTGGTGCTCAAGCACATTTTAAGCAAAAAAAAAAATGTTGTATAGTTTTAATACATTCTAAAGAAAGATTTTGGTTAGGTTATTAACCTTGATTGAATCATTCAGTTTATTACCTTTAGGAATTTATATTTTGGTGCTTTAAATCGTCTGTTTACTACAAAAATCATTTATAGCTATTTTAACAGGTTCACATTTTATGGTGTTAAATCAAGTTATACAGTTATAGCTCCACACAGCTCTTGGTGCTTAACCACATCAAACAGTTAAAAATAAATAAGCTGAATTATTACTTCATGGTGCCATTGCTTTAACAACTTCCAACCATTGCTATATAGTCCAAATTACAGACGAATCTTTTAGAAAACCAACTAATTTTGTTCTTTGGATTCATCAGTAGTATGAAGTTATTGGTAATGATGGCTGGAAGTTGTTTCTAAGCTGTAAATATATATTTTAAAAGCACTTTCTATTTTTAAAATTAACTTGAAATAGTATAGTATAAGGATCATATTGTCTAAGGTTTGTGCATACTCTACAGAAGAAATGATTTTGTTCTTGCTGTGCAGAGTTCCATGGTGTTACAGGTGCAGGATGTATGCTGACAGCATATGTGGTTGTTTTCAACTTGCCCTTTTTCACTGAAGATTTTATGTTGCATATAAGCAAACAGTTATGAATTATAGAACCTTTTTATTCTTTTTCAAGAGAGTGTACAAACGTGAAAGAGGAGATGTCTGGTCAATCTGTGTGTTGCTATTGGGAGTTATGAATATTACCTGGTTTTTAAGGCAGCATTTGTTATGGTTTCTTTGAGCAATAAGTGCATCAGTCTCATTTGTTTGCAGCATTCTAAGTTAACATGGCAACCAAATGTTCCTAATGCCTCAGGGGTAGGATTGTTTTGGGATAAAAAGTTACCCCCTAGAGTTGCCTTACTCTATTCTGATAGAAAAATATAATTTGGGAGAAATACAAAGGAAGTGTTGGAAAACGATCACATTTCTAATATTTAGCAGCAAAGTTTTTGTTAGGAATAACCTATCTGTTATTATCACCAACTTTCTGATTTCAGTTTTTTTACAAAAATGGTTTGCAAATTTTTGAAGCAATTTATGCATTTGACATGGAAAAGGTTGCATCCTTCCTTGAATTCATTTCTGTTGAGAAAGTGACATATCACAAAATGAGTATTTGCTAAACCAGAGGAAAAACAGACACTCCATTGCTTTTAAATACTGTAGCATCCCACTCTTCTTTCTGATTCTCCTCTCCTATGTATTTCTTGTTTAAACTTATTTATTTAAACAAATTACCAAATGACAACATTAGCTAAGGACTGACCTCATCCTGCAACTTCTTCCATGTGAGCTGGCTGGAGGCAGGAGGAGCCCTGGCCCCAGGGTCCCTGGTGCTGGATCAGGCCCACACTGTCCCCTCCAGGACCCAGCTGTCCCCTCCTCTGCCTCAACCTGCAGGCACAAGGAAGTCACTTTGCCAGTGTGGGAACATACTAATCATATACTTGATAAAATTATACTGTAGTGGTGCTGTCTAGAGGAATATGAACTATCTGGATCTGCTTTATTTAAAGACAAGGTGCTTTTTCCTTGAGGAGCTGAAGTGCAAGAACTCCATTGCAGTTTGGTACGAGAAGTGCATCAGTGTTTGGAACACACAGAGCCAGTCAGGACCTTGGTGCTACAAATTCTTTGGTGCGATGCAGATCCAGGAGACTCCTCTGGAGCCAGGGCTGGAGTAGCAATCACTCTGTCATGATCCTGGGTTCAGTTCTGCAGATTCCTGTTCAAATTGACAAAGCTGTTAATGGCAGAGGATGGAGGAATTGAACCAGTTCTTTGTATCTTACCTATTTTAAGTAAAACCTGTAAAAATCGGGTATGCTGCAAATTTTAGTTGAAAGCTTAATATTAGTTCAAATAGAGGATATGAAGGGATTGTAAATAATGATGAAACAGAACCAATATTATGCCATTGTTTTGTACCAGCAGTTTTATGCTTATTGACTATGTAATATACAGTATACATCAAATCATTATGGTATTTTGTGTGCCTTAGATTTCCATTTTAAAACTTGTATATTTTTGGTGAGCCGAAGATGAGTAGGAATTGCAGCTGTCCATACAGTCAGTGGTGCTGTACATTCCATAGCTGTTCAGCCATGTACTTGTCCCACCATGCAGAGATTCATTTCTTGGTTTCACTGAGAGCCCTGACAGCTTCAGTTTCTGTAATGCTGTAATTCAGCACTCTGGTGTGACAAATTTTCTACACGAAGTTGGTAAGCTACAGAGCCATCTCTACCTTTTAAAATGTTCATACCATTAAAGTGGATCATTTTTACTTGAATCTTCTCCTACAAATGCCCACATTTAACTTACTGGCAACTTCAGATAAAAATGTTCCATTGAAGAACCAGCAGCTTCCCTCTAAGTGAGGCACTGAAAGGTGGATCTAAAAGGATCCCTTCAAACAGGTAGCCCAGCTCTACCTTTTTTTGAAATGGCAATTCTAACAAAGAAATGTGTATCTTAACATAATTAATGCTATTAACTGATAGGTGCTAAAGTCACAGTTACTACTTCATTAATATTACTTACATGAGAGAAATATATCATCTACACAATAGCAGATCACCCACGGTGCTCTTTCCTTGGCTTTCACCTAAATTGCTTTTTCAACTTCTCCTGCCAGGCAGGTTGGCCACTTCCACTTCCTGCTGTGATTTGAGAAGCTGATCCTTTCTGTTGCTGTACTGCAGTATAGAAAATGCAGCTATTTACTGCTTTTACAACTCTGTGCTATTTCTGGTAACACTTCAGGATATTTA
This sequence comes from Loriotus luctuosus, assembly GCA_035582745.1. Classification (NCBI taxonomy): domain Eukaryota; kingdom Metazoa; phylum Chordata; class Aves; order Passeriformes; family Thraupidae; genus Loriotus; species Loriotus luctuosus. The sequence goes on from JAWWEY010000275.1 coordinate 1,611,156, forward strand.
TCAGTCTTGTACACAAATTGCATTGTTTTCAGTAAGGTTATCATTTTATAACAGTGTTTGTCTCTTAAAATCTTCAACTCTGTGGGTCTGTTCTTTCCTTTGCAACCCACACAACCACTTGCAATTTGCTCTTAGGTTTAAACCCAAGTCCTTCTTGGATAGCCAGACCAGGAGCTGGATCAAAAATGAAGGCAGCTGACTTGGTCAGACCTGCATGTTTTATTTGGTTTCCATCAGCTGGCACAATGTTCTGGGTGAAAAACCTGCACATGGATGCAGGTGTGGGCTGGCAGTGGGGTGAGCTTGTCTTTGGATCAATTCTTACAGTATACCAGGAAAAACTGTCATGATCCAGCACAGGACAACTCTGACTTCCCAGAGGAATTGTGTCTCATCCCTTTGTGCACTGGGTCCAGTACCACAACCCCACCTCCACTGGGAGGGAGGAGCAGGGCTTGTTTGACTCCCTGGGGGAGTCACTGCAGTTGTGTGCAATTAAACAGTGAATTTACTGATTTTTCACATGCTGGTGTATTGCAGGAAATAGAAAGAAATATTTCTATAAATACTTTAGTCACAAGATCCAAGAAGCTTTTTAGCTACTTACAAATACTTGCAGCTTCCAACCTGTAACAGTTGTATTCAGATTTTTTTAAGGACTTTCTAAGAATCTTAACTGCTGGTGAAAGTCCTTGTGTTACCTATGACAGTGCTCCTCTAGATGTAGAACAGAAATAACTGTAGTTAATCTTGAGCAACATTTCATGTTAAGCATGAAGCATGGGTAAGTGACAACTTGTCTAGTAGTCAAGATTCTTTCTAGCATACAACTGTATGGGTTTTTTTAAAGACCTTTTTAATTTCATTGCAGTATTAACTGAATATGGTGGATTAAATTTGGGTCCTGTTCACACTGCTGCAGCCTTGCTGACTCCAAAGGGCTCATCCATGAGGTTTTCCTGCAGTGTCCATGTTCAGTTGGATGGATGTGGGCAACAGTTGACCAATATTTGTGCCAACTCAGAGGTCAATCTTGCTCTTTCACTTCCCATGTAGCTTCTTGAATGTTGAAATTAACTCCATTTATCAAGCAGTCACCAGCTTTGTAATCCAGTTATGTATCTGGTTGTTTCTTTTCCATAGAAATCCTGTTGTTTCTAGGCTATCAGAAGGAACTGGCTGTGCTCTCAGATACAGAAAACTCAATTGCATGGCCACTTCCATGCTTTGTGTTTGTTAACACCAGTCACATTCAGGCAGTGTGGGACAAACTCCTTCTGGCTGATTGTGGTCACTGAAATTGAGGTTAGGGTCTTTGTGATGTCTGCTCCATGAAATTGGGTTGGATTCCTTGTGTGAAGGCTGTCTGCCACTCTGTGAGCTGTGATGAGCTGCTCCTCAGTAGCAATTAGAGATGAGGAGCAGTGCAGTGGCTTTTGGGAATTCCTGCTTTATCAGGTGTTGATGTGACTTGCAGGAGGAGGTGTGGAGGGAATGTCTTTGCACTGATGATGGTGACACCACGGTACTGCCCTGCAGTGTCTGTGTCACAGCACTGCTGTGCCAGTGAGGTGTTTCATTGTGGGTGTTAGGTGCAGATTCACCCCTTTCCACAGTTCCTCCGCAGGCAGAAATCTCTCCTTTGGTCTCTGCCTGCATAATCTGGTTTAAAAAAGCACCCGAGGAGGGAGAGAGTTGGCCCCCATTGTCAATGTACACAGAGAAACAAGGTAGCAAGTGCTGCTGTCATGGGCAGCCTGCTGCCCTCTGCCCCCCCAGGACAGAGAGCACAGGGAGCTGCTGCTGCTGCTGCTGGCACTCCATGGTCTCTAAGGTCCTTTCCAGCCTTGGGGATTCTCTGCACAGCACAGGTAAATTGCAGGCAAAGCTGGGAAGGTACAGTTGGTTTTTGAGTCAGCCTTCTGTGTACATGTGGTTGCCATGGTACTTCTTTATACTAACACTTCTGTTGGTCCATCTGACTTTAAATTCAGGAGCTTATTTTATTCAGTCTGTGACACACTTGACATTCTCTTTGAATCTAAACAGTGACCAGTGTCAAAAGTCTAGAGGATGTGGCTACTTTTAACAATTCAGGAAGTGGTTTCAGTCTCTTGTGGGATTACCTGGTGTTTAGTCAGTCTTTACAAATTGTCCACATTCTGCTTTAGGGTGTTAGTACAAAATTATAATTACATCAAGGAAGGAGTTTTACATTTGAGATTTCCTGAAAGGCCAAGGATTTCTAACAGTAGAACCTGATCAGGCACCAGGCTGCACATGGATCATTTTCCCTGTGGAGTGGTTGAATATGTGCTGTGTTTGTTACTTCCCTGTTAAAGTCTTTTTGGTTCTTTGAGAGAACAGGCAGAACTTTTTAATACTGTCACATTCTTGACTAAATTATGAAGACTTAGTGCTATGTGATGTTGTGTTGTGTCCCTGAAAAACACTTAATATGGCTGGTGTGGATTAGTGGGTACCACTTTTACTCTGTGCAGGTGACACTGGATTCTCTGGCCACCTTTCTCCATGGTCATTCCAGATCATCAGCTGTGCTCAGTTAGTGCTGGCTCACTTTGTCACCTGCTGCTGCTGGATGCTTTCAGTGCTTGTAACTGCCCCAGGAGTTTCTCCCTTCACAGATCTGGTTCAGCACTGGGCATGAGCAGCACTAATGCTGCCAGCCTGCCCGTGAGCCCCTGCACACTGTCCTGGAATCAGCCACCTCCTCCTCAGCAGTGTCATATTGAGCTGTTCTCCTTGGACTCTCCCTCTGAAATCCATTTCTTTTATATCCAGTCCCCTGGAACAGGCTGCCCAGAGAGCCTGGGGGTGTGCCCCATCCCTGGAAGTGTGCCTGGCCAGGTTGGACAGGGCATGAAGTAACCTGGAGTAGTGGAAGGGGGGTGGAAGGACATGAGCTTTAAGGTCCCTTCCAACCCAAACCAGACTGATTCCTTGATCTTATATTCTGTGTGTGACAGTTCCATGGCTTTTACTTCACATTTTCTCATACAGAGCCTAGAACATTACAGCTGGGATTTTTTTAAAGTCCAGTAGAGAGGGACAATTCATAATCTGTCACAGTCACTGTTTTCTTACTTTTTTTAAATCAAATAATCAGTTTTCCAGTTAATTTTCAGATTTTTTGATGTAGTTGTTACAATCTGTTCTTGTATCTGCAAGTTGTCAAACAAGAGACTTTGCAAGATGAGAAAACCATCATCCCCTGAGAAGGAAGAGTCATTCCTTCTCAGAGTACAGGATTTCTTCATGTGGGTTGCATCTCTGTGTCCTCTTGTCCTTTTGAGTCACTTTTAACAGCTCTGCTCCATTCCTGACACCAGACTGCAGCCCCTGCATGATTGCAAGAGCAGGAGTGTTTCTTTACATCTTCTTTAAATCTTAGCTCAGTCTTTGTGAGATATCCAGGTATTATGTGTATTAAATGCCTGAACTAACACAGGACTGCTTGGGAAAAGTGTTCTTCCTCTGTGGCAAGAAAATGGAATTGAAGGAACTTGAGAAGAAAATAATTAAGGTGGTTACTGCCTTTTATTGGAGGGTATTGAGGTGTCAGCATTGCTGTTTCTTTGTCTTTCTGAGAATTAAGACTTTAGGATTTTTTCCAATCCAGTTCCCCAGTTCACCATCCCAACAATTGCTCATGGTGCTTAACCATGTTCTGCTAAGCTTCAGTTTTAAAAGATGCAAGATGCTTCTTGGTGCTGTATCCTGAATTCCTCCAGACAATGGATTTTCCTTTCTTCTGCCTGGCCGTATAGATGGCATTTTCCCACACACACTTCTATTCCAATGCCAGAATCTTCCAGCAGCATCCCTGCAGTGAGTGCAGGACTGGGGTGCTCAGTACCTGAAGGTGACAGGTTTGGCGTGGCACCAACGGTGCTTTTGTCATCACCCTGCTCACCTTGCAGACATTGCTCCCAAAGTCACAGAGCCCAGGTGTACCTCAGGAACTGCAGCTGTGGGCAGGACAGGTTTGGCACTCCAACTCCAGAGTTACCCCTGAGAGCAGCTGAGCTGTGCTTCACGAGGGGCTGGGGCACTGGGGCCAGGGAACTGCTGGGTTTGATGTTCAGTGGTGCAGTTGTTGTCACAGAACAATTTTAATGCTGTCGTGGAAAGTTTTGTGACCTGATCAATATTTTACATGTATATCTGTATTTTTATTATATTGTAATGGAAAAAGGGTCTAGGGTTTGGGAGTTGTCTTAAAGTAAGAATGGAGGCCCTGATTCTCATTTATACTGCTGTCCTTTGCCTTGCATTGGGAGGATAAAGGGGCCCTAAATGGATCTCACTTTGGCTTACATCCTTTGGGGTGTCCATCACACTGATCAGAGGATAAAAGGTCAGCAGTATAAATAAAAACAGTTATCAAATGACTGATTTGTACAATCATCTGGAATTAATTTCATGGTATCCTTACTGTGCACATTCTGGCCAGTAACATCCAGATTGGTCTTAGTTTAGAAATACAGGTTGAACAGACCTGCTTGGGTTTTACCAGGTTTTAAATATTTGCTTATATTGGCTGTCCTTTGCCCAACACTGTCTACAATGACAATGTGCTGAAAGATTTGTACCTCTAGGTAATGGCCAGCCCAGAAATCTCACAAAATTAACCAAAATGCTATTTTTATGGTAGTTCTTAAAACACTTGCTACCCTTTATCATAACTTGGATCCCTTTTACTTGATGATATAAACTGGGGTTGTGACAATCTACTGAACTCGCTTCTGTCCTGACCTCACCCCCAGCAGAGTGTGCAGTGCTGTGTGCTGTTGTCACACTCTGGTGAGTTTGGGGACACAGAGTTAAAGCCAACGCCTTCTGCCTTCCCTGCCTGTGGTGCTACTTGCCAGGGAGAGCCCTGGCATTGCTCTGCATGCCCGAGTCCTGCAGAGCTCCCCTTGCTGCCCATGCAAGTTCTGTGTCAACAGCAGCCCTGCTGCATTGCAGGGATGCAATGCCAACTTCTCCTTCAAAAAAAGTTTGAGGATAAGGAAATATACAGGAAATATACTTTCCTTCTGAAATTTTTACACTGCAGTGATGCTGCAGAGCCCAATGAGAACAGATTTTGTACCAGCTTTGTGAATGCCTGTCTAATCCGTGCAACTCAAAAGGCAGCAGCTGAACTTCATGAAACTCTTGTCCTCTAAATGAAAAAATAATTGTAGTCAAGAACAAATGGGATATCCCAGTACTGCTAAAAGAAAGGCAGTTCTAACCAATGCAAACATTCATACATTTCCATTTTTAAAGTGAATTACTCTATGATTATTTGCTCAGTTTGGAAGAGACAACTCTTCCTAATGTGACAGTTTCACACCAGGTCACAAATAGTGATCAGAATTTGCTGTCATTAAGAAAGAACATGAATTTGTAAGGACATGCTGGACTGACATGCAGTGGCTAATGAACTCCTTCCTGCTTTGGGGAGATAACAGATTATGCCAAAGCAAAAGAAAAAAAAGACATGGGTTTTTTTCCTTCTCTCTTTCTTTTTTTCAATCTTTCTTTCTTTCCTTGGGATGCATTTGATATTTATTTTTCAACTTTGAGTTTGAGGTTTTCTTCCCAGTTACCAACGTACTGTATTGAAATCTGGAACATAAAATTAACATTTTTAAGCAAAAGGTGATGTACAGGGAGAAAAAAATCAGAAAGAAAAAGCACTTCATTATGTCACAGTATTTACAGGAGAAAGTGTAAAAATTACTTCTTTTCTCAAAAAAACAAAAACATTTGGGGCCTGATTCTTTCCTAGTGTAACTGAGCCCAGCTCCCTGAGGCTGCTGGAGCTGGGCAGAGTTAGGCTAGCTGAGAAACTGAACCTTAAAATCTTCTTTGCAGACAAGGGAACCCTTACCAGCAGTACTTGAAGACTTGTGAGTTGTGACTGCATGTTACTTGAAAGATCTAATTAAGCTATGTTTTTTGGTGCAAGCAGTTGTTGTACATGATTTCATGTTTATGTAGCAAGATGCATTGAAATGTTGATACTAGTATTGAAACATACATGTAAAAATTGTCGTTGTGGAAATTGTCTGTTCTGTTCTATTTTTCTTGTGTGTCTCATCTGTTTAGAACGTAAACTTTCCTTTTTTTTTTATTGTCCTAACTGAATAAGGCTAAATGAATACTGTAATTGAAAATATATTTTAAATCTTGTCATGAGTTTTTAAAAAGACTATTACAAATTGTATCATTCCTGATTACACAGAACTTTGTGGGTGGTTTTAAATAAATTTTATACTTCTATTTTGCACTTAGTCGTCTAATTTTTCTTTCCTGCTTTTAGTAATAATAACCACTGTCATGTGTAGAAGTGTATTTGTTAATTAGCAATACCTAAAGGGGCTTCCCCCAAAAGGTCAGCAGGTTCTGCAGTGGAAAGGGACAGGCCTAAAACCAGTCCCTGTTCTCAGTCTGCCTCTGCTTCAGGCTGGACTGACCTGTGCCCAGAGCAAGAGAAGCAGCCAGAAAATCTGAACTTCATTTTCTGACTAAAAAGGACAAAACAGTTTGTGAACACACCTGTACAGGGCCCCTTTTTGCTGCCTGTCTGGCAGAGCAACTTATGGGAATCACTTACTGTGGCATTTAAGTACAGCCACTGGAAATGTTTTTATCAGGTTTTATTTGCTGCAATCAGAGGGGGTGGTTGGGGCTTTTCCCTCAGAACAGACCTCAGCACCAGCCTGCTTCACTGACATGGCACTGCACAACAATACTAACCAGAGTCCCTGTTGTTCAGGTCTGAAGGAAAGGAGGACTACAACTCTGCTCATACTTGCTTCTTTTCCTTCTCCAGTATGTGCAGCAGCAAAACAATAAGCAAAAATCATCTTCCAGGTAAGTGGAATCTCCTAGAGAGCAGAAGAACACTGGTCTCCTCTGGCTCACCAGTGCCCTGGAAAGGAACTCCACTGTGTGATGTGGTGTGTGCAGTTCCTGGGGGATGGATCCAGCAGGGAGCTCTCACCCCGCCGTGTGAGCTGCTGTCCTGCAGGACAGTCCCTGCTGGGCTTGGACAGCAGCCTCTCCCTGCCCAGCCACCCAGCCCTCTCTGAACTGCCCTGTTAACCCTTGGGAAGAGTCCCACCTTCAGGCTTCAGTGGCAGAGTCAGGAGCCCCAGCCCGGTGGCCAAAGAAAGCACAAGGATTTCTAAAGTCCCTCCAAGCCTTGGGGCAGGCCCAGGAGCAGCACTCCTGAGGAGGAGCTTTCCCATTCCCCACTGTGAGGTGCTGCCAACCCCTGGCACTGCCCTGGGCAGGGCTGGTATGTTCCATGGAAAGGGGTCAGAGCAGGGCCTCACCTCTGCCCTATGGGACAGAGCCAAACCAGCCTGAGCTGCCCTGGCATCCCTGCTGCTGCTAAGGGAGCCACCAGCTGGGGCTGCCTCCAGGGATTTCTCAATATCCTGGATTTCTGATACACATTATGCAAGATAATCGTATGTTGATGTAGTACAGTTGGTTGCTTTGAAATTTTTAAGCCTTAGATTGCAGTGCCTACTGAAATGGTGTTAATTGTTAACAATTAATTAAGCTGCAAAATGAGCTTTTTTGCTGGTGCTACAGTTAAGTTTTCTGTAGTATTCCTGCACTGCTACACATCATGGAAAACCAGGATTTGCTGTTCAGCAGTGCTAATGTTGGCTCCTGCTGTTGATAGTTTATATTTAACACACAGGATTAGTTTACATTCAGCAGGGTATTCACCAAAATATTGGGGTTTCTGTGCACTCTGTATATCAGAACAAGAACATTCAAATGTGATTTAAACACAAGCAAGGTAATGCTTCAGTGAGTGTTTTGGTTCAGGATGCAGCCTAGATAGTCTAAAATAAAATACCAGCAATCACCATCTGTGTTTTTAATCTTAACAAACTGAAAAAGTATTGTAAATGTGGAAATTTAAACCCAGCTATTTCAATAACCATTGGCTGGAGCACAGTTCCCAAGATGGGCCTCCAGTTCCATGTCCAGTCTGTTTGCTTCTGGATACTCTCTTGTAATACATACAACTCATACAAAATCCTTACATTCTTAGCATTTGAATTCTTGAAAATGTCCATGTCTTCTGACACCAGGCCAAACATGACTTACAATCCTGCTGTCCCACGTGTCCATCTCCATTTGTAACATAACTGGGCAATCCTTTCATGCTGTTTGATCCTAAAGGAGTCCTAAATTGCAGATGGAGGCATGATGCAGCCTTTTTCCAGCTCAGAACAGCAAACCCTTTGTTTCCTGTGGTGAAGAAGTCAGCAGTTGAGTTTCTTGTGACCCCTTTGTTTTACACCCAGGCTGTTTCTGCATGAGGATGGCTGAGTCCCTTCACTGAGGAATCCCTTCAGGAAGTGAAGCACTGAGCCAGTGCCTCACCAAGCAGTCAGTGCTGGACCCCAGCTCACCTCCACCACAGCAGAAAGCCCTCTAAGGACTCACCTGGATCCTTTAAGGGTGGGAGTTGTTGATTTTTTGTGCTGTCCTGTGAGGGTGAGAGGCTGTGAGTGGTTCAGGTGTGTCACTGCATAACAATCCTCCTTAGGCCACAGCTCTGCCTAGGTAGGCACTCACCAAAATTCAAAAAAAGAGAGAAAGCCCAAGGGTGCTGGGTGTAGAGTGCTCTCAGCAGGCCTCTCAGGTGCCAGGGGTCTGGAACCCCCAGAGAACACAGAATTCCCTTCATATGCAGCTGCTGTGGCACCTGAGCAGGCAGCAGAAATCAGTTTTAGTGGTGTCCTTTGCTGTCTTAGCTCAGTCTTTGTGAGATATCCAGGTATTATGTATGCTAAATGCCTGAACTAACATAGGACTGCTTGGAAAAAAGATGTTCTTCCTCTGTGGCAAAAAATGGAATTGAAGGAGCTTGAGAAGAAAAGAATGAAGGTGGTTATTGCCTTTTATTAGAAGGTATTGAGGTGGCAGCATTGCTCTCTTTCTGTCCTTTGCTGTCCCTTGCCTGGCTCCTGTTGCACACAGAGGCTCTCGGGCTGCTCCCTGCTCCTCCTGTCCATGGCAGCCTGGGAGTTAAACTGTCAGTCTGTCCTGCACCAGGAACTGCTCTGTCTGTCCTGCAGATGGCAGGGGCTGAGCACTGTAGCAGGGTGGAAGAGAAATGGGTTCTCAGCCCTCCCTCTCCTGCTTCTCAAGCAATGGAGCTGAGGTTTTAAAGTGTTCAGGATTGTTGTCCTCACTGCTCCCCTTTACTGCCTGTGTACACTTGTACCTTCACTGGGCTCTCGTGGGGATGGGTTACCCCTGTAAGGAGAGAGCTGAGAACCTTTTCTGGGGGTGCAGTCAAACCCAGCACAGCTGAGAAACAAACCCAGCACAGCTGAGAAACAAACCCAGCACTGCCCTGAAGGTGCTGAGGGCCTGATCCCAGGCCCCTGCTCCTGTGTTTCCCTGGGCAGGTGAATTACATCTCTCTTTTTTTATGTGATCTTGTGAAAAGTACCAATCACTTGTTCTTGAAATTTTAAAAGTTTAATAGTAATAAAATGGGTATAAAAATAGTAACATAATTAGAGTAATAAAAATTTGAACAATTGAGATTAGGACAATAGGAGACAATAAAAACAAAGAGTTATGGATGGTCTGGGTACAAATTCTGGGCAAAATAAGCCCAAAAAAGGCCCCACATTAACAGAGGATTAACCCTTAAAAGCAATAACTTGTTGCATATTCATATGCTTCATATATGATGTATAAATTTTATTCAAACAAAGAATTTTGTTTGGTCAGTGCCAAATTTTTTTTTTAATCTTAATGGCATCTTCAGGGTGGAGCAAGGCAGAAGAACTCGATAATGGAGCAATAAATTCTCTTTTTCTGAAAGATTTAGGGGTTTTGTGGCTGCTGTTTTGGTGTGAGTCCTCTCTTAAAAAAGTATCTTAGTATAGTTTCTATTTTACCATTATATAATATTATAGTTTCTATTTTAACTTAATGTTATAACCTAAAACTGTATTTAACACACTACTAAAAAATGAATACAGCATCTCTTTCTAACACAACACATATAATATTATTTGAATACTTGTGAAAGGCCAATCAGGAAATACACATTTTTCAGAATCCTCACAGATCACAGAGCTCCCCAGGCTGGTGGGGATCACCCAGTATCCCCTGGTGTGGAAAACAAAGCCTAGGTGGGATGTCCCAGCACCTGCCCAGCTGTGTCTGGAGAACCTCCAGGGATGGGGACTCTCTCAATTGCACCCGCTGAAAAACAATTCTCTCTTTTATCAAGATGAAAAATTTCCTCTGTGCTTGTGGTGTCTATTACCTACAAAATAATTAATTATTTATTTATGCTATGACATTTTTACTCATTTAAAACTTTGTCAGAAGTTTGTTCTCAATGCACTTAATTTTATTGCAATAAAGCAAACCACAAAAGCTTTTTTGTCCTTACCCTGGGACTCTTAAAAACAAACAAACAAACAAACAAACAATTGTTGCTTGCAATCAGCTAAACCTGAGCAGATTGGTTTAATTCTGTTACAACCTTCCTGTATTCTTGAGGGGTCTGGCCAGGTCAGAATATATATAATATTATATATATATAATATATAATATGTATTGTCAAATACTTTGTAGAGCAGCATGCAATAAAGTTCAGTTTTTTGTATTTATTATTAAATTTCAGTAGTGACTGTGTCACACAGTCAGTGAAGAACATATGGCCACAGGCAAAAGGACTACAAGAGGAATTTTTGTGCACCCAAAAATCCATGATAACTTGCTCAGAGGCTCACATGCTGCACTTTATTACAACTGAAGCACCACAAAGGCATTACCTGGGCTGATGCTGCTATTCCTGGATATGCAGAAAGGTAAAAATGTGTTTGATCCTCTCTGAAGGATCTCTTCTGGCTTCTGAAGAGAATAAATAAACAAGCCCATCAGGAGCTGCAAAAAAAGAGATTCCAATAGTGACAGGTTTAGATCTGCAAATTAATTCAGAAATCGAACAGGATGCATGGAAATGTATTTCCAACCAAAATATGGAAAAGTAATAAAATGATTTTTCATCATCCCAACTGAGTGCAACACCCATCTCCCTATGAATGGCATTTAACTGGACAGACACAGAAATCCTCTTTACTCACTTTTGGGCCAGGAGCTGCATGTTGGGTGTGAAACACTGATTTCTGTGTCTTGTCAATGGCACAGATTAGCAAAAGCCTGATCATTAGAAAATCATAACTTCTCATCCAATTCTGTCCCCAAAATGCAAAACACAAATACAATTAAATGTTTGGGCTGTTGGGTTTTTTTCCCAACCAAAACCAAGCCTTTACCACATTTCCTTCTCCATTTTTCTTTCCTAGCAGACATCTAAGACCAGAAAGCTGGAGCAACAATTCACTTTATGGGTTTGCCTCCTAATTTGTATCTGTTTCTCAACCTGCCTCATTATTTTAAGGTGATTTGTAGAAATCTCATGTATTTCAGACCTGAATTTTGGATTAAATTGTCCAATGCACTTAAGAGAGAGTCTGGGGGCCTAGAATGATTTTAAGAAACAAGACAGAAGTGCAGATATTTTTCACTGCCACTTCCAGTACAGCTGGTTTTCATCCCAGCAGCATGGTTTGGTTTGAGCATAGGATGCAGAGACCTCAGCAATTCAAGAGGAATCGTTGTTGTGCTAAAAATGGCAGGGGCAAAACCTGCCAGGTACTGGCAGCAGTGTGTACCTGGGGAGGGAAGCACCAGAAATGTTCTGCCTGAGGTACAGGGATCAGGGCTGCGGCTCCTCTGGGCTTCTCAGGCTTTCTTTGAGAGCCTTTACTGTCTGATAAAAGACCCTGGGCCAGAGGAGTGCAGAATATTCACAATACTCTGATATTCATTACAATTACCTTCTACTTTAATACAATTGTGCTATTGTCCTTTTCACAGACAACGTGGGAGAAAGTCCTGCAACGTTTTCAACATTTCATCTTGTCTCCAGGTTAAAGGGTACAGATTCTGCTTTGGTCAACTGGCTGGGCTGGATGGAGTTGTGCCAGGAAGAGACAAGGCATAAAACGTGTTGATTTTAAAAGTAAGAACTATGTTTCTGAGTGTAAAACGTCTAAACCCTCATCTAATCTGAAAAATAATTCAAAAAGCAAAGAGCAAAGGCAGATCTGTCTTTATATGTTATGAACTAGCAGATGCTGGCAGAAATTTACTTGCACCTGATGATCTCCTGCTTCTTTATCCAGATGCCCTCCTACAAGATAACCCACCTCACTGCGAGTTTGATGTTGCTGCTTCAGGATTTTATTCCATCATCAACTTCTGCTTTTAATGACAATGTAACACTTCAAAGTCCTATTTTCTTTTACTACGTGCTGACTTACTCTCAAATATTAGGCAGGAATTAATGTCTCTATCTCGCTTCAAAACAAATTCGTTTGAAAAACTATTTAAGGGATGGAAAGCTGTTTGTAACAACCCAAGATCATGGATTTGATCAGTGCCCGCATGAATCGGTCACTCAAAGAGCTGGACTCGACGATCCTTTAAGTCCTTTCCAAGTCAGACTAAGAAAGAAGAGAAATGACTCTTGCCCAGAACTCCTGAACTGCTTACTGCACTGATCCTGGCTGCAATTTCCGTCCCAAAGCATCTTAAGAGCTTTGATGCGTCTGTGGCGCGTCTGCTCTGCCCTCACCTCAGCTGACCCCTGTCCCCCACAGCCCAGCCCGAACGTGTGTGCCGGCTCCCGGGGGGCCGGGAGGGGGCTGAGAATGCCCATGTCGGACAGCGATAGGGCCCCGTGGGGTGTGTGTGAGCACTGCCAGCCCTCGGTGGGGCGGAGGGGACCTGCGGAGAGACCCCCGGCACTGCCGGGCCCGCGGTACCCTCACGCCGCTCTCGCCGCAAGATGGCGGCGCCGCGGCCCCGCCCCGCCCCGCCCGCCTCGCCCAAGATGGCGGCGCGGCCCCGCCCCCGAGCGCGCGGGCCCCGCACGCGGCAGATCCGGGCGCGCACCGCCTCGCGCGGTCGCAGCCGTGACGTCGTGTAGGGCAGAGGCGCATGCGCGGGGCGGGCGGCGATGGCGGCGGCGCGGGCCCGCGCAGGTACCGCGGGCGCGGCGCGAGGGGCCGGGGGCGCGCGGGGCCGGGGCTGCCCCGGAGAG
>JAWWEY010000275.1:1631875-1671327 GCA_035582745.1 Loriotus luctuosus
AAAACAAGCAAGAAATCTTGTCTGTGGAGCTTCCCAGCAAGGTCACCATCTAGGGTTCCTCACATTTCTCATCAGCTCAGATCTCAGGAAGGCAAAAGCCTGGGTGTTTCCAGGCACCCAGAACGAAGAGAGGAGCACGTTCCCCATGTGCTGTGATAATTCAAGATTGCAGCACCACCTCCTCTTCCTTTGTGCAGGGATACATGGAGCAATGAGAGTGGGTTTTTTGGCATTATGACTCAGCCCAGTGAAGTTCCTGCTGCCATTAAACTGCAAACCCCACATTTGAATGTGACCACAACAATGTCACACCATTCCTCCCAGCCCCTTCTTCCTGTAAAGCAAAGTGAGAGCAGAGGATGCAGCTCAGGGCCCTGCCTTCCTCCATCCCTTGGGCTTCTCCCCCTGGACCAGGACAACAACAGGGCAGCATTTAGCTGGCCCTCCACAGCAAAGCAGTGATCCCAGCTTGGACTCTGCTCCTTATTTCAACCCCACAGGATCTGAGGGCTCTGGCCCAGACACCACAGAGTCACAGATTTGCAGCTCCTGTGCAGAACCACCTCCTTACAAAGGTTTGTTCACACAGCATTAGGTTATAAAAAGCCACCACAGCTCTTTCCCATAAACAAACCATGGGATCCATCACCCTGGACAGCATTTCTCCCTTTCTCCAAGAGCCTGGAATCAGCTGTGAGCGTGCTAAACCTCTTACAAATTATTCCCTTCTTGAGCTAAAATGACCACTGAATGGAATTACCTCCAGCAGGACTGGTTTCCCCATGACTGAACCTTGCAGTTGATTTCTTCAGTCTAACTCAAGGCTTATTTTCTTTTTCCTCACAAACTTATACATATCTGCTCCTGCCTGCAGGTTGTGCCAGTAGATCCTTCATGCTGACAGCAGGGCACAGGCTGTCAGCATTAATCTTAGAACTGAAAATGCTCAGCACTGACCAGGACAAGTGTCAGTGTTTGACTCCAGAGCTTCCACTCACCCAGGCCACCAAATTAACAAACATTTGCAAAGTGGAGTCACTTCAGCAGGCATTTTAGGCTGTTTGCTATTCTGAGATAGGAACATTCTGTACCACACATCCAGTGGCTTCCTTTGATCCTGTGACAGCCCTTTGGAAGCAACCATGAACTGTCCTCCAAGTTAATTCAGAACCCGAGAGGATCAAATTACACAAGACAATTCAGATCCAAGAGGTTTTACCTTTGGCTACAGCTGTAGAAGTGGCCATTTTATAGAGTGTCACCACATGGTCAGCAGCCCTTTATTGCACAGATTTTTGCAATGGCTGTAACCAGCTCTTCTTCAGGGCCAGCTAAGGAGAGCCCCAAGGTCAATGCAAGCCCTTCCCTGTTCATTGTGTGCTCCTGAGAGAGGCTTCTGCTCTCCAACATTAGGGCTAAAGCTTGGATACAAAGATACAAAGCAAAAATCCTGCAAATGAATGGAGCTTACCAAAAGGAAGATGTGCAAGCAAGCCTTCACTTTTGTCTCAGCTCAGAATTTAGTCCTTTACTGTCAACTTCAAAATTACATTGACAACCAACAAGGAAGAGCTTTGCCCCAGACTTTGTCTCCACATTTGTGATTTTAGAATGATGTTTGGATTAAGATATTTCAGTGTCTACTGCTACATACCCTTAGAATTTAATTGCAGAAGTATTTGCCTGATCCACGGGGGACCAGTGTAGTTTGCAATGTGAGGATTTCAGAATGAAGAGGGTGTCCTTTCTCCAACAATGAAGACAGACCATATTATTTATTAGAGATCTGCTCAGCCCAGGTGACAGATATTTGTCTCAAAACATGGCTTAGAAGCACTCAACTGAAATGCATACTGAGTTATAAACCAGACTAAACCTATTTTCTGCATTGACTTGAAGAGATAAGGTGTTTCTGGCACTTCTTCAGGTGCCCTGGGTGAGCTCCTGCCAACTCCACAGGTCTGCAGAGGGGACAGAGAGTGAGCACAGAGGGACCCTCTGCACCCTACAGTGGTGCCTATTTCCCCCCTTCCTCAAAGGCAAGATTTGCCAAGGGACCTGGGACATCAGAGAGAATTAACCAAGGCAGTGGTGGATAGAAGTAAGATACGAGATACAAGACCACACAGGTTTCACTGTGACTCCAGCACCAGCTCAGCTCCAAGTCATTTTGAAACTGCCCTATACCACAGTGGGAAACTCCTCTGTGCTGGCAGAGCAGCCTGGCCTGTCCTATTTGAGCAGATTTGCTTATATCTTCAAATCAATTGGGAATCACCACTGCACGTCAATGTTGCCTTTATCTCTCAGCTTTCCCCTCAAAACAGAGCATAAATATCGTGGCAGGAAGATTGGGTGTGGGGTACAGCCAGTGCCAGTGAAACTCAGATGCACAAAAGCAAACACTGTCCTGGTTCGGAGAGCTTCTCCTGAAAGCACAGCAGGGAAGACTGAAGGAGAGGCTGCCAAAAAATCTCAAAAATCAGGAGCTCAGTCCAGGATGGACAGAGCACACACTGAAAACACTGAGAGGAGGAGCTTTGCTTCAAAAGGGGGTTCCTTGGTCTGCCCTGGCATTTTCATCACACTGTGGTGGCTGGGCGGAAAGGAGGACTGTAAACTACAACAAAATGTACTTAATAACCCACCTTCATTCAGGATTCAGCTGCAAATCAACTATTTTGCCTGTTGAAGACCACAGGAGAGCAAGGCTTGGCCTCCCCTGCTCTCTGCCCTGTAGCAGGCCCTGCTTGGAGCTGCCAGCCACAGCTCAGAGCAGGCCCCAAAGAGAGAGGTAAAAAGAATGGGAAAGAGAGAGAAGGCAAGAGTGTGGTAAAGAGGACGAGAGAGAGCGAAGTTCCCGTCACAATACAATAAATCTTCTGTGTTGAATATTCTGATTCTCACTAACCAATCTAATACAAGATACAAATCCTACAGCATTTACATACAGCCTATAAGGATGACTATATTACCATACTGTGTTACATTTTAAACCCTAAAAACTCCTCTTTGGGCCCCTTCTGCCAAGCTGTAGGGTCTGCTCTGACCCTTGGGCCTGTCTGCAAGCAGAGGGTGTTGTTCCATCAAAAGGGGATCACCTTCAGCTGGCCATGCCATTGTTTTCCAGTTGTTCAGTAACTGAGGGATCTCAAAGCTTGCTTTCATTTCAATCTTGCTTTCAGTTTCTATATTCTCAAAATCTTTTTCTAGACAATAATTTTTATAAGGCTTTCCTGTTTCATCTTCCCCAACATAATGGTCTCTGCTCCTCTGCTGTGGTTCACTATTGGTGGATGAATTTAGAAGAAAAGTTTGGTAGATTAATTTAGAAAAAAAGCTTGGTAGATCAGTTTAGAAGGGAAGGCAGTGGGATGTGATGCTTTTTGTTGAATTTGGGAAGTTGTTTCACCACCTCGGTGATCTTGGCTGAGGCCGGAGCATCGCGCACCGCGTCCTGCGTGAGCCGGGCCGGCTGCGGTGCTGCGGGCGCTCACCGGCCGTGTTCTCTCCCTCCTTCCCTCCCTCTCTCCGCAGCTGCCCTGGGCGTGCAGCAGCCCTCGCTGCTGGGAGCCTCCCCGACCATCTACACGCAGCAGACGGCGCTGGCAGCCGCGGGGCTGACCACGCAGAGCCCCGCCAACTACCAGCTGAGCCAGAGCGCCGCGCTCCAGCAGCAGGCGGCAGCCGCGGCCGCGGCCCTGCAGCAGGTAAAGCACCCACCGCGGCCGGCGCTGCCCGAACTGCGGCCGGCTAAAGGACCCAGGAGGAAAGGAGAATGGCAAATGGTGAACATCGCAGTGTGAACCTGTCTCTTATCCATGGCGGGACGGGGCGGGGATAGATAGCACAGGTGGAATTAATTAGGGGGAAGTGGGATGTGGAGGAGCTGATTTTTAGCCCTTTGGGAGAATGGGGTTGCTGCATCTAAACTGAGAATCTCAAGTATCTCCCACCTCTCTCTCTCTGTCTATATATATATATCTCCTTTATGGGATTTTTCATGATTTTGTAATGTGCCTTAAATACTGTCTTAAGCGTCAGGCTTAAGAAAAATTGCCGACTTTAGCTAGAAAGAGAGCATCAGAGCTCACTCTAAAGGCTCAGAATATTCGTTATGAAAATTAAATACATTGATATTATGAAAATTATATACATTTGTTATGGAAATTATGTACATTGATATTATTAGTTTTTTTTAAATTAAAATTGTTAAATGTTAATTGTTTTTAGTTAGAACTTGCTAAACAGGTAACTTACATTTGTAATTATTGTGGTAATAATTCTCCTGTTTATGAGATATTTTGCTTTTATCTGTTTCAGCAATATTCACAACCTCAGCAGACTCTCTATAGTGTACAGCAACAGGTTTGTCTGATTCTTACTGTGTACATCACAAATAACTTTAAAATAATGTTGATTGTGTGTCTTGTAGGATTTGTCTCCGAAATCATCCTCATATGGGAAGTTGTTAAAGAACTTAAGTAACTTAAAGAAACTTTGTGTGGCAAAAGAGAGCTTGAAGTTCATAAACTTGGAAAGATGTATGCAGAATGGAAACCTGCCTACCTTCCTGCAAAAGCAGATTTGTTCCATGTGTAAATGATTCTCTGCTGAACTTTGCTCCAAACAGGGCCGTGTATTTTAACTGCTGGAAAGATGCTGTCCAAAAACATTCCCTTTTGGATTTTTATTATTTCTTCTAACTTAACAGGATTTTTAAAAAAGAATAAAAGTACAAGGGAATTACATGCCTATGCTGTTGCAGCTGCCAAAATTTTTTGGTATTGCTGTTAACTTTCAGTTCAAAAAAATTTAGCGTTTCTCCTTTCTGTATAAACCTGGGTTATACAATCTCAAAATTAACCCCACAAGCACAGTTTTACAGATGTGCAAACTGCTGAAATGACCAAGCCCTAAAGGACTATTAACTGACTCAGATTAAGCAAAAACTCTTACTTGTAAAGAAGAGGTAGAATTGTACAATTTCCTTAAGCATATAAAATTAATTTATAACTTTATTTATTTTAAGTTGCAGCAACCTCAGCAGACCCTTTTAACTCAGGTTAGTTTGGCTTTATTGTTTGGTCTTCATCCCCAAACACAGATAATGCAAGAGTGCAAATTTGTGACATCTTGATATTTTAATCTGTAAAATGAACTAATATGAGTGAACATTTTATTGGTACAGGTTTATTTTATCCAGATGTTAAAATATGCATAGCCTTGGTTTCAAAAATTGATAGCAACCACTCTTCCTTAATCTTGAAGGGAACATGTGTGTTGATTATATTTTAATTTTTTTTTGTTTGAACTTCAAGTGTCCATTTGTTTTGCAGTAAATAACAGATGGGGAAAATCTTTCTCTTCTTTGTGAAGGAATTATATTTCCTGTATTAACAATATGTGTATAAAGAGATTTAAAAAGAACCTTGCTGAGCTTGACGGGTTTAAAACATGCAGCCATTTAACACATTGCAAATTCCTCTAGTTCCATTTTTACTTGAACTTTTAAACAGGCTTTAAAAAGGTAAAAATGTTTGACTTGATTTCATTACCTTACTGTGTTCTGCTTTTGTAAGGGAAGTACATGACCTGTTGAGTTAGGGAAGGGTTTGTGTTGTCCTCAGCCTTTACTGACTTCTAATATTCCAGGTGGGATATAAATGCAGAATGACCTCTTAAGCATTTATTCCTAGCAAAGCTGGGAATTTATCTCCAGGCCCACTCTATGGGCTGCCTGTAGACAGTAATGCAGTCTTCATGCTTTTTGTCTGGACAAGGTACATTTTTGGGGGAAGCTGACTCTTATAAAAAAGAAGGATAAAGAAAACCAGTCTTCATTCAAAGTAAGAAACATATCATCTTCAAAAAAACCAACAACGTGACAGAAACCACGAGAAACTTCCACCGTGTGAAATGTCTGTTCTGGGTGCTCTAGTCACGTTAAACTGCTGTTTGTGTGGCTGGAGGAGCTGCTCCCTGGCAGCGTGACAGCGCTGAGCGTTCTTTGTTTTACCTGAAATGTGAATTCTAGGTGCTGTAGACAGGTTAAACTGCAGTTTGTGTGGCTGGAGGAGCTGCTCCCTGGCAGAGTTGCAGCTGTGACAGCCCTGAGCGTTCTTTGTTTTGCCTGCAGCCGGCGGTGGCGCTCCCCACCAGCCTGAGCCTGTCCACGCCCCAGCCGGCGGCGCAGATCACTGTGTCCTACCCCGCCCCTCGCTCCAGCCAGCAGCAAACCCAGCCCCAGAAGCAGCGGGTCTTCACTGGAGTGGTCACCAAGCTGCATGACACCTTTGGCTTTGTGGATGAAGATGTCTTTTTTCAGCTTAGGTAAGCTGTGAGTGCTCACCTGCAGATGTGATCACTTTGTGAGCATCACTTTGTGATGCTCTCAGTCAGAGGTGGAGATGATTGCACACTAATTCTGTGTGCAATAGTATGTTGTTTTCATTCAACAGTGAAAGTCAGAGAGGTCAATAGATGCTGAGTCTGAGGTACTTTGTGGTGGTGTTCACAGGGGTCCCAGAATGAGGGAAGAGACGAGGATCTGACTCCATGTTTCAGAAGGCTGATTTATTATTTTATAATATTAAAACGATACTAAAAGAATAGAAGAAAGGATTTCATCAGAAGGCTAGCATGCAAGAAGTGGAATGATACCAAAAGCTCGTGTCTGACTGAGAGTCTGAGCCAGCTGACTGTGATTGACCATTAATTAGAAAAAACCACATGAGACCAATCCCAGATGCACCTGTTGCATTCCACAGCAGCAGTTAATCAATGTTTACATTTTGTTCCTGAGGCCTCTCAGCTTCTCAGAAGAAAAAATCCTAAGGAAAGGATTTTCCATAAAACATGTCTGTGACAGTACTTCATGTGAACTTTTGAATTTTTTTTAATACAAAGCCCAAAGCTGGGAGATCCAGAGGTTACTAGATTCATATAATCGGGAATTACAGAATTTGTAGGTGATTAAAAGTACAAAACCTGCTGTCTGCATGTCTTAACTTGGTACTGTTTGGGGAGCTTTTCCCTTAGGGCCAAAGATGGGGAATTACTAAGTTCCTGTGCATACCTGAACTGAAGCAGGTAGCACTAATGCTGAATTTGGGGGTAGATGCTCTTCCTGTAAGCGTTTTTTAATGAATCTTACCTACTTTCTCTCACCTTCAAATGTAACATGCAAAAAACCAAGCTAAAGAAACCTCTCACACACATTTTCTGTAACGTTTGCAGCGCTGTTAAAGGCAAGACACCTCAGGTGGGTGACAGAGTTCTGGTAGAAGCCACTTACAACCCCAACATGCCATTCAAATGGAACGCCCAGAGGATTCAGACACTGCCCAACCAGGTAGGTGTGACTGCAGGTGCCAGGGGCAGAGGCTCAGCTGGAGCTCCCTCCTGACCCTCCGTGTCTCCCCAGAACCAGAGCCAGGCGCAGCCGCTGCTGAAGACGCCGCCGGCCGTCCTGCAGCCCCTGGCCCAGCAGACCTTCGGTGTGCAGGCACAACCACAGCCACAGTCCCTGCTGCAGGCACAGATCTCTGCAGCCTCCATCACACCCCTGCTCCAGACACAGCCTCAGCCACTGCTGCAGCAGCCACAGCAGAAAGGTGCTCCTTCAGTGCACACTCTTGGGGGTCACTCTGGTGGGAGCGTCGGGGGTAGGACGGACAGAGACAAGAGATCTCTGCAGCCAGGTCATGGAACTCAGGGTTTATTGCAGAGGGCCTGGGTGCAGGGCCCTGCTGGGAGCTGCCAGCTACAGCTTGGAGCAGGCCCCAAAGTGGGAGAGAGAGGTAAAGAGAGTGGTAAAAAGAGTGGGAGAGAGAGGTAAAGCGAGAGAAGGCAAGAGCATGGTAAAGAGGATGAGAGAGTAAAAGAGATGATCAGAGAGCAAGGTTCCCCTTACAATACCATGAGTTGTCTTCTGTGCTGAATATTCTAATTGTCACTAACTAATCTAGTACAAGATACAAATCCTACAGCATTTACATACAGCCTATAAGAATCATTACATTACCATACTGTGTTACATTTTAAACCCTAAAAACTCCTCTTTGGGCCCCTTCTGCCAAGCTGTAGGGTCTGCTCTGACCCTTGGGCCTGTCTGCAAGCAGAGGGTGTTGTTCCATCAAAAGGGGATCACCTTCAGCTGGCCACACCATTGTTTTCCAGTTGTTCAGTAACTGAGGGATCTCAAAGCTTGCTTTCATTTCAATCTCGCTTACAGTTTCCATATTCTCAAAATCTTTTGCCAGGCAATCATATTTATAAGGCTTTCCTGTTTTATCTTCTCCAACAACTCTTGTGCTCAGTGGGTGATGGTTACTTTCTTGTTAATTAGAAGGTGGAAGTAATAGCTGAAATAATATGGAGAGGACTCTGCTGATTTTTTGAATATGTCTTCCTGCACCTTTGTGCAAGGCACATTGCCTGCAGTAGCTTAGAAATCACCTGGTTAGTGAAGTCCCCATGGACTCCTGTTCATGTTAAGATTTTTAATCTGAAAGCAAATTCAATGTAATTTTTGTTCTTTCTCAGACAAGTTGGGGAATTGAAAGTATTAATAGCACTGCAGTCCTTCAGCATCTTCTGCAGTTTTCCACAAAATCAGGTTTAGCAGTTGTGTTCTTACAGCTATTGTTTCTTTGCTTATTAATTTCAGTTAGCCAGGTTGGCATCTGAGAGAAGAAACACTGCCAAACATGGCAAATCTAAAACAAAGGTTGTGAAGTCTCTTGAACTTTGAGTGGCTAAGGAATCAGTGATAGAAGTGATAATATTAGGACTGGTCTTAACACAGTAAAATCAAGGGCAGAAGAACCGAAGCAGAATTGTTTTGCATAAATGCTTACTACAATCTAATTAGTCCTAGTCATTAATTGGTGTTCAGTAACATTTGCTCCACTTAAATCACTTGCTTAAATGTCTCAAGGCAAAGAAATTACCTGCTGAGGGATTGATGTAGCAATATAATAATATTAATTTAGGAATAATTTTTCAGGATGCCAGTTATTTTTTTGTATGAATAGCCTTAAAATGAGGATTTCAGTTTTCCTTCAGTTCAGTGAGTAGGTAGTATATCTGTAATTTAATTTTTTGGAAAGGCTTACCTGTTTATTAAGATGAATTCTGTTCGCTTAGGTTATGTTAGCTTCCATCTCAAGAAAATGCTTCTAAACCAATTTCTCTTTGACAGAGTGTCAGCTTGCCTCAGTGAAGAAAAGTTTAGGTCTCTTGAGTTTCTTTGGGGGGCTGTTATTGGATAAATTCAAAACCAGAACATGTGCACAAGTGAAGCAGCTGTGAGCAGCAGTGTTTACCAAGTGTAGGTGGTTGCCCCTGTTCTGTATTGGTGCTGTACATTCTGTTCCAGGTGGTTTGCTGCAGCCCCCAGTCCGACTGGTTTCACAGCCACAGCCAGCTCGAAGACTCGACCCACCATCCAGGTTTTCTGGGAGGAATGACCGAGGTGGAGACCCCATGCCAAACCGAAAGGATGACAGGAGGTATGTAGACCAGACTGATCCAAGCATTCCATATAGACCTTTCCTCACCCAGAGCTGAGCTGTCTGCTCCAGAGTGGGTCAGCAAGAGCCACAAGTGGTGCTACCCTTAGGGATTAGGGAGTAGTTCTTATCTACCTGAAAGTAAGGAGTTGTGTAATCAGTTTCTCTTGTAAAGAGACTCTACTGAAACTTCTTCCCTTTTTTGAGTTGTCTCTGACAGTTGTGCTAGATACAATTTTGTGTTACCAGCCTGCAAAAATAGCTGCATTCTGTGTGTTGTTTAAGCCGTGAACGAGAGCGGGAGCGGCGCAGGTCCCGGGAGAGATCCCCGCAGAGGAAGCGCTCGCGGGAGCGATCGCCGCGGCGGGACAGGGAGCGCTCCCCGCGCCGGCCGCGCCGCGTCCTGCCCCGCTACACCGTGCAGTTCTCCAAGTTCTCCTTGGACTGGTATGTTCTGGTGCCACGTGCTTGCCTGCAGTTCTTGTAATCATGGCGCAGCTGCTGGGAGCTCTGGCAGCCCACGTGTGTGTAAGGGATGATCCTGACTCTCAAGCTCTTCCCAAAACCTTTTTTAAATGAATTTTCCCTACTTTCTCCCGTCTTTAAATGTAACATGCAAAAAACCTAGCTAGTCAAGTGTATGATGGCTAAGAACCTTGTATGGTGAACTTTTTGGAGGTTCTGTGTTACTTTAGAGGGCTATTGCAAAATAGCTTTATTGCATTGTTTAGTGAATATTCCCTAACATGCAGACACCTGAATTGGAAGAATGTTTAATAGTTACATTTTTAAAACTTCATCCATGACATTCAAATGTAATGTTCTTGAGGTTTTATATATCCAGCATCAAATATACAACGGTTGTATTGCCAATTAATATAGCTCTTGAGTTAATAACTCTTAATTGCTGTATCTTTACATGCTGCCTGTCTTGCAGCCGTAGCTGTGATATGATGGAGCTGAGGCGGCGTTACCAGAACTTGTATATCCCCAGCGACTTCTTTGATGCTCAGTTTACGTGGGTGGATGCTTTCCCTATGTCTAGACCATTTCAGCTGGGAAACTACTGTAATTTCTATGTAATGCATAGAGAAGTAGATCCTATAGATAAGAACGCTGCTGTCCTCGATCCACCTGATGCTGATCATCTCTACAGTGCTAAGGTTTGTGTGCTTTTCCACTGATACCACTCTTCATTAGGAGTTTTTTTATCAATAGGATGCAAAAGGGGGTGTAACTGAACTGAAGACATTCTGCAGCCATTTGAGCAGAGTGCAGTATTTTAAACTTTTCAATAAAAAGCTAGTATGTAGAGCTTAAAGAATCACAACTGGAATTCAGTTTGTTTTTCTGTTACTAGAGCTGTGCTAAATCTTGTGTTTACAGAGGGCTCTTCCATTGTCTGCACTCAGTTGCAGTGATGTGATTATAGGAAGGAAAGCCAGCTCCTGCAAGGTCTCTGAATGATTTCTTAGGCAATTCATTTTGAGTAGTTAATGGAGTCCTTTTTATTCTTTCAATACGAACTTGATGGAAAATCTTGAAAGCAAGAAGGAGTGATGATGTTTTAAACCTATTCCATTGCTGAAATAATCTGTGGAAAAAAATAACTGAACTCTTTCTGTGCAGTTTGTGTTATTCTGTTTAGTGCTATTTTCTTTCCTTATTTCCTGTTCATCTTGATATTTATTGTTTTGTTTGAAGTAGATTAAGATCTATCTTTAACATGTAATTCTTCTAACACAGATTGGCAAAATCTCAGACCTATTTTAATGACAGACTTCAAATGGAACAGGTTTTAGGAAAATGTTTTGATAAAGGGGTCTTTCATATGTGATTACAGCCCTTGATGCAGCATATTTTGATATTCAGATAGAGAGAGACTTAACTTACTTGCCTTCTGTGTACAAAACCAGTAAAACTCAAGTATCAGACATGCTGGTTTTTCAGTCTGTCTGTGCAGAGCAAGAGCTGCCTTTCAGAAGGCTGAGCTTCAAAACAGTCAATAACTGAGAAGGAGCATCCTGTTCTATCATACCCCTGTTTAGGGTGTAGAGCAACCTTGTTAAGTGTTGGTATGTGTGTTTGTGGCCGTTGTTGATCAGTTGTAGTGAGACCTTCACCAGACTGCTCTGACTTGCCCCACAGGTGATGCTGATGGCTAGTCCCAGCATGGAAGATCTCTACCACAAGTCATGTGCTCTGGCTGAGGATCCCCAGGAACTTCGTGATGGATTTCAGCATCCTGCTAGACTTGTAAAGGTAAATATGCTTCCATGCCAGACACTTTTGGCAGAAAAGGTTGGTTATAGATCTTTGCTGTTTTTGATAGTAGGAGAGGAGCTGGTAGACAGCTGAATGATGATTTCATTTTTCCTCTGAAGAGGCCTAGTTTATATGTCAATTCTTTTTCCACTTATAGGAGCTTCACATTTACTGCTTTGTTCCACTTAGTTAAACTAAAACAATTAACTTCGTTAGCTGCTTTTTACAAGCACTTACTGATTTTGTAAGGGCTCAGCTGTGAAGAGAGCACACTTGAAGCAACAGTTAAGCAGCCATTAAGTGAAACTTAACCATTAAACTGAACAAGCTGTAAGTGCTGTGGTGTTTCAGGACAACAGACTTGTTTTCCAGTAAAATTCTAACTTACAGCACACGAGAATACTTTATTTATAGGTATGATGCTCTTGTGGTCTCACCTTTTGTAGCTTTTCTTCTTCACTTTTAAGCAGGCACATCTATAAACGTGTATCAGAGTTAAGGCACCATTGAAGTTACTGTCTGTCTTTTGGGTTAGAAAGCTTTTATTTGTAAAGGGACAAGCCTGTACCAGTAAACAACCTTGATGGAAAATATTGAAAGCAAGAATGAGTGATGATGTTTTAAACCTATTCCATTGCTGAAACAATCTGTGGAAAAAAAATAACTGAACTCTTTCTTGACCGATTTTCATTTTCAGATTTCAAAATAATTTCACGGTTTACTCGCAGATTTCAGTGTGCGTGCTATGAAATATTCTTTGCACTTTGGGAAAATGACCTTTTACCCCTAGCAGGGGAACATTCAGAAGACTCTTTTTGTCTAGTTTTTAGTGGGTATGAAAGGCAAAGATGAAGCTATGGCTATTGGAGGACACTGGTCCCCCTCACTGGATGGACCTGATCCAGAAAAGGACCCCTCGGTGCTGATAAAGACGGCAATTCGCTGTTGCAAGGCTCTTACAGGGATTGACTTAAGTGTGTGCACGCAATGGTAAGTACTGCACTGCACTGCAAAGCCAAGTACTCTGTAGAAATAAATACTTGTCTGTTACCAGGACTTAAAAAAAAACCAAAAACAAAACAAAAAAAGCTGGAAAAACCCTTTTTTCTTTGTCAACTGCTCTTGGTAGTTCAGGTGAACTACTCAAAGGATGTTCTGTTTGGTAATCAGCTTGATTGGTGCCAACTGTGCTGAATACTGCATTAAGAACTAATTAAAAATTCTGGGTTTATTTTGACATGTTATACTGTAATTTTTTTAATGAATGTGCGTTGAAAATATTTTTCATTTTGTGCATAGCTGGAGAGGATCGTCAAGAGAACTTCATTTCATTATTCTTTTGTTATAAATAAATAGCCGTTTGTTATACAGCCATATTTTCTCTTGATGAGTTTCTGTCCTGCGTTAACACTCACTGTGGTTGTACCAATACCAGGAAAGCCTATTGTATGCTAAATTGAAGTTCTTCAACAACTTCTGTTTGCACATAAAACCTGCTTGGGCTAAACAACAACTTTTATGAAAAGCATTTTGTTGATTTTCCTCCTTTTCAGTCGCGATACGTTTTTTACAAGTGTGCCAGAAGAGAAAATATGGCTTCCATAATTTTTTTCTTTAGATAAACCTCAAGGTCTTGCAGCAAAATTTCTTTACTTGATGTGCTACAAGTGATCTAGGCTCTTTAAAAATGTATTGTAGAATTTTTTTTCCAACATGCTTCTTCCCTTGCAACAGGTACCGTTTTGCAGAGATTCGCTACCATCGCCCTGAGGAGACCCACAAGGGGCGTACAGTTCCAGCTCATGTGGAGACAGTGGTTTTATTTTTCCCGGATGTTTGGCATTGCCTTCCCACCCGCTCAGAGTGGGAAACCCTCTCCCGAGGATACAAGCAGCAGCTGGTCGAGAAGCTTCAGGGTGAACGCAAGGAGGCTGATGGAGAACAGGCACTGAACGCTAATCCCTTTTTCTATTTCTGCTTCTCACAGGCACAGGAACACAGGCACAAAATGCACACCACATACTACACCACATACATACACAGGAGGAACATAACTGGTAACAATGACTGGTAAACCAGCTTTCAGCAGTGTAGTGAATGTTGCTTTTTATTTTTATTTCAGCTAGTTCACTAACTTTAAATGTGTATGCTGATATCACAAACGGAATTAAATTGTGCTTACGATGCGCAGACATTTTTATCGTAGACGTAGTTGCTGGAATCTGGGACCAGTTGTTGAGTGAGATTCAGTTTATGAATAGCTGTCTTCAAACATTTTGCCATTTTCTGAAATTTCTAAATTCTCTCTTGTGGCCAGTTCTAATTGTGATATTTGAAATTGAACAAACATTAGTCCGAAACATCTGAATTTCAGGCCATGTGGCTGATCAGCATCTTGGAATAAGGGAAGGTCTGACTGAACAAAGAGTAATTTGGGGGATTTAAAATGTGGGGGAAGATCACCCGCTGTGTGGTTACTGGAGACCAGCAGTGTCTGTGTAACCCCAATATCCTTTGTGGTGTTGCTTATCACCCTTTTGTGTTCCACAGATCTGGCTTGTATTGGCTGAGTGGCACTGTGATCATTTATAAAGTGGTAGAATGTGTGTGTGAACTTGTCTAAATAATAACTTTAGGAGAAGACTATCTGAAACAGTTGTGACCTTGCACAGATCAGCAACAGAATTTAAAAAATAACTGAAATGCTTTCAAGCTTTCTGAATGATAATTCTGAAATTTTGTTTGTCAGGATGAAGAGGAAAAGGATGATGGGGAAGCTAAAGAGATCTCTACGCCTACACACTGGTCTAAACTGGATCCAAAAACAATGAAGGTAACAAACACTTCTGAAAATTTGTACTTTTTCACTTTTAAGACATGACCTGAAATGCAGCAGTATGTTCCCTTAACTGAGCAAGAAAATTTCAGTAGTGTTTTGCTGAATTTGTAGGTACCAGCTGTGGTATCACAGTGTGCAGGGATAACTCCTGGTTGTAGAAAGTGAATACAGCTAATTAAATCTGTTCTGAACTTTGGACAATTAAAGGATGTCACCTATGATACATGAACTGGAAAACAAGAGTTCTGCTGTAATCTGTAATCTGAGTTCTGCTGTAAAGTCTGCCAGATTATGATTTACCTTAAGAAATGTGGGGTCTAAGATACTTAGAAAATTGTACATTTTTGTGCAATTACTGCCTCTTTAACTATGTCAGGAGACATAATAAAAACTTTCCTTGAAAGCAGTAGTAGTAGTAAACTATTTTACTTTAACAGAATCCTTTCCCTGCCTCTGTGAAAAGTTCCTCAGAAAGAAGTTTTTTGTGGAAAACATCAATTTAAATGCAATACATTTTTTTTGTATCAGTAACTATTAGTGTTTTTCAGCACATGTTTAAAAAGTACAGCTGACTTTTCAGTGCTGTTGATTTTCACCTCACTTTCTCTACTAATTCAGTGTTTTGTGATGTCACTGCTTGATGCCACTGACAAAGTTTTCATTTTTCAGGTGAATGACCTTCGCAAAGAATTGGAAAGTCGAACCCTTAGCTCCAAGGGACTGAAATCTCAGCTGATAGCTCGACTGACAAAGCAGCTGAAAGTAGAGGAACAAAAAGAAGAGCAAAAGGAGCTAGAGAAGTCTGAGAAAGAAGAGGAAGAGGAGGAGGATAGGAAATCTGAAGATGATAAAGAGGTTAGGATTTGGATATACTTGGTTTAAGTCCTAAGTATTTATGAAATATTTGTATAAATATGTATAAGCATGAAAAGTAGAGGCATGTGCCTACTTGTGCTGGGATTTTGTTGTTCTCAGGTGACTGTACTGGGAACTCTTGCTGTGCCTTGAGCTGCTGAATTAGGAAGAACTCTTGGCCAGTTTGGATGACTTTTGAGCTGATTTGGCTGACACAGTGTGCCACTGCACTAAGGGTGTCTGAATTCATGTTTGACCTTAAATCTAAGGAATAATAAATCCAAGCTTCCTGAGAAAAGCCATGTTCAGGATGAGTGAACACATTTAACAACACCTTAGCTCCTTAAACCTACATGAAAAGCAATTGCTTAATTCTGTTTGCCTCTGTGTCTCACAGTCCAGCTTCACATGGCAGATGGTTTGCTTGGCTTTGTTTTCCCTTATTACAAAGCTTTAATCTTTGCTTTTGGATACTTGCTGTGTATTGGAGTTTCTCAGTTTTGTGGTTTGTAGTTGCATGCCTAGTCTGGTTTGCTGCTTAACAAAAATTAATAAAATCTGTGCAGTAAGGCCAAAGAAAAGGGGCATAGAAAAGGGGCAGAAATGTCTGGAAAATGGCTTGTGCTTTAGTTGCTTTTAAACCTGCCTTTTTGTATGTTACCTGCTAACCTGTATGGGGTGATTGGAAGTTTGATATTTTTATACATCTCTGTAAACCTTGTTGAGGCAGGAAAGGCCATGTGCTTGCTAATTCTGTCAGCTGCTCCTTCTCCCACAGCTTGGATGGGGTTCAACTATCTTGGGTTTCTTGCCACTTTCTTTAGGATTGAAGGAGAGCTGTGATTGTGCTGGTGTTTTATAAAGCACAAGCTCTGCCTTGACTTTTTTTGTAGTCAGGAGACTTCAGTATTTGTCTCTTGGCAATCAGTAAGATGGCATTTTACATTTTGTTACCCTTCGTTTCATTTGCATCAGGTGTATCTAGAGAGATTGCATTTCTCATAATCAGGAGTTAGATAAATTGTCATCTGGTAACTGTTAAAGCTGTGTTGGGTGTCTTTGGAGTGGCTGAAACGTCAGCTTTGGAGTGTGGTGTTTGTGAAGTTTCCAGGATGAGGTGAGAGATGAGGAATCTGACTCTGTGTTCTCAGAAGGCTGATTGATTATTTTATGATATTGTGTTGTGTTATATATATTCTATTCTATTCTAATTATGTAATATTATATATCATAGCTCATATAATATTATATAATATCATATTATACCATTTTATACTATATTATATTATATTATACTATACTATATTATGCTATATTATATTATACTATACTATATTATATTTACTATACAATATTATATTTACTATACTATACTGTATTATATCTACTATACTGTATTATATCTTCTATACTATATTATATCTACTATATTATATATAATATTATAGAATGCTATACTAAAACTATACTAAAGAAAAAGAAAGATACAGGCAGAAGGCTTAACAAGAATGATAATGAAAAACTCCTGACTCCTCAGAGTCTGACACAGCTGATGGTGATTGGTCATTAAGTAAAAACAGTTCACATGGAACCAATCAAAGATACACCCGTTGGATAAACACTCTCCAGCCACATTCCCAAGCAGCCAAACACAGGAGAAGCAATCAGATAATTATTATTTCCATTTTCCTCTGAGACCTCTCAACTTCCCAGGAGAAGAAATCCTGGCGAAGGGATTTTCCCAGAAAACACCACGGTGCCAGTGGAGCGTGCTGCACGTTGGTTTTGTGTCCCTTTCAGGAGGAGGAGCGGAAGCGGCAGGAGGAGCTGGAGCGGCAGCGGCGGGAGCGGCGCTACGTGCTGCCCGACGAGCCGGCCATCATCGTGCACCCCAACTGGGCCGCCAAGAGCGGCAAGTTCGACTGCAGCATCATGTCCCTGAGCGTGCTGCTGGACTACAGGCTGGAGGACAACAAGGAGCATTCCTTCGAGGTAACACACACACTCAGCTCTTCTTGTTGCTCTCTGATTGTCGGGTGAGGATTCCTGAATCGAGGCTTTGGTGCGATAGGAATGCGCTCGCTGCGTGGTGTCCAGAGGAGCACACAGGTGTTCAGATATTGAATGGCATTTGTAAAGTTGTGTAAGGATTCCATGTTCAAAGCAGATAGTAAGAAATCTGACACTTGATAAAATTCTGATGTGGTGCAAGTTGCTAAAATTGCACCTTCTCAGGGGTCTCTGGGTCAGGATGAACCCGAGATGTGTTAGGGAGTCTCTTTTCCCAGCCCAGCAACTGAAGGAGGAGTCAGGATTCTTCTGTTCTGCTTTTCAGGGTTGTTTATTTTTTGTTATCCATAACATTCTTTCTCCGACCCACCAAGGTCTGTCCAGCAGGTCGGGTTGAGGCACACTGACACTTTCAGGGCAGTGTTATTTTTTATACTAAAAACTACATGTACATTATTTACAATTATTTTTCAATACCTATCACCTATGTCAGACAGTGTGTTCGTACTCTAAACCAACCCAAAAGTGCCACCATCACCCAGAAGATGGAGGCTAGAAGGAGGAGAAAGAAGAACAAGGCACGCCCAAATCCCTCCATCTTGGGACCTCAAACCCCCATTCTAAAAACCCCAAAATTCTACTTTTCAAACAAACTATCATTCTACTTAAACTTTTGTGGCTTGCAGATCCTCGTATAAGGTCGGTTATTGTTTCCATGGGTTAAAATGGAAATCAAAGGCACAGGGGTCTTGGGCTCTGTGCCAAGGTCTCTGAGCCCCCTGGCAGGGGCTTGAGCCATCCAGGACAGCCAGAGGGATGTCCTGGGTTCCAACAGCACCTCTTAGCTATTTTATCACAATTATATAAGTTTTTAATACAAGTTTTAACACTTTTTGTCACTTTTCTTCTTTATTTGCAGGTATCATTGTTTGCAGAACTCTTCAATGAAATGCTTCAGAGAGATTTTGGTGTCAGAATTTACAAAGCACTGATTTCTCTCCCAGAGAGAGAGGATAAAAAGGACAAAAAAAGCAAAAAAGATGAGAGAAAAGAAAAGAAAGAAGAAAAAGATGATGAAACAGATGATCCAAAACCTAAAAGAAGAAAATCTGGAGATGATAAAGATAAAAAAGAAGAGAGAGATGAAAAGAAGGTCTGCAGTTAGTTCGTATGCAGTCTAGCCTGTCTGGATCAATATTAAAGTGTTTCTACTTCTATTTTACATTTCTCCTTTCAGAAACTCAGCTCTTGTAATGTTAGTTAATTGATTTGACTTTTTGATCTATTTAAATATCCTTCGATTATATTCAGTAATTTAAAATTTTTGCAGGTGTATTGGGAGTATTTTAACTGTATCAGCTGTATCATGTAAATCTTATCTGTGTTCTTAGGTGACTTATGAATGTATGTAATGTAGGCAAATTTTGACTGGCAGTAAGGCTTTTACTTTGCTGGGTTTTGATTCTGACTAGATAAATATTTAGGAATTTTTGTTCCAGAGGGAAGATAAAAGGAAAGATGATTCTAAAGAAGAAGAAGAAACGGAAGAGGACAATAATCAAGAAGAGTACGATCCAATGGAGGCCGAAGAGGCTGAAGATGAAGATGAAGGTATCTTGAACTATGAATTTTGTGACCTTTAACAAATTTTTTATCATCACTGATTATGTTCTTTCAAGCTGGAGAACGCACTGGAACTGGGCAATTCAAAATTGCATTATTAAACTGATTTTTTCTAGGAATTTTGACCAGTTGTACGTCAGATGTAAGTACCTTTAGGCAGGCCCTGTATGAACACAGGGAATGTGAGCTAGCTGTGCTGCTCCAAGTAAGGCATGCATATAGAAGTGGTTTTATTTTTTTCAGAATGCAGACCACTCACAGCTCCCATTGAAGTCAGTAGGAGATGTGAGTATTCAGCACCTCTGAAAAACCAAGCCACTTTTACGTGCCTGACTTCCTACTCCTCAGTTCTGGAATGGCATCTTGGTTTTGGCTAGGACACAATGCAGTGTGGGTGCTCTGCAGCCCATGTTACAAGAGGCTGTTTTTTGTTTGGGTGGAGTTGTGTTAGCCTGAAGAAACAGGGGAAGGCTCTGGAGGACTCTGCAGGCAATGGCAGCAGCTCTTGCCCTGCTCAGGGGTTCAGGAAGGTGTAAAACATCCCATGTGCTTTTTGGTTTGCACTTTGAGGCAGTTGCCTTTCTGTGGAGAGGTTTTGCTGGACATGTGGGTTTGAACTGTGTGGATACTGCAGTCCCAGCATTTTCAGTTGTATTTTTGGCAGAGTACTGCACCAGCCTTAAAAAGCTGATGCTAATCTGTGGTTTCCAGAATGACTTCTATTTGCTTATAATTTATCTGTAAGAGTGGCCTGGGCTTGTCTGTTCTGTACAAGTGCTGCTGCTGCTTCCCAGAATCTCTCCTTGGGCCATTCCCAGTCAGGAGTTGCTGAGAAAACCCAACAGGCCATGGAGATGCAGGAGAAAGCAATTGGTTCTCAGAAAAGGGTTGGTAAAATTAGCCAAGTGTTGTAAGACATAGTTTTTCCCAAGTTTTCCTCACAAGGAAGGTGAGCTTAAAGCTGAATATGACACATGATTCTCTGACCCAGGACTTGCCTGGAAGGTGCAGAGCTGCCTGCCACAATCCATCCCAGCAGTTGGCTCATTTCTTTCTCTTTTTCAGTCTGGTTTTACTGTACTGCCTGCCTTTAGATAAAAAACCTGCCATGTGTAATTCACATCTAATAAGTGATGTGATCTGTAACTTCTTGGAGAATCTAAGTCGTAGGAACAGTAATCTCTTACTCAACAAGAGTATAAACACATGGTTTTAATTACATAATGTATATGGGTTTTATTGTATGAAATGCTTGAGAGTAAATAATACTGAATTTGAATAACCATAGCTGAGTGCAGACTCTGCCAGGCCTCATTAGGGAGAATTGTGGTAATTTCCTGCACACCACTGAAATAGATGGAGATGTTGGCAGCACGCATTTTGGCCTAGTTAGCATTTGTTTCAACTCTTCTGTCCTGTGTGAAACAAACACAGGGAAAAATTATAAATGGCTTATGTTAAAATAAGAGAAAAATCAGATTTTTTCTCTTATTTTACAGGGCTCACTTCAATGCGGTTTTTAATTATTTTTCAGGGAAGTATGTTGCAGATGTTTGGGGCTTTATGTGGACTTTTATAGTGGCAACATGTATTCTGGTAATGGTTGTATAATGGTTTGCTGTGGGTATGTTGAACTTTCTTTCTGTTTTGCAGATCGGGACGAAGAGGAAATGAACAAACGGGAGGACAGAAAAGAGGGAAATAAACATGGCAAAGAGAGGGCGTCCAAAGATAAAGTAATTAACCCCTTTCTTAACGACTGCACAGACCTTGGTAGAGGTGTCCTAATTACAGCTTAGTTTTATTTTTATTATAAGACCTGCTTTCCTTTGAAAACAGCTGTTAAGTAAATGATTGAGGGCAGAGGGGATGTTTCCTATTTTATAATTAGATTAATTCTATGACCATTTTTTATGTACTACCATGAACAAAAGGAAATTTTGTCTACCAGCTATTAATATCCATTGTGATGTATTTCTTCTAAATACTGAAAGATTACTTTTCATATATAGCTTAAAATAGTCTTAAATAATGTGATCTAAGTAGGTAATTGATAGTAACATTAATTACTTGACTTAAAGTAACAATAATATTAACAGAGGAAAAACTTTTGTTAAGTCAGAAGCTGGTATATTTTTGGATTGATATTTTAACTCCCTAATGATCCCATAATCGATTTTCTCTAGGAGAAAGACAAGACCCAGATGGTAACTGTTAACAGGGATCTCCTGATGGCTTTTGTTTATTTTGATCAAAGTCACTGTGGATACCTGCTGGAGAAGGACATGGAGGAGATCCTGTACACTCTTGGACTTCACCTGTCACGTGCTCAGGTTTTGTATACTACTAACAAACTTTCCAGATGTTACAGGACTGGTTTAAGTGGGATAAATGTAATTTAGCTTCTACAGGCTTTGCTTACATGCCTGATCTCTTACTTTATTGCAGCCACTTCATATTTACAATGAAATAAGAGTTTAATCTTCTATAAATTGACTGGAAGTGAAAAGGTGAAGTTTGCAGCTTATAATATGCCCATACTGTATATATATCTTTTGTCTCTAAATTGTATTTACTCTTTTCCTAGTTTGTTTACATTTTAAGCCCCAGTATGTTAAAGTTCAAAAAGCTGTGCAATTTCTTCTAAGTTTTCCAAGCTAAACCATTCTTGTTGAGATGACAGGATGTCTGGGTGTTAAATAACACCATTATTTGTTTCCATGTGTTGTAGGTCAAGAAGCTGCTCAATAAAGTAGTGCTTCGAGAATCTTGCTTTTACAGAAGACTAACAGACACTTCTAAAGATGAGGAAAACCAAGAGGAGTCCGAAGAGCTACAGGAAGATATGCTAGGTGGTAACTTTTTTTTCCCCTCACAAACTTCAGAGAGTTATTTCTATGTGATAATGAGAGTTCTGAGGTACTTCATTTCTTGAGCCAGTTTGGAAAAGTAAATGTTTGGCAGTTCAACAGTAGGCTGGTTTGTTTTTTTTGGTTTTTTTTTTTAACAGGGGATTTTATGCTTCTAACACATAATGTTGCAACCCTAGGATAAATCTTAATGTCTTGGAACGGGAAGGAGGACAGAGGTTAATGTTCAATATTAATGAACATCAATCCTTGTTATTAGTTTTGAAGTCAGGAGGCTCAGAGCTGCAGGTAGTAGAGTGGAGCCTGAGTTTTGAAGACAATTCCTGCAGGAAAGAGGCATTGAATGATGTCTTGATAGAGAGTGCTGCCTTTTGGCAGGGGGGAGAATTGGGGTCAGGGGAAGGAGAGAAGTGTGAGGGATGGAGCAGCAGCCTTGGGTCTGTATTTGTTCTCCTGAGCAGTGTCTGGGGTTGGTCTCTAGAATGATGTTGTGGTTACTGAGGATGGACCAGTACTGAGCAGTGTCTGAGGCTGGTCTCTAGCATGATGTGGTTATTCAGGGTAGAGCAGCACTGAGAGGTGTCTGAGGTTGCTCTCTAGGGTGACCCTGTGGTTATTGAGGTGTCTGGGGTTGGTCTCCAGAATGACCCTGTGGTTATTCAGGATAGAGCAGCACTGAGCAGGGTTTGAGGTTGGTCTCTGGAATGATGTGGTTATTCAGGATAAAGCAGCACTGAGGTGTCTGAGGTTGGTCTCTAGAGAATGACATTGTGGTATTGATAGAGCAGCAGCCTTGGGTCTGT
Source organism: Loriotus luctuosus (assembly GCA_035582745.1). Taxonomy (NCBI): domain Eukaryota; kingdom Metazoa; phylum Chordata; class Aves; order Passeriformes; family Thraupidae; genus Loriotus; species Loriotus luctuosus. The sequence continues at coordinate 1,654,656 of JAWWEY010000275.1, forward strand.
GTTTGTTCTCCTGAGGAGTGTCTGGGGCTGCTCTCTGGACTGACCCTGTGGTTACTGAGGACAGAGCAGCACTGAGGTGTCTGGGGCTGCTCCCTGGAGTGACTGTGCCTGTCCCCCTGCAGGGAACCGTTTGCTGCTGCCATCACCCACAGTGAAGCAGGAGTGCAAGGCTGTGGAGGAGAACGTGGGGCTCATCGTGTACAACGGGGCCATGGTGGATGTGGGCAGCCTCCTGCAGAAGCTGGAGAAGAGTGAAAGGGTGCGGGCAGAGATTGAGCAAAAGCTGCAGCTGCTGGAAGAGAAAACAGGTGGGATGTTACTTTGAAGGCAGTGCTTACAGGGCTGTATGGCACTGAGACTTCTTAAGTAGAGAAATCAGTTTGGGTAATATTTGTGATCTAAATTTTATTCACTTAAATGTGGTCAGAATGAAGTATTACCAAATGGTAATTCAATGGAAGTTTTAATGTTCTTTAAAAATTAGGATTATGATGTTGCACAGAAATAGAATATTAAGATGCAAAGTACACAGCATTGGAAGTGACTTAATGTTTTCATTTCTTCCCTTCCTAAGATGAGGATGAAAAAACTATACTACAACTGGAGAATTCTAACAAAAGTCTCTCTGCGGAGCTGAAAGAAGTAAAAAAGGACCTTGGCCAACTGCAAGAAAATTTGAAGACCTCAGATGATAAAAAATTGCAATTTGAGGGTCAGCTGAATAAGACAATCAAAAATTTAGCTACTGTTATGGATGAAATACAGAGTGTTCTCAAACAGGTAAGAATAGTTTAATTCCATTTTTTTATTATTGTAGACAAACTTCTGTAGACTAATTATTGAAACAAACACTTCAATATAAAAACAATTTTGACATGAATTCAGGGCAGGAGTATCTTAATATATATAGAGAAGAAGCTTAATGTTTGATTGAATATTTAAAGGTAACAAATCAAATGTGTTTTTTTCTTAACCAGCAACATATGTTCCTGACTTCAGTGTTTTTAAAAAGTAGTTTGAGATCATGCAGATCTCAAACTGTCTGAATGTTTTCCTGTCCTGATCTTGTCCAAATCTGCTCCTCTGTTTGACTGGTCAAGAGTACTTTTTCAAGGCAGAATTAAACTATTTCAGTATGTGGGAGTATCTCAGTAAAATGAGTTTTAAGCAAAACCCAGAAGCTCCAGAGCATTTCTACCCTTCAGTTTTTCAGGAGGATCCTGGAATTGTTTATAACTAACAATTCACACAGTATCTTAAAGATACTTTATGAGGTTTGAGACACAGGTGCTGCTTCTATCTGCTGCATTCCAGTTTACATGAGAAATGTAAATTCTACAATTCCTTACAATTCCTCTCATCCTTTCCCTTTTTCCTTTCGAAGGACGTTGTGAAGAACGAAGACAAAGATCAGAAATCCAAAGAAAATGGAGCAAACGTATGATGAACTGCTGCTGTTTAGAAGAATGGTGTTACATAATGTAATATAAATCATGATACCAGAATGTATGGGAAGTGATGCATGTTTGATTTTAGTAGTATAAATATCTTAGTTCCAAAAGATGTATAAAGTTTTATGAATGTGTCTGCTCCAGAAGATTGCTTGTAATTCTTAGCATTCAAGTTGAGACACTCCTCGAGTGAAAATAATTTTGCATTGCGAAAAGTTTTAGGATGAACTTTGTTATAGTTTTAACCCTAATAAAGTTCATCAAAGTAACAAACAGTAGCAAGTATTTAATTACCAAATGTTTTTCATTGAAGTCTAGTGAAATCAAAATTTTCATTATTTATAGACTTGCCATTTTTCGGTTTTTGTCTTTATTTCGGTCTAATTAGTCTTTTTAAATTCAAATATAAATCACAAAGTAGCATGCTGCTTAATTTTACAAGTAAAGTTTTTTTTAAAAAACAGCTTCTTGGATTATTTTTGTTTTGGTTTTCACTTGTCACAACTTTTTTTTCCTTCCAAATATACCTTTCTTTCCCAAAGCTGCTTGTATTAAAGCCTTGTAATATAAAGCAGTTTGGATGAGTTAAGAAAGCAATAGAAACCTACCAAAATACTGGTAGAGTTGTGAGATTTATATGAAAATACATGGGCCTGGTTTAAATGTGTTTCATTTGTGTTCACTGAATTGTTCTTACCTTTGGATTAATATGTATACTCCTTTTGAGTAACAAATGCAGTACATTAGGATGTACAGGTGGATACCAGGCCAGCAGATGTCAGAATAATGCCTTACCTGGAGAAAACCTGCCAGTGTCAACTGCCTTGGGTTAAATTTGGACTGCCAAAGTGGGTAATTACTGCTAAGACTTCAGTCCAACCAGAAAATGGATCCACAAGTAACTGTACTGCATATTGTCATTACAAAGGAGCAGGACACAGCTGGGTTTGTTGGGAAGGGGTGAGGTGGCCTTTCTTTGTGTTCACAAATCACTAGAGATGGAAACTCACAGGTTTATGTGACTTCCTTGTCAAGGCAACTTACTCAAAGAATGTGAAATATCAGCAGTTGGATTTTGGTACAACTTTCAGGAAAATTAAGGGGTTTGAAAGTTGGGACAGAAGTGTTTTCTTACAGAAATGGTTAATTTTAGCAGATGTTTTCTTTTTTAGCCTAGATGTCCTAGGTAACTAAATACCTGTTAGGAAAGTCCAAGTGCCATATGTATGAATGACCTACATGGAAACTCATGTAGCTTTAATGAGATACACATTAAAATGCCTGAATTTATGTTCAAGAGAGTCTAAGCTGGTGCTTTTATCACTTACCTTTCTTGGCTCTTTTGGAGCTAGACAAGTGAAATATCTTTCATTTAAGTAACATGCATAAGCTTCCCCCTCATTCATCTCCTTTGAGTCATTGTATAAAAACCTGAACTGTTCACAGTCAAGCAGGAAATACTATAAAAACATTAATTGTATATAAGTACACAGAAAATACATGCTTTAAAAATTGGGAGATAACATCTCAGAATGATTGAATGAGGATGGTGACAAATTTATCTTATGAAAAGCATTATCTGTGGTGTACAGATGGTGTTAAATTCTTTTGTAATCAAATTCTATTTTTCACCTTTACCTTTGTACAGATTGTTGACAGCATGTTTAATTTTTGACGTTGAGCACCATTTGTGTAAATGGACTTGAAAGAATTGCATCTGAAATACTTTGTTCCTGAATTTCAGCAGTACGTGTGAACATACAAGAAAATGAGTCTAGAATTTAAGAGAAAAACATTTTAGGCACACTGAAACATCTGAAATGTTTTGCTTGGGTATTTTTACCTTAAACTGCTGAACTGAAAGCAGTTTTAGAACAAGCAGGCCTCCTCATCTTGTTCTTCAGTGAGGGGCCCTGTGAGACACTTGCTGGAGTGATACAGATTTTTACAATATTTAAGAAAAAGAGTATTTGTTAGAATGACTGTAATCTTTATATTGATTTGATGTAATAGTGTTTCAGATACTATGTACAGTCTGCATTTATGTTGGAAAGGAAATTAAATGGGTAAAAAATTACGGAAAAACAACCAAGGAAAAGTTTTACAGCCTACACAAAGCTTGACCCATATCCTGAAGCACAAATAATCTGAGGGAGAACAGGCACCTCTTACAGACAGTGTGACCTGCTGAGCCAAACAGCACAAAGTTCTGTCTGTGGCCCACATTGATGCTGTGTATTAGCTAAAGCTTCTTAGTGTTATTCCAGAAATAGAACTGATTCTAAGGAAAATTAAATAGAGAATCAGTAATGGAGGTTTGGAGAATCAGTCTTTTGTCTGTTTTGATTTATGAACAAAGTTTTTGTATTTCATGTCCACGTTTCCCACCTTACAGTCTTTGTATTCTGAGTTTGTTATGTCCCAGTTACTGGCAGAAGGCTGCTGAAAGTGAGCCTTGGCATCCCACTTGTTTGGACTCCTTAAATCATCACAGATGCTCCATAGGAAGTAGTAAATCTTGGACTGCTTTGTTCTGTAGAGAGAGCCCTACTACAGAAGGCCCATAAATGGAATCTGATCTCTGTTTATAGACTTATTTCCCTCCCTTTTGCTGTTTTGTCTAATGAGGGCAAATTAATGAGTTTAACCCTTCCAAAATTATATTCAGCCCCATGAATGTCTGTGAATGAGGCTGGGAAGAAAGATCCAAGTGCCCTGTGCATGCAGACTGACCTAGGATAACACAGGCTCTAACATTATAAAGCCTAGTCCTGTAACATAACTCCTTTTTCAGTGTTTAACTGCTTTGAGAGAGGAATGGCTTCCAGTCCCTCTTTCTGCTGAGTAATATGCTGTGTGAATATGTTTGGACTTATGTAACAGTTAACTTTCACTGATCATTTTGTCAGGAATGTGCACAAAATGTGTTTTTTCTCTTGCTTTTCTGTACTGTTTGTGTACCCAGGTCAGGTTCTTACTTTCAATGCGTTTTGTTCAGTGCAGTTTATATTTTAAAATATAAAAGATAAAAGAATTCATTTTGAGTGACTGAGTCTTACAGCCAGCAAAAGATTGCTCAATGTGTAGGCAGCACAGTCACTGCACTTACACTGGTATCTTCCAGGGAGCAGAAGTGGCTCAAGCACAAGTTCAGCTGGGACTTGCATATTGCCATGGAGTGTGACAATAAAGATGCCATAAATAATGGATACTTTCACTCAGCTATCCAAAATGCCAGTGCTCCTCCAACAAGCTTTCATGTTTCTGCATACTGGGTCTCATTGATACATTGCACAGAAGTTGTAGTAAAAAGCTCTAATAACAAAATGCATTGCTTTCAAGTAAAACCTATTTCCCTTATTTATTCATCCTCTATATAATCCACAGCACCACCATGCAGAGTGTAAACAAACTAGAGCTTTGGAACACCAAATCTCACCTGACATTGTGTGTCTGGTAGCATAACTGTGGTTTGGAATGTTGCTTTTGAATTTCTAGGCATTTAGTACCTGAACTTGTCTTGAAAATGTGATGCTGCTTTTGAATTCTTGTATCCTGCTGGTTTTAAATTGTCTCTAACAGAATTCTAACTGGTTTGAGGATTTGGATCAGGTGCCTCACAGCAGGTGTAAGAATCAGTACTTTTGCAGGTGTGATTTTATAATGTTGCAAGATGTTGTATATAGTGAAATATTAGTTTAGCTGTCTTTATTCTTCTCTTTAAAAGGACAGCAGAATAATGCTGCTGGGTAGATTTGTTGCATGCAGCACTTTGATATTTATTTGTAGAAATTTCCTGAGCTGGATTCCAGGCCAGGTGACAGATTCCCAGTGCCAGGTGTTCTGATAGGAAATGGATTCCCAGGTTATTTTCCCCTCAGCCTGCTGAGGGACACAGTGCAGGGATGATTGACTGAGTGGCTCTTCACATTTCATCACACACAGCTGGCTAGAGGGGAAGAGTGGGGAGGAGGAAAAACCTCTAGGAATCCCAGTCTGGAATCTCCCCACCCTGTTTTTTAGCAGATATCTTTCAAGTACCAATTTGGTTTATTATTTCATTGCAACTTTTTTGGTGGTGTACAGCGTTTTCTTCCCTGTATTGCTTAAATCTTTTTTAGTTTTCCTGACACAGGATCATCCAGTTATATTCCTGTTTTACCATGCAAGGGGCAGAGACAGCTGGGGAACTGCAGCCTTCATTTTTGGTCCCTTTTTAGCAAGGCTGGATGGTAGCCAGCAGATCAGATGTAATTAAGCAGACAATGCTGCTACATGTGTTGTAGAAATGAGCAGCTGGAGACAGAGGTGCCTTGCAGTGCTGCTCTCAAGGACACACTTGTCTCACAGACCAGGCTGTTGTGATGTAAAACAGCCCAGTGCAAGTGTGCAGAGCACAAGGTGAAGGAGAAAAGGGAATTTTCCCTCCAGGTATCAGGTACATGCTGGGCAGATGCCTTGTTACACTTCCAGCTTGGACACTCTAATAACAACAGAGCTGTGGAAGTTCTCTGAGCAGCTGGAAGGACTCCTGTCTGTTTCACAGGAGGTAATTTATATCTCCTATAAAAGAGTCCTTTTCAGCTTCTCTCTTCATGCCTTGTTTTGTTGGAGTGCTATTCAGGTGAGTGAAATACTTCATTAACATTGAATGTAACTATTAGAACGTTCATGTTACAAGTTGTGAAGTCTTGGGAAAGAGTTTGCAAAAGCAACTTCAGGGTGTTCATAAATAGAGAAAATGCTGCATTTGTCAAGTATCCCCTCTGGTATAAAAAAGCCATATATAATGTGACTAAACAGATGAAAATACAGATTAGCTGCTTTACCAGTATTGAACCTGATTTTTCTCTCTTGGTGTTCTTCCTGAAATCAAGCTAAGAACTCTTTTTTCCCCTTTCTTTTTTTTTTTTTCCTTCTTTGAGTGGAGGGGTGATGTTTTCATTATAACAAGGAGAGGGAAAATGAGTGACTGTCAGTACTGGGACACGTATGGATGGCAGCACATCTGTAAATTCTCAGACCATCCATGGCATCCATCTGAGTAGTATGTTTGTAAAGAATGTGTAGTCAGCATTTTCAGTCTGGTGATTTGAGTATGTAGTGATGGACAGTACAATGTACAATACTGGTGATCCATGGACACAAGCAGAGTTGGTATACTGTGACTTTTGGGTAGCAGTGGCTCAATATATAGTATTGATAAGAGGTGCCTGTGCAGATGATGTTCTGAGCAGTGAATAATTTTGTTACCTACTTCACCCTTTAAAGAAAAGGAAGATTAATCCACTTTAGGTCTTATTTCAATGAAGACAGTTGAAAAATATTATTCTAATGCAACATGGGATTTAGGAACCTATAAAAATTCCTTAATAGCACAGTGAGTTGGACACCAGATCCCTCTGTGAAAGCAAGCCGTGCCTTTACCTTGTCTGGCAAGGATTTTGCAGGGTGAGTGAGAGGGTGCAGAGCTCTGCAGAACAGGAACAACCCGTGCGAGTGCTGTAACCAGTGCACAGGGCAGGGCTGGAGCTTGGCCTGTGCTCGGCACTGGTGCCTCCTTGCCTGCTCTGCCAGCCCTTCCCCAGTGGAAGTGTAATCTGAGACAGGGCAGGAGATCTCCCCTGATCCTGGGGGAGAAGGGGGATGGAGTCTTTTGTCTCTGTGAAATCTTAGTGCAAAATAGAGGCAGGTTCCTCAAGGCCAGAGTGGGGTTTTCTGGAGGAAGAGTGCCCTGCCCCGGAGCTAGGAGCAGCAGGGACAGGGGGGAGAGCTGGGGCAAGGCTTGACTGCAGAGGCACAGAGCCAGTGCTGGAGCCCCCCGGTGCCACCGGCTTTAGTGGCTTTTGTCTTGACTCTTCCTATCCTGCGTGTGTGACCCCCCCGATGGTGACATCCTCTCTTGTGGAGCCGTCGGGAGGAGCCTGAGCTGCCATCAGCGGCCTCATCAGCTGGAGCACCAAACCACTCTCTCAGGGCAGGTTACACTCCTCCTCTGGCATTTTGTAAATCCTGGCAGGCAAAAATCCTGTGGCCAGGCTGGTGGAAAGGTGGTGAGCAAGCAGAGCATCAGCAGGACAGCTTTCTGCAAAGGACAGCCTCCCATCAGTCACACACTGGGGCAGACTGGGTTTGCTGATAACCTGGTGACCACTGAGTGCACTGCAAGGGAGACTGGGCCCTCGGTGTTCAGGAGAAGTGTGGTAGGAAGCAGGTGTGCTGGGGTTCTGTTTCCTGGAAGAAGTGGCTGGATTTAACGTGTCTGGAGCCCGGCGGTGAAATGAAATGCAAGGTGCGTTCAGAACCAGTGGAAGACTGAATTAGGTTCATTCCTTGTGGAGGTTTTAAGCAAAGAGTTGGAAAAAAAACTGGGGCTGGATGGGATGGATTGAGTCAGCACAAAGATTCCTGAGACAGAGCTCCACAATGTGCTGCTGCTGGTGGAGAAGGTGAAAAGGTAAAGTGGAGGGTGCAGGGCACCGAGGGAGGGGTGACAGCTGCTGCCGGGGCAGGCACTGCTACTCTGAAATCAGCAGCTGCTTTTAGTCTTACATCCTCTGGAAATGTTCACACACACACACGCACACACACAAAAAAAGCATCCCTACGAAATGATCCTTATGATCCTTTAAACCTTTTCTAAAAATTTATAAAAGTGGACATGGTGAAATAACTAAGAAGAAATCAAGCTCAGATGCATTCAAGTTGCCCTAAATACCTAATTATTCACATAAATTTTAACTACATCATACTGGCGAATGTTTATCCATCGTTTTCATTTGCTACCTGCAATTAGTACATATGCAATTGACTGTTCTAGTGACCTCTGCAGTCTACAGAGACCAGGCTGCAATGAAGGACTTGGTCTATATAGGAAGTACAGCTGGGGATTATCAAGTGTTCTTAATGCAAATTTTCCATAAAAAGTCCTCTGAAATGTGATTGCAAAGTACACTCACATCACAGTCAGATTAAATTTCTGCTCCTGGTACTGACTGCTGCCTCACAGCCCTTCAGTTTTCACTCGGGGCATTGGTTTTGGTCAGTAAATCCCTTTGCAGTTGCAGTTGCTGGGGGGAGCCTTCGGTATGCAGGGGTCATTAACCCTGGAGTCTCTTTTACTCTCGGTCCCGCGGGGTTTGTGTCAGTTTGTCCTGCAGAATGCTGCTCTCGTCTGACCGACCTTCAGCAGGGGCAGACAACACCACAGGACCGCTGTAGTTCTTGCAGTTTTCTGTGTGGTTTGGGCACGGTCAGTGAGGACTGCTCTCTGTGGAAGGTACCAGAGGAGCACCAAATTCTAATTATCAGCTTAAGGCAGGTAAGGGACACCTGAGCAGTCCAGCGCTGCTTTGTGGCAGCTCAGATGTCAACGTTTGGATGTGAAGGGCTTTGTGCTTTAACTTTCCCAGGATAAAGGATAGGAAGCATTAACAACCCAACCAGGAATGCTGCTAACAAAGACTCCTCAGCTCAGTAGCAACTGCTGGCTGCTTGGTGGGGTGCAAACAAATCTCTTTTCACTTGGATTTCCAAAGGTTAGTAGGGGTTTTCATAGCTGTCAACTGGAGATGTTTATTTTTACTTTTCCCTGACTGTAAGTCTGCAATCCTCTCTGTCTAGGGATGAATTATATTATAATTCATATTCTTAATTCATATTCATTCATATATCTAATTCAATTCTATCTAGAAGTGCATTTTACTTCATTTCAAGCAGGACTAGATATTAGATCACAAAAGCTTTTTTGACGAAGCTAACTAGCAATTCTTCCAGAAAGAATTCAAAACTGCACTTCTTGTCAAAGTAAGAGAAATTGTCAACCTCTGGAAGACTGAGGAATTCTTACTGATACATTTCAAAACATTTAACAGGAAAATATCTGATGTCTAGCCTGATTGGCTAGCTCAATCTCATTATTCTTTCTTAAATCACATAATTCTTTTTTCCTGTTTCTGGGATTTACTCTTCTTTCCCAATAATTTGTATAGAACGGCCACTCCCTGTTACAGCCCCATTTTCTGGCTATAAAATTTCTCTCTTCCTCAGTCATTTCTAGAGCACTCTGGTAATTTCACCAAACTGGTAACATCTGTTAACACCAGCTGGAGTTCATCTTCCCTAATCACAAATTAACCTGCTGAGCTCTTAACTCAATCCAGGTGAGGAGAGGAGTTACAAGGAACAAGAGTTCTTTGTTGGTCTCCACCTAAAAAGCAGTAACATCTATAGGTATGTTGGGAATGGTTCTCTCTTACTATAGTTCAGTTTTATATCACTGATGGAAAATTATATGTTATTGCTGGTCTCCTGGGGATGATTTAGAGAACTTGACTCCATTGTTTTTCACCTCCTTGTTCCCAGTAACCTCTTTTCTGATGCACAGGATGGCTAGTTGAATACAAATGTAAGTTACTTCGGTGGTAAATTAATTAGATTATTTCCCCTATTATCCTGCCTCTTGCTGCAGTAACAGCCAAAGGGGTTTCTTACAAGTTAGAATGCTCTCACTTGTCTTTGTGAGTTTCACTTTTTCAGACAATTAGTGTTGAAGTGACATTTTCATGATTTTACTTGAATTTCTGGAAGCTTAACTGAAAAAAATATTTGAGTGTCTTTATGTAGGTAATTTTCTGATTTTAAATTATATATTCTCTATATATATTATATTCTTTCAAAAGTCATTATAATGGCCATTTTTCTGCTCTGGATTACTTTTCTCCCATTTCTTATATATATATTTTGCTCTAGAGAAGCAAGTAGCAAGTTACACAACTAAAATGCAAAGGACAATGTTTTCCTGGGTTTTGGGCTTTTAAAAGAAATTACCATATTTAAAAAATGAAGCTACTGGTATCAGATTTGCTGTCTGTGTTTAACATAGAGAGGTTTGACTGCATTTTTAATCTATCTGCTCTCATGTAACTGTTTACGAAAATGAGAAATTCAAGCCACTTGGGTTTTTCATGTTTCCTGACTAGAGGCTGGGATGTTGGGAACCAAGCAATGTGGTTCTTAGGAAACATTTCCTTCACGTGTAGCCATAGCAACATCTGCAAATTCCAGCAGCATTTGTGAAATGTCACAAATACCTGGGTGTACCAGGTGCCAGAGATGGAAATCACTTAGCCTGCAGTACCTTTATCCTTGGCTGTGGTACACGAAAAGAGTTGGGAACGAGTTTCCAGACTCGGGGGAATAATCTTGTAACTAACACAAACTGCCCTGCTGTGTTCATTCCCAGATAAAATCCAGAAATGTCTCTCTCTCTGATGGGGATCTCATGGGATGAATAGTACACACAGGACTGGGTAGGAGCTTTTATATTCTGCTTGAGATACGGAGAGGAAGAAAAGGGGAAAATCACGGCAATTAAAATTGTCCTCAAAGAGTGAAGCTAATTTTAAAAACTCTTGATCTGATAACTGAGCGAACTCCATAGGAATGCCGACATCTCTCCGTGGAGCATCTCCCGTGCTTAGCTGAGTTGTTCGGTCAATTGTTCACCAAACGAGGGGCAAATTGCTCACTGCCACCCTTCCTGTTCAGCCTGGGGGGATGCACGCAGGGGAGAGGAGCAGGGGACTCTCAGCTGAGATTAGATACAAATACCAACACTCGATTTGAGCGCACTGACCTCCTGAGCCTCTGGAGAGAGAAGCTGGGGTGACACTCCAGGAGAATGTGTCTCAGTAGCTGCTTGCTTGCTGTCCTTGGTGGTCACCTGCTCCTTTCGGCCATCCCAGCCTGCCAGCAGCATTTTCCATGTGCCTGAACTCCTTGGTGATTCCTGTCGAGTAGAAGAGAAAATACCAAAATGAAACTTTTTTGCACAGCCTTTAGAGGCTGAATTTGCTGTCGGTTCAGCATCCCTCTCGCAGAGTTACAAGTTATTCACAAGGAAAGCTAAGAAAGCCGTGTCCTTTCCAGTTAGGCTGGAGCTGGGATGGGCATGCAGACTGGGATTCTTCTGTGGCCAGGCAATGTGCTGGTCACCTTTTCCAATGAGGATTCTGCTGCAGGCTGGAAATTTCTCTCTCTTGGGAAATATCCTGTTAAAGAGTGACATTGAAAGGACGGTGTGCTTTCCTGTGAAGTGTCAAGTTTTATACGTTTTTGCTGGAGGAATTGAATGAACTGGAATGAGACCAGACAAGGGATTGTTTTGTGCTCTTGTTTGTGCATTTGTAGAGTAATCTGATAGGTCTAACTCTTCACTTTTCCTTATGTGACTCCCACAGAACATAAGGAGAAGAGAAGCAGCTAAAAATGGGCAGATAGTCCCTGAAGCTGCTTTGATACTCAAACAGAATCCCTGTGATGGGAGAGGGATGGAATTGAATCTCCTGAAAACGTTCAGCAACAGCTTAAGGAGTAGGGAGCAAAAGTTCTGCAGCATTGTGGCCTGCAATAACCTTCCAAAGAGCTGGCCCAGCTTTGGGGAACTGTATTAGTTCAGGTGCAACTTATTTAGTGTGCTCAGCAGGCACTGCCTGGCTGTGGAGCTCCTCATGCTCAGCTTCTCTGCATGGCTGTAACCAGCTTTTGGGAAGAGTTTTGAAGTGGCACTGGTACACCTGGGGTCCATCTACAGCTGGGTATTTGAGCATTTCCTGCTTATTAGCAATTCTCAGAGTTGTTTAAAATGAGAGACAGATTCCTGTCCCCAAGCTACCTGGCAAGCTTTTAGGACAGATTTGTTTTCATTTGAGTAATTTAAATTTGTTCACAGCAATGAATGTCAGTGTCAGCACGGTTCTGCTGCACATTTACTGAAGCCACAGATGAAACTGTGGCCTTGTGAGCAGCTGATTTCTGTTTGGCCTGCAAAAGGTCAGGACTCTGGAGTGGATATTGTTTGTCAGGCACTGCACTTGCACACAGGAACACAACTTTAATGAGGCTGGCAGCTCAGCAAGAGGCTGGGATGTGCCTCATGGGATTCCTTTCTTTTGGAGTCCCTTTCTTCCAGTGTCTTTCATCCTGCCCCACAAACAGGCATGTAGGTTTGCAAGTCAAAGGAGAATAATTTTGTATTTCAATGGTGCTGGCTTCTGTGAAATGTAACTCACAGCATGGGGTCATGCTTTGCATTGAGCTGGTTAGGATTATTTAGAATTCTGTGTCTTTTTATTTTTATCAGACCTGAAAAGAGTGGATGACCTAAAATGGTGTTTTATTTTGCACTGCTGTGGAAAGGCTGCCAAACATGAAGAACAGTTTGAGTTTCTGACAGTTTTGTTGTCAAACACTACTTTAAAAGTTATTTTCAGTAAGGTATGTGATTCAGAGCTTGCTTACTTGCATATTCTGTTGTAATTGGGTTCTACCTGTTATCACAGTTGTTCCAGTGATAACTCTGCTAATATATTTTAAGGAGGAAAAAAAGGAAGAAAACATTTGTTCTCTTTGAAGGAGCTTTTTATCTACCTTGCTATTGTTTGCTTTTGATCTAATTCCCTCGGTGTAATGATTGTGTAAAACTTAGATTATTTCATAATGTTTAGTACCTAATTTTAGCTGGCATTTAGCCCTTACCACTGGCATCAGATAATACCCCTGCACGTTTAATGCATTTCCATATAAAATTCTTCCCAAGGTGTTAATCCTGTATTACAAAAGCCCTTTCTCAGTAGAACATGCATTGCACTGACATTAAATGCTACACTCAGACTGCTGATTGAACTCACAGCAGCAAGGTACTAGGGCCTGTGATGTTCTTTAGAATCCTGATGCATTTGCCAGATCTGCTCAGATTGAATTACTTGAAAGGTGTGATCTGTAAAAGCACTTGTGTATGCAATTTTTTTCACACTACCCCAACATTAGTTTCTAATCATGCTGTTTAGCAAGTACCACTGAACAGAAGTGTATAATTTTTAAAATAAGCTCTATTCAATTTCATTGACTCTGATTTTTTTTTAATAATCTCTAAGCAGATTAGTTGGAAAGAACTTGGTATGCACTGTGTATTTCTTGGTGCTAAAGACTTTCAGCAGCAAAAGCTATTGCTTCTGTCTTTTGGGTGAGAAAAAAATTCAAGAAAATAGGCTGAGCTGTGCTATATCCTCAGTCTTTTGAATTCTTGCACCTTGAATCATGAAAGGCAGATCTTAACTGCCTTAATGCTCTTTTAGAATCAGGGTAATTTGAACAGGTCTAATTTTTTCTGTCTCAGAGAGAAGACAATAGTTTGTGTTAATATCATGAAGTTAATGAAATAAATTGCATTAGTTTGTAGTGCTTCTGCTGTGGTCTTTGATATGGTTTCAGACTCAGAGACTCCATTTCAAGGCTACTTTTAGCTTTTTCTCTACTGCCATCTTGCTTTAGCATACTCCATTGCTGTGCAGAGCACCAGCACTAACAGTGAGCCCGTGTTGGAATCTCCAGCTACATCTGGAGTTCAGCTATGCAAAAAAGGTTAAGAATACAGGAGCTATTTATTTGAGAGCTGAAGAGAAAACCAAGAGTTCTCTCACATGGTTGCTGCTTGGTTGTCTCATTACCAGTGTGAGGACAGTGTAACCTTGTTTCTCTAACTCGGGGCTGCCCCAGAAAGCCTTGCAGCTCCCGGAGGTCAGAAGTGCCCTTGCTCCGGGTCACACAGAGCAGGGTGGGGGTGGCTGTGGCAGGCACAGGTACAGCCCCAGCTGCACCAGGGGACTGCTGCACTCCATCATTCCTGTCCTACCTCCTGCCCAAAGGGGTCAGGCTGGGCTGCTCTGGGCTTTACTCAGCCCCAGCCTGGGAACTGCACAAGCTCCACAGCCACGCTGCCCTCAAAGCTGAAAAGGTTTTGGGGATGGCAAATCTGAACCTCTGCTGTTCCCCCAGGTGCCTGTTGTGTGTCATTGTCCCACCACATTCTGCTGCTGCAGGTCCCTCCAAAGCTATTTCTTCTCCAGGTTCTACAGGAGCCATTCCCTCTGCTGTGCCTCCAGGGCAGGGGTTCCAGGCCTGCCCCTCCTGGTGTCCCTCTGCTGAATTTGCCTCTACTCCTCAGCTGCTTCATAGACTCTGTCATTTATTTTTGCCCCTGAAATTGGTCTACATTTTCAGCATCCCACAGACACATGCACATCTCTATGATTTCCTTCGGAGGCTTCACCTTGGTCTGTGGGATTCAACAACCCAGTATCTTCACTGTAAGTGTTCTGCCAAACTGGCTTTTGAAAAAACATTAAAGGTTTACTGAGTCCTCTGTAATACAGTGGAGTTGCTTGGTTGCACTGTTTGTCTTCAGTGACATCCTTTTGGCTGAAATTTGGATTAACTGAAACATGGAAAGGGTGTTTTATAGCACTAAAGCCATGGAGACAGTTTTGGGAACTGCAGACTGAAGTCCTCGAGTTCAGACAAGTGCTATTTAATTTGTATTGTCCAAACAATTCCTCTGAGACTTCTCATGGTGGTAAAGATGCTGCTTTTCATTTCTAAACAGGTTTGTTTTGTTTTGTTTTTCCTGTGGACCATAAATTGCAGCCTAATGAAAGGGTGCAGAAAGTTATTTTCTAGCAAAGGGGACATCCTTAAAGTTGGATATCCACTTAGGGAGAGTGGAAGGAAAAGTGACTGTGCACAACCACCAACATCCCAGGTTTCCCAGGCAGGTGTGAAGTTGTAGCATTAGTGTCTTGTTCTCAGCTGAATGGAAAACCTCCCTGCCATGGGATTTGTCCCAAAACAAGATCTGAGACCTGCTTGGTTCCACTGCACTGTGTGCTGGTGGCTGCTGTCCTCATCCAAGCGAGGGGCCTGGGGCCAGGGGAAGCTCCCACTGCACCAGCTCTGACAGCTCCTGCTGCATGGGACAGGTGCTGCCAGGGGGTGAGCTGTCCTCAGCTCTGTCCCCCTAGTCTGGGGTTTGCTGGAAAACCTCTGCAGGGAGCTGTGCTCTCCTTTGAACAGCTCTGTGGGTGCTGCTCCTCTCAAAGTCTGGAACGTGGCTTCCCTGGGCTGGGGTATGTGTGAGCTGAAGTGCAAAGTGAATTTTGATTAATTCTAGAGAGGGGAAACATGACCATAAGTATATCTTACTACCTTAAAGCATTACATTGTATACTTTTCCTGTCTGCCTTTTATGTGACAGCACACTTCAGGCAAAGGAGGCAGCAGGAATATTGCAGCAGCTGGAGCTGACCTTTAGCTGTTCAGGCACAGGAAGGCACAGCTTCATCCCAATGCTTTTATAGTCAGTCTTGCACTCTAGAGGTGAGTACCATGCCAACCCCATTACTGCTGGCTGCTTAGAACAAAGCTTTGGACATTAAAGACCTATTTGAATTTCTGAGATTTATTGCAGAAGAGAGGGCACAGCTGGAGAGCAGTTTTGGTGGGGGAAATGCCAGGGTTGTGAAGGGGAATTTTTGGATAAGGCCAAGTGGAAAAGCTGTGCTTGTACCAAATTGCTGTAGCTGTGGATGGCAGCACCTCAGGACAGTTCAAGGAGTTAGAGACATTGCCAGTGCCTTGTTTATTCGTGTTCTGTTGTTTGGCTCCATGGTGGTTGTTTTGCACCTTGCTTGGGCCTGTTTAGTTTTGTGTTATTTTTTATCTCCTTGCAATGAGCATTTTGAATCAATCTGTCTTTTACCACCAAGCCTGACACTAAATGCTGAAACAGTTAAAGATGACCTTCCTTGCTATCAGCTGTGCTCTGTGTGTTCAATGCATACATGAATTAAAAGCCATCAGCATGCTACACTATATGAAAAATAATGATCTGCAGTGCTGTTGCTCATAGCTGAATTTTCCTGCCAGTTTTGCAGTGAATGCCCCAAAGGTGGAGGTGTTTATGCAGCTCTGGTTGTTGGCTTTTGTGCCAGCTGTGGGTGAAATGCAGATCTCTGGACACCTTGGCTGTGCTCTCTTGAGCAGTGCATTTGGAGCTGCATTCCTGCATTCCAGTGTGCTCAGGCAGTGCCTGTGCAGCTTGAAACCTGCTCCCAGGATGCTCTCAGCATCCAACTGGACACAAGTGGCCTTGCTAAGAGCTGAAGGGGTTAATCTCTTCGAAGGTTAGAGAGACACGTTTCAATGGCAAAAGCTTACCCACTGTGCTCTGTGATGGTGTTCACAGGGGTCCCAGGATGAGGGAAGAGATGAGGATCTGACTCCATGTTTCAGAAGGCTCTGACTCCGTGTTTCAGAAGGTTGATTTATTATTTTATCATATATATTATATTAAAACTATACTAAAAGAATAGAAGAAAGGATTT
>JAWWEY010000275.1:1671427-1682149 GCA_035582745.1 Loriotus luctuosus
ATGCACCTGTTGCATTCCACAGCAGCAGATAACCATTGTTTGCATTTTGTTCCTGAGGCCTCTCAGCTTCTCAGAAGAAAAAATCCTAAGGAGAGGATTTTTCATAAAACATGTCCATGACAGTGCTCAGCTTAGGAAAACTCTACCACACTGAGTGTTTTGGTGTCTGCTGTGTGACTTGTTCCTGTCTGGGCACTTGGGCAGAGGTTGCACTCTTCCTATTCTTCCTCAATCTTGCTTTGTTCTCACCATATTTGCCTGTGGGGTTTTTATTAGCTGGTGAAAGAAATTATGGCTCTGGGTTGCCATTAGCACTGACATTAGAGCAAGGATTTCATGATGGCTCTTGGGTAGGAAGAAGTCTTATTTCTTAGACTTACAAGTCATATTTCCAAAAATTCATAACACTTGCACTTGGGAATAGGCTTTTATGTCTTGTTGGGAAGGCAGAAAAAGTGGTTGGCTTTTGTGGGTTTTGCTTACTTCTTATTAAGTTGCATGGCATCATCCTTTGAAAGTTGTAAGGAATAAAAAGTTATTAAGAACTTAGTAAGGATAAGTTAATCACAGAAAGTTTGGCACTGTAAAAACCAGAAATTGTGACCAAATGGAGGGCACTTTTGCCTAAATGTCCTGATTTGGGAGTGTCTGTCCTGGCAGGAATCAGTAGGCACAGAAATCTGACATTTTCATGTGCTTGTAGCTTCTTTGATGTCAACTGAAGAAGTGTTGGTGGCCTTAAAGTGACATTTAATTCTTTCTCTGAGGGTTGTACAAAATAATCAAAGAACAGATGTTTGCTGTTGCTGAGAGCTTTTGTTTGTTTCAGTAATAGATCAGACACATTACAAGATTTGACAGTTTCATTTAGTTGAGCTATTTACTCTTTGCTTCACTAAAAGGATGTTTCTGAAAACAGGACTTAGTCCAGCACTAGTACAGAGTACTTGTGCCAAGATAGAGTTTCTTTGTTATATACCTTAAATTTAAAATGTTAATCTTAACTGCCTTTATAATCTACATAGAATTTTTATTCTGTAATAATAACACATCTTGTAAACTCATTAATGTTCAAAAAGGGTTTTGCTAGAGTTCCCAACTTTCTATGGTGTTCTTATTAACATTTTATTCCTTAAAGTTCTTTAACTATAAAATGTGATTTTTGCTGTAAAATGTGATTGTGATGCACTCTAGTCTACAGAAAATTCTTTAACTATAATATGTGATTTTTGCTATGTGATTATGAAGCACTCTAGTCTGTAGAAAAGCAGAAGCCTTGCAGATGGAAGCAGTACTGCTCTCACTTATGATCTTCTGGAAGAAGTGAATTACATCAAACAAGCCAAGGCTCTCATGCAGAGAGGCACAGGATCTGTGGCATCTTTTGTACAATCCATTCCATGATAGATTCTCACAACTACAGAAATACCAACACAGAAACACCAATGTTCTATTTCCACATGCTGTGTCTTCTCTGCCCATCAGACATTTTGGGTTTTTTTCTGGAATGGATTTACTCCTAGTCCTTTATTGTTCTGCACAGTTTACCTGAACTCTTAAGAAGTAAATTGAGAGCTGTTGTAACAAATGCCTCTCTGTTCAATTCCCCAGAATTAGCCTGGGTTTCACCCAGATCAACTTGTCTTGTATGTAATTTTTCTGAATAGCCTGAAGATGCACAAACTCTGCAACTGTTAAACAATTCAGTGAAAAATGATAATGCTCACATTACAGAGATGGAACAAAAATCACTTTGTGCTAGTCAAGAATACCCAGAGGCTTTTCTGTGTGCTGAGTTCTGTTACCCAATGCTCACATTACAGATGACTTCCCACACTGTGACCAATAAGTGCTCCAAAAAGGGCATTCTTGGGTTTTAGGTGTCCAGGTAATGAGCAGAGTTTGAGCAGACCTGTAAAGCAAACTGAAGGATAAGAATAGCTGAGCCCTGGCCAGCTGCTTTAGTTGATGTGGCTTTGCAAAAGCTGCAGAGATGGAGGTTCAGAGGTTCAGGGGTTGGCTGTATTCACACCAGAAGGGGAGAAGCTGGGTTCTTGACTGCTGTGCCCTCACAGAGGTGTAAGCAAGGCCCTCCCAAGACTATGAAGACAGCAGGAAGGTGATTGTCATCAGATTTATGTAGAGCAGGGAAGTGGGCAGGGCATTCTGCAGGCAGGCTTTGGGGACAGACACTAAGGAGCTTTAATGAGAATGGTGTTCTGGTGATTTTGCATCAGACCTATGAGACACAGCTTGCACAAATTGATAAATCTTCTCCATGTGCAAATCTAAGGGATGCAGCTTTTCAGTATTTCCAATTAACTTGGGAGACTATTTGAAGCACAACAGCAGTTACTTAACTATGCAAAGTAAATTGACAAAGTTTTTCATAAGAACTTGATAGATACTTGTAGGGTGCTGCCTGGGCCTTATCAATGTCACCAATGATCTAATTCTTGCTTTCAAAATTTCAGATTTTATTTCAAAGTCAGGACAGAATGATATCTAATATTTATGTTGTTGGTAGGTGTGCACTATTGACTCTGCAACATTTAAACTTGTGTTCAAACATGGTTTTAGATTTTTAAAAATTCCTTCACTATCAAGCTAGCTTTTGTTTAATGCTTTGAATATTATTCTGAAACAGCCTTCTCTGAATGGAGGCACTGGATTTGATGCTGCAGAACAGATACAGACAACAACAGCAAGATAATAACGATAAAGATAATGAACAAATTTTAATTACACTTGGTATTTTACTCCTTAGCAGTCTGGTGCTCTGCAGGAACAAATGGTCAATTTGGCAGCAGCACGGTGTGCCCACAGCAGACTTCAGACAGCAAACTATTCACAGGAGTCATTACTGAATGCTGATGGCCTTTCCCATAGAAAAGGAAAGCTTGCAATGGTTTCTGCACCTGCAAGGAGTTTCCTAGCAACACCACTGAGGAAACTGTATGCCAGGATTTTCTTTTCAGAGTTCTTTTTGTTGAATATAGCAGCAGTTGTAAAACAAAGGTCAAGAGCAACTTCAGCTCTTCAAAGCAATGTTGTGTATTACATTTACTCAGAGGAGTGTTTGTGTTGTAGCTCTCTGCCTAGAGGATAAATATTGGGTTACAGTGTCATCCAATAGACAAGGGTGGTTTAGTTAAACGTGAACACAGCTTAATCTAAAATGTCACTTTTTACTTGGGGGAAATTCCTGTTAGTGTTTAACGGTGGGTTATCCTGTGAAGGAACCAGAGTCCCTCCCGCCTGCCTGGCAGAGGGCACAGCCTGGGAGCAGGGCAGCACAGAACATCACCTGGGCATGGAACAGACCATCAGTCTGACTGAAAAAAGAAGAAAGTGGGGTTTGTTTTTTTGTTTTGTCTGAGGAGGTGTCTGCAGTCACTGTCTCACTGTGTGCACGGACCTCAGGTGAGTCCCTGCTTTGTGCCTGGTCATCAATAACTGCAGAGAAATGCTTATTTCAGCTACAAAACCCACAGGTACCGGGTCAGGAGTACTTGCTGGGCTTGTCCCCTGCCACCTTGGGGAGAGCTCAGAGTTTATCTGGGTTTTATGGATGGGGGAGTTCAGGGGAAGGATTGAGACCCTTTGCAGCCCTCTGGGCTGGGGTTGCAGAGTTACTGGGCAAGATGGGCCACACTCTTGGCCCCTCCAAACTTCTGCTTTTGTCATGTGGAATGAGAACGATGGTTTTGTCTCTTACCAGGACGGATAGTGAGGTAGCCTAAAAAATGCATGCAGTTGTAGTAAGAGTTTCTGCTCTCTACCCGGTTTACTAAATAATCTCTAGTTCTAGAACCCAGTCTAAAAGTGGCATTTTACCATTTATATTCAATTTAATGTGCATTTATATTCAATTTCTATGACAAGGGACAAAGCTTATTACTTGTATTTTTTTCCTTGTGTTCTGACTTGGTGAAAACATTTTGTACTTAGATCATTGGATGTTGACCTTTCCCCCATTAGCTACCTGGAGAAATACAGGTTTTGCATGGTTTAACGTGTAAGCAGTCTTCTAAAAAATCAGCAGTCATCAGAAATAATTCTCTCTCTCAGCTCCCTGTTTATAAATCTAAATTATGGCTTTGGCTGGAATTCTATACCAAACAAACTAACATGCTTAAGGCAACCTTGTGTTTCCTTCATTACAAAGGCTCTTGACAAGTGCTAGCACCACCTCCCTCCTCTCAGAAATATTTCTGAGTAATTTGCCAAAGAAAATTAGCTGAGGTTAAGGGAAATTTTCAGTGGAAATCTTTCAGAGCTAATAGAAAAAAATTATGCACTATTCCATTCAAATAATATTCTTTTCTTTTAGGTGATGTGACCCCTGCTCTCATGAATCCTCTCTCACAGCCAGGCTCTGTTCCTTTGGCACAAGGAATATGCTGGACCATATCAGACATGAATGCAGATCATGTGGTGGTCACTCAGGAAACTTTAATGGAGCAGCTAGTGAAAAATTACCCAGGTAACTTGTTTGTTTCTCCCTCCTTTAAAACGTGGCTGTATCATCAAACTTGAGTTTCTGATGTTGGACAAGGGATCAGGGAATGCTTACAGGCAAAGCTGGCAAGGTGAAGGAGTACAGTAAACAGGGAACTGGTAGATAAATGTGCAAACTTCTCATCAATCTGTGAGTGTCACTGCATCCACAGATTTTAATAAATCTTTGAGAATCTGAGGGAACTGGCTGTAGTTAAGAGTATGCCCTTTCAGGGGGTGGGAAAGCACAGATGTGGTATTTAGGTGCTAGACATGGAACAGCATAAAATAGACTCTTAGATCACAGAGACTTGTTAAGCCCTCCTTTAAGAGACAGGAACACAGCTGACTTTGACTGCCAAGGGACTGGGTAGGAGTCTACATCTGGTGTTTGCTATCAAAAACTATAACCAGCCTCAAACTCAGGTTTGTTGGTCATATTCTAACTCTTTCCTTCCTGAAAGGAAATTACTTACACTAAGTGATCTTTAGTTCTTCACTTCTAGCCCAATTGGTTGGAGCATGGTGCAAATAATGCCAAGGTTGTGCATTTGATTCCCATATAGACCACTCACTTAAGAGTTGGACTTGATGATCCTTGTGGTCCCTTCCAACCCAGAATATTCTGTGATCCTGATGGGGTGGCAGCCACTTCCCTTAATATCTGAAAAATATCCCATTTCCCTTAGATCTGCAATGTCAAAGTGTTATTGTGATGGAGACTTTGAACAGGCTCATTCTGGCCCTCTCAGGAGGCTGCTTTGTTTGATACTGAGCTGCTTCTTTTGAATTCTCTTACTCTTACAGCTCTGTGAATGCTACAGGCTGATCTGGTGGGCATTTTAACCAGTGGGGAAAATATTAATGCAACCCCACAAAGTGGCACAGAACCATGCCAGGAATGTGTTGCACTCAGTAAGTGCACTGTGATAACCACAAGGCAGAATGTGTAGGTCAGCCAGAAGTAGCATTCTCAACGTTTGTAGGGTCTGAAGGTATTCTTGCTGTGTTTTCACCTTGCTGGAAGTTCTTAGTTTGGTGGGCAGGAGGTCAGCTGTGACCAGGCTAAGGACTGTGACACCTGATGGAAAACTGCAGCTGAGACCAGTCTCAGTGAGGTAATAAACTGACATCTGACCAAACTACACCAGAAACTTCAGAGAGTGATGAAAGCCCCTGTTAAATAACATGCCAGGAGGGAAATGCTTTGAACAAGAGGTTGTTTGGTTTGTACCTGGCAGAAAGTCTCTCTCATGAATATCCTGTTCTGACAGACACAAAGACAACATCCTTGCTCCCTCACAGTGGTGCTGCAGTGGCAACACAGCTAAATGTTTTACTATTTCATTTTCAGATGATTTCAGGGCTGTTGTATAAGAGAGATCTTTTGGCCAGCACCCATTTTATTTGAAAACTTGTTACTGATTTGAAGTATCTGTCTCTTTGTTCTAGGCATTGCAGTGCCCTCCCACAATGTATTATATAATATCCTTGGCACTCTAATTAAGGAAAGAAAAATCTATCACACAGGAGAAGGATATTTCATTGTGACTCCCAACACTTACTTCGTCACAAATGATGCCACAGAAGACAACAGAAGGATCCTGTTGGAGGACAATTGTTGCTGTTCATCACCTTCCATCACTGACCTGGTAAACATTAAGCCCTGTGCAGACCTAGTGAAAGGAAGCACTCCTACAGTACCCTGTTACAGATCCTGTCATTGCTTCCCTGGCCAAAATAAGCTCTGTGAACAAAGGCAAGGGCTGGTGAAGAGCCATGGATCTAATGGAGAGGGACAGAGAGGCTGCAGTGAATTGAAGCCTTCAGTTCGAACTCAAGGCATCTCCACGTCTGCTGAGAACCATTCCTGGGACACCATCAAATCCCTGACATCTGTGAAAGCAAAACTGAAAAGCAAAATGTTTGGCCTTGGCCTTTTCTGGAGAAGTGGTTCTAAGAAAGAAAAACACAAGAAGGAGTACTCCACTTTTTCAGGCCAGTTTCCTCCCCAGGAGTGGCCAGTCAGGGATGAAGATGACTTGGACAACATTCCACGTGATATTGAACATGAGATCATCAAACGTATTAACCCCACTCTTACAGTTGATAATTTGATTAAACACACAATATTAATGCAGAAGTTTGAGGAGCAGAAAAAATGTATCAGTAAAGAGAAAAAATGCATCAGTAATGGTACCTTGGCTGAAGTGCCAACACTCAGGCAAAGCCATCTCTCAAAAGATTGTATTCAAAGGGCACCAAGTAAAACAGCAAAACACACCAGGAAAACCAAATCAAAGAGGGAAAAGCAGATGAGCAGGAGCAGCAGGAAATCTCACAGACAGAAGCTACCATCCCAAAATGTGAAACTGGCAGAGAGCTTTTCCCTGCCCATCAAAACCCAAGAGCCAGCTGCTGCAGCAGTGGAATCCCAGGGGATATACAAGAAGCAGATTAAGAATCCTTTCCAGGGTCTGCCATGGAGAGCTCGCAGCTTTCCTGCCAGGGGGCACCAGGGCGCTGGGAGCAGCCAGCTGAAGTGCCAGACTCACAAGGGAGGAAGGGCTTTCCAAAGGCCACAGTCCTTGGCCTCCTCAGGACCCTTTGGCTGTGAAATTGAAAGGCTGGGTGCAGAAAGTGAGGCTGGCAGAGCCAAGCAAAACAACCTACTCCATGCTAATAGGTCTGACCTTCAACTAAAGAAAGATAGTTTCAGTGAAGATGGTGGTTATCCACAGGGCAGTAATGTGCAAATAGAGAACAGAAAGAGATACTTCCTGGAGAGTAATATTTGGGAAGAAAATGTCTATAAAAGAACAGTAGGAAAAAAATCCCCTTGCTCCTCCATTGAAGATAATGGTGTGTGCAAAGAGGATGCAAGATTTCCATCCTACCTGAAAGATGAGCACTGCAGATGCAAAGCAGACACTGTGGGTGAGCTCTTGGATCAAACAGCCAGTGACTTTCAAAATGTCCATCTTTCAAATTGCACAGCCAGTGTTAGTCTGGCCCCAAAAAATGGTGTGAAATACAAACCAAAGACTGATAAAAAGAGTGAATTTATATTTAACCATGACTGTGCCAGCCATCCTGGATCAAGGGAGCTGGAAAGGGAAGGGTTCACTGATAACTCCCATATTCTGTACCAAAAGGGACGTGATGGTGACACCTGTCCCTTGTCACATCTGGATGAGAATTCTGAACAGCTGGCCCCTGGCCATGCCTGGTCAGGCACAGGAGACTGGAGCACAGCTGTGAACCTAAAGGCCTCTGAGGTTAGTACCTGCCCTGCCCAGCATGACACAACCATAAATAAATGTGACATGAGATACAAGGGAAGTGCCAGCCTTGCAGAATCAACAGATGGCTCCAAGGAGCACCCTAAACCACACTGCACAGAGGAAAGCTGGCTGTGCAGCCAGGCTCTTCTGAAAGGCCACAGGAAGGAGGGAGGAACTGAACTCACTGAGTGTGGGAAGGGCTCAGCTGGGGCAGGCTCCTGCCAGGCTGGCTCTGACTCTGGCACTCTGCAGAACTTCACCCGTGAGGTGGGAGAGGGAGCAGCACGCTGTGCTTTGGGCCCATGGATCAGAGTGAGAAACCCTCCAGGACAAAGGGAGCAGCTTGTAAAGAGTGCATGTCCTGTGAGCCCAGAACAGAAACACCCCGAGGGGACAGAAAACCACAGCGTCACAGGAGACAGTGGCATTGACTCCCCCAGGTGAGAAAACATGAGGCACTAAGATGCCTTATCTCCAAAGTGACCATCAGACTTAGGCAGAAATGTTGCAGTAAATCACAAACCCCTTCCCCAACAACATTTGTAAAATGTTTTACATTTGTAAAAAAAAAATTCTGTGTTTTTTAGACTTCAGTGTTCTGATCCAGAAATACCCAAACTGTACAGTTCTGCTAATTCCTTTAACAGGAACATTCTCCCTAAATTGCTGCTGTTTGTATTTTGCATTTGTTTTCATGAGGCATGAAAGCAGCAGAAGCTCTGTCCTGCAGGCAGAGATGACCTAGGACAGAAATGTTAAGAAAAGTGAGGTTTGATAAATGCAGTGTTAAACACTGTGTTTGGCAAGCTGCAGTTTGCAGGCAGGCTCAGCTCACACAGATCTCCCCACGTGACATTGGATATTGTCACAGACTCTCCAGCTGAACATAAAGAACAGAGATCCAGTAGAAATTTAAAGTAGAAAATACCATTTGACTTGCTCATACATCACCTGGGCTTTCACAGTGTACATTTTGCCTGTAATTACACCTGAAAAACCCTTAATGGAAAATAAATTGGTCTGAAACAAACTTTTACACAGAGACCTCCAAAACTTAACTAAATTGGGAAGAATCTATGTTAAAAGTCACATTTTTTTTAATAGCAACACATATTCTTAATATCTTAAATGAGTGGTATTTAACTGTAATTAAAGCATTGGAGTCCTCACTAGATTTGTATGGTCCCCTTGAGAAGGCAGTGTATGAAGGAACCAACCACAAACTCCAGTTTCTAGGGGAATCCTGCTAATTGTTCATCTTTCCCTTGCCTGTGCACCCTTCCAAGCACATTTCCTGTGTATTACTTGGACATGAACACTTGAAATCTTTAGCAAAATGTATTTCAGAGGATAATTTTGACAGTGAGTCCATATACCCATCTGTGGCACTAGAAGCTAAGCCAGCTCAGTTCATTTTTGCAGTGTGGAGTCTGACTTCTGATCATTGTATTATTTTAGGTGGACTGAAAAGAAGATGAAGCTTCCTGCCAAATTCTAAAAATGCAAAAAGGAGGACAAGTGAAAGGACAATTGCAACAAAATTCCTTCCTTCATCTAACTCTGGTTGTGAATATTTGATGATTTTTTAAACGATATTGGTCAACTTTCCCCTTGTAACAGGGTAACCATAGTGTAAGTGCAGCTGGTCATATCAGCGAGGCAGCCTCCAAATCAAAGCTGTTAGTTAAAACTTTTGACAGTAGTGTTTGGAGAGGTCATGTGCGTTTTGTTTGCCCTCATCTTTAATTATTTTCTCTGTGTCCCTGTGATAATAAAAGTGAGAACTGGCATTCTTCATTGAGACCACAGCACTGACCTGGAGGGGGTTTGTTTCTCCAATAGGAATTGCTGTTGGCTGTTTCACACTGTAACTCTGCAAAGCGTTTCCTACTTATGAAACCAGCTCATACTTCGCTTTCCCTGCTAGAAAACAAAACAAATGAACTGGACACGCACCTGGCACTACAAAAATTCCTTCAGTCTCAAGGTTCTCTGACCGCGTCCTGCAGCATTTAGCTATCCTCAGTCTGCCTGGTGTGTTTGTATCTGTCAGGCAGGGTTTAGGCTCTGCAAATGAAGTGCTGGTGGCAGGAGTCAATAGCTGAGGCCAGTGCTACTGCTGCGGGCCAGGCCCTGCTCTGCTCCTGCCCTCCAATTCCCTAAGGAATCCACATCCCGGCAGCTGCCAGGATTCCTTCACGCATTTTACTTCCTAAGGCTCATCTGGACTTCTTCCTCTCGATTTATCTACAAGCAGGGCTCATGCAGCGTATCACCACAGGATTTTAAATCTTAGGCGTTTGGTCACAGTGCCCATTCCTGCTTCAGACTTTTCACTCCTACTGAAAGCCTCTCTGCGGTAGTTTCGGAGGCTGAAGCCGTCAGCTCGTAAGGATGCCGTAGGTTTGCTCTGGGGAACGCAGGGCCCTGGCGGAGCCGGCGGGACGAGCCGAGCCCTCATGGCGGACCCGTCATGGCGGCCGCCTCCTCCCGGCGTGCGGCGCGCGCGGGGTGCGCCGGGACTTGCAGTCCTCGCGTTAGCCCCCGGGCACGCCGGGAATTGTGGTCCCGAGCCGACGGCCGCAGGCGATTGGCTGCCGGACGGCGTGGCCCCGCCCCCGCGCTGCCGGATCCGTCGTCCATTGGCTGCCGGGCGCCGGGGCCGCTCGGAGCGTGACGCGCGGCGGGCGCGCGGCTGGTGCGGAGCGCGGCGTGGCGGAGCGGCGGCGGCGAGCGGAGATGCCCGAGGCCACCCGGTGCAGCAGCAGCAGCGGGGCCGAGTCGGGCTCCGACTGCTCCATGGACACCGAGGGGGTCCCGGAGAGCGGCCGCCGGCGGCACAAGGTACCAGGGAAGGGCTCCGGGTACGGCCTGGCCGCGCCCGCCCGCTGAGGCCGGCACCCGGCGAGTCCGGCCTCGGGTGGCGGCCGCCCGCACC
>JAWWEY010000275.1:1682187-1694278 GCA_035582745.1 Loriotus luctuosus
CCGTAGGGCGGCCCCGGCCGGGCGGCCACGTGCGCGGGCGGGCCGGGCCGAGGCCTCGCCGCGTGTCGGGGCGGCCCCGCCGGACGCGCTGGGCCTGCCGGAGCCGGCCGGGAGCCCGGGCCGCGCCTTCCCCGGCACCCGGAGCGGGGCAGCGCCCCGAAAGCCAAGGCCCGGTTGTCTCGTGGTCGGTAACGTGTCTCCTGAGCGGCGGCGGCCGGCAGGGATCTGTTGCCTTGTGTCAGCCACCGCCCCCGTCAGTAACTAGAACGTGCACTTGAAGCTTTAACTGTTCTGCGCCCTCTTCTCTGTTCCGTGTCGCTTGGATCCACGAGCGTGTGTTTTCATTTGCTCTGTGCCTTGTCAGAAGGAGAAAAAGGAGAAGAAATCTAAACGCCGGGACAAGTTTCAGAGGGGAAAGACTCAGACAGACGACAGCGAGGAATCGGATGAGGAGCGTTATGCCCCGAAAGCCAAGAAATCAAAGAGTGTCAGTAAACAGAACGGTCACACGAAAGAGGAGAGCCTGGAGAAGTCGAGATTGTCCACTTTTAGCAGCAAATCCTCCCGCAGAAGCCGGCAGAGTAGTTCCAGTGAAACGTCAAGTGAGAGCGAAAGTGAGAGCGAGCAGGATCAGGTAAAGCTCATGGCTGGTTTTAGCTATAGGGATGTGTTAGGGCTTTTAGCTCCTGCATTAACACGGCCAAATTTAGAAAGGTTGTATTCCATTTCCCCCCCTTTCCCAATCAGTCGAGAGTGCTGTAAAATGTCAAGATTTAAAGTTCTTGAATTGTTCAGTCTGCCAAGAATTTGCAAGAGTTTTGGATTATGAAAGTGCTGAGGTGTTGGATCAGTGCATCGTGGTTTCCTCACTTCAGCAGCCTGGTGCTGTGGGGCTGTTGCTGGACAGACAGATTGCACTGAGATAGAGCTTTAATATCATTCAACATCACAAGGTGTATGTGATTTTTGGGGTTGTCCTGTACAGAGCCAGGGGTTGAACTTGGTGATCCTTGTGGGTCCCTTCCAATTCATGATATTGTATGATTCTCATTAATTGTTTTCAGTTTTAGTTTGAGTGTTTTTCATTCACTGTGCTGTTAGATATGAAACAACCTTAACCTACAGATCACTTTTGCTAGCTTTGTCCAAATTTGAAATATGATGGTAAAACAAAGAAGGCTCTTTAGCTGCAGCTGTGACACTGTCCCTGAAGAGTATGACACCAGTCCCTGTGCTGAATTTACTTGGATTACCTTGAATTTACTGACAGTCATGTGATATTCACATGGAATATTATTTTTTACCTAACAGGAGTTGACTGGAGAACAGAAGGAGGGTGCTTTCTCCAATTTTTCTATTTCCAAAGAAACTGTCCAGCTTCTTCAAGGTAAGTTTCCTGGAAAGGTGTGACCATAGAATGTCAGTGATCTCTGTTGTGTTTTTATGCTCAAACACCCTGGATCAATAAGCTTTGAGATGTGCTCTGTTCATGCCCATACAAGCACGGATGCTGTGCAGCAGACATTGGTTTCCTGCTCTAAATACACCTCTGAACACACAATTTCATGTTTACAGTGTTGTCCAGTTCAGCCTTTGCAATAAAATTCTGAACAACATGAGCTAAGGAAAAAAAAAAGATGTGTGAGAACTTTTCAATTAAAGGTTATTTTGGTGTGAATAAAGGAAAGCCAGTTATATTTAGTATCTTTGGTGTTTGTTTGTACATGAATTAGTATGAGTTAAGAACAGAAGGGGTTTTGAGGTGTGAATTATTTGGAAGGAAGAGGTTTTCACAGATAGCTAAGGAGTATTGCATAAATAAAGGCACAGTGCTGACAGTCTCTTATAAAGGCTGATAATTTCCTCTATCCTGGCTAGCACTGTGTCTGGTGGGGTGAAGTGGCAGAATAAAATTGACAGTCCCAGGGCACTCTTTGCAGATGACTCATCTGATCAAATAAATCAGTGGAGGTGATGATACACTCCTGACTTACTTTAGAGTTGATGGAAGCTCTTGCAATGATTTCCACTGAAGAGTATGAAAGAGCAGTTGTAAAATGACCATATTAAGGAAATCTCTTGAAATTGCCACAGCTCGAGGAGTGACGTACCTGTTCCCTGTGCAAGTGAAGACCTTCAACCCCGTGTATTCTGGCAAGGATGTCATTGCTCAAGCACGAACTGGAACAGGGAAAACATTCTCTTTTGCCATTCCCTTAATTGAAAAGCTGCAGGGAGACTCACAGGAAAGAAGAAGAGGCCGTCCACCAAAGGTAACAGTGCCTGGCTGGGATGGTGATTTGCTTGGTCTGACACTTAAATGATTCAGGTATTTCAGGTCTGTGCAGGGGTAAGCTAACCCACATTAAAGGTGATTTGAAAGCTGTGTCCACTGCATCCTGGGCTGCCTCCCAGCCTCTGATGAAGAACAAGCAGCACAACAGCTCTATCCACTTGTCAGTTCCTTTTTCTGCCACAGGGAGACCAAAACTACAGGTGGACAACGTGTTCCTGTATAATTTTGCTCAGTCATGTTACCAGTTCAGGGCTAGTGGCTCCTGGATGCTTATTTTTCTCCTAAGTTGCTAACAGATTAGTTACTAATTGTAACTTGACAGCTTGATAAAAGCTGTCTACTCAAACGTGGTTCTTTCTAAAACATGTAAACAGTGGGAGGTTTTAAAAATAGACTTCATTTTCACTAGGAACACCACCAAATGTTGAAACTTCTGCTCCAGGGAATGCAGATTTGTTAAGAGCTGTGTTCATTCTGCTAAGAATACCACGTGTGGTTTTTCACTGAATTCTTATGATGCCTCCAAAAAAACTAGAGAGGCCAAAGCTGAGCACATCCTGATTAATAATTTTTGTCAGTTTGTTTCATCTTGTCAGTCATCTCACAGCTCACCTGAAGTGCCTTCCAAAAGTAGCACGAGCAGGTTTGTGTGCATCTGCCCATCACGTTGCTGGGCTGACTGAGAATGCTGTCTCTGCATTTGGCACAGTCTTTTGGAGAAGGAAGGGAGACATAAGCCTTGCAAAAGATTCCAGACCTCACTCTACCATAATACACTGCTGCCTGCATTTGGTAGTGGGTTTTGCTGTTGGAGGAGGTACTGGGGTAAGGATGTTGAAGTTCCTTTGTGAAGCAACTGATCCCAGGTTGGGGAGCAGTGCTTCAGTCACATTTTAAACACAATTATTTCACCTGCCTGTAGGGAGGGCTGTGTACTGCAAGAGAGGATGGCTCCCTGGGTGCCTCTGCAGGGCTGTGGATTAGCACAGCAGCTCTCAGGCTGAACGTGTTTCCCTGAGCCACAGGGAAGCTGAGAGACAGCTGACAGCTCTTCCTTGCACCTTCTCACAGGACTGTGAAGCAAAAACCTTTTGTTACCCACATGCTTCAGTCTTGTGTTCAAACAGCATATGCACGTGTAGAAGAAAACTTGTAGCTTGTCTGTTCAGGAGCTAAAGTTAAATAAGATTTAAGTCCCTCCTAGTTAGCCTGTCCTAAATGAGTATATGTTAAAGAGTTTAATGATGGTACAAGAGACTTGAGCAGTGTGTGTTTCTCCAGTGTGTTTCTCTTGAATTTTAGAAAGATTGTTTTTTTTAATTTTCCAAAGGGTCAGATCTAAATTCATGATCAGAAGTCTAATGGTTTCTTGGCAGAAGCCACACTGAGAAAACATCTGTTTTGTCTTTTTTTCTCTGCAGGTTCTAGTTCTTTGTCCAACAAGAGAGCTGGCAAATCAGGTTGCCAAAGATTTCAAGGATATCACAAGGAAGCTGACAGTTGGTTGTTTTTATGGAGGAACTCCCTATAATGGACAAAGTAAGTGACTCTTAGGACTAATAATTTAAATATGGATTGACTGCCATGTTTAAGAAGTGCAGTTGGGTCTTTCCAGACACACACTTATAACTCAAAAGCTGGAGACTGTTCATGGGAAATTCAGCAGTTCAAAATGTATCTTCTTGTGGAGATAAATAGCTGTGGTTCTCAGTTATATTCTTGGTGTTACTTATCTCCTCGTGGACCTTAAATTAAAGTGAAACAGAGTATGCTGTGTGTATAACCCATATTTGGGTTTAGGTTCTTGTAAACCCATTTTCATGAAAAAAGTTTAGTCTTACAGCTGTGACTGTGTTTTTTCATGTGATAAGGGATATGTAGAGGATTTGTAAATTGTTGTGATAGCATAATTTACTGCCTTGGTGATTGTAAACAAGGAATGAGAGTGAGCTCTTTCATTGTGATACATCTTGAGACATTAGGGATGATTTTTTTTTTTCAGAACCTCAGGAAGGAGTTAATTTCAATAATTAGGATAGTTAAATAAATAATTTTCTCGGAAGTCTCCAGTTAAAGTAGATAATTTGGGAAGAGCTGACTATTTCTAAAGAATAAAAGAAGCTCAACTTTGCTACTTTAAAGCACAGGGAGAGGGAAGGGTTGTAAGTTCTTTTTTTTTCCCTTCAGGAAGAGCAGTAGATTTTCTACCGTACATTTTTTTCCAGATTTTTTCTTCTGGTTCATAATTTGTTGTCACTTTTGTAAGGAGAGTACTTATGAATAGTTTAAGAAGCTGTTGAGTTATTACCATGTTTAACTGCTGCAGAGAGTGCTCCCTGGTTCACTGCTAACTGCTGTGTTCCATGTTTACCAGTTGACCTCATGAGAAGTGGCATTGACATTTTGGTGGGGACCCCTGGTCGGATCAAGGACCACCTGCAGAATGGCAAGCTGGACCTTACCAAGGTCAAACACGTTGTGCTGGATGAAGTTGATCAGATGCTGGACATGGGATTTGCTGAGCAAGTGGAAGATATTTTACGAGTTGCATACAAGAAGGGTAATCTCAATATTTAAACAGATAGTAAGAAATATTAGTAATAATTTAGTTGGCAAAAATTCAGGTGTAAAGTGATTTTGTTTAGAAATGGCTGAATATTATGTATTATGAATATGTGGGAATCATTCACAGAACCTGTGCAGAGCTTGGAGTCCAGTACCTAGGGGTCTGTAAATAACTGTTTTAAGTTGAGCTTGGACTTCTTTGAATTAAAAGGAATTAGCTTTTTACCCTTTTCACTGCTTGAAAACAGACTGGTGTAACTTTTTCATAGTCTTGAAATGATTTAGACTTTCTAGAATGTTTTTTACTCCAGGTATTGGTAATGCATAAATTTAAAAAGCTCAGTTGGCTTCTTTATGTTAGGTACTGATATTTATCCTCATTTTTAATCACCCATATAATCAACTTGTGAACATCGGTTAGGTGAAATGTATGAGGTTTGTGAAGCATTGTTTTGGTTTTTTTTGTTAAGATTCTGAAGACAATCCCCAGACTCTGCTGTTCTCTGCCACTTGCCCACACTGGGTGTATGATGTGGCTAAGAAATACATGAAGTCCAGATATGAACAGATTGACCTTATTGGGAAAAGAACTCAGAAGGCTGCTACAACAGTAGAAGTGAGTAATCTCATGTGAAATGTTTTCAGGCTTTTTCCCTTTTCTTTTATGCTACAAAAGTCACCTCTTCCTAAGGTGCATTATCACAGTGATGTTGGAAGTTGTTTTCAGAATTTTTTCCAAGCATAAGGCTTGTTACAGCTGGTCAAGTTGGTTTTGGTTTTAGGATCTGTCTTCTCACATCACAGGTAGAGAGAAGATTTTCTTGTCAGTTTTGTGGGTTTTCAGAAAAAAGCAGTACCTGAATTTACCCAAGCTGTAAGCAAAAGGCACACATTAACATCAGCCTGCTGCTTTTAATTCTCCATGGACATCCCAGCTGGCTTCTGGTGTTCTGTATACAAAACACTTTTTTTCAAACTTCCTGTAGTAGCTCACCTCAGTAGCCCTTTGCTTGCTGTGCAGTAAATACCATAGCAAGATATATATTACATATATGGAATAAAATAAATATAATACATATATAATACATACATACTAGGGGTCTGATTTTCTCTTACTGTAATTATTTTGCTGAACATTAGACTAATTGTGGTGGGCTTAAATAAGAGCCTTATGGATTTTGGATGTCCCAGGATCGTGAGTTAGCACATTTTCTCCATCAGGGAACTGTATAACTCTTTACTATTTCTGTAATTAACAGTTCCAAATGTGTTTTAAAAGAATCTTAACTTCACAGAAGCTAATCACTGGAATTTCTTTCGGTAGCATTTGGCAATAGAGTGTCACTGGTCTCAGAGAGCTGCAGTTATTGGAGATGTCATTCAGGTCTACAGTGGCAGCCATGGGAGGACCATTGTCTTCTGTGAGACCAAAAAGGAGGCAAATGAACTGGCTCTGAATGCTTCAATCAAACAGGTATTTTATCAGGTGTATTAAGTAACAAAACCTGTCAGAGATGTATCAACCCCATATTGATACCAGACCTATGCTGAGTAAGTTTTAAAGAGAGAGTTTCAAAGTGCATGGGGCAGGCTTTTGTGTGTGGTCAGGTAGGATTTCACTCTTTCTCGTGGACATGAAACAAAAATTGTACATTACTATTTTAACACAGCCAAGCATTGCATAGATGGTGTGGATAGCAAGTTAGGGCAGGTTTTTCATACGTCACAGTAATTAGACATGAGCTGAGACACACATTGTCTCAGTTCTGTTTTCCTGCCATTGCTAAAGGCCTTTGAGGTATATGAATAAGAATTAGTAAGTACATATTGTGAGACACCTAAAATATAAACTCAGGTAATTCAGTTCTTCTTTATCTTGTTACTCAGTACCTATTAAAAACCAAGATTTTGTACCCAAAACTGACCTTAGAAGCACTGTGTTGGATTTTGATTCTAAATAATACTGTTTTTCAGGATTGCCAGTCGTTGCATGGTGACATTCCTCAGAAGCAGAGAGAGATCACACTGAAGGGTTTTAGAAATGGTTCATTTAAAGTTCTGGTTGCAACCAATGTAGCTGCCCGTGGTTTAGATATCCCAGAAGTTGACCTGGTTGTTCAGAGCTCACCACCAAAGGTAGGAGACTGTTATGTTGGATGTCTTGTATTAATCTGTAGTCTTGTTTTCAAGTGGTGTAATGCTATCAGCTGATGGTATTGACCACACAGAGTTCATCAGCTTTGTGCTTAAGGAAGAGAAACGTCCAGATATGTAGAAGTAGTATCTTCAAGGATTTTTTGGGAGTGTGTCAGTCCCTAGTATGTTTAAAGATTATCTCCTTAAAATGTCTTCTTATGGGGCTGTTCAAAGCCTTCCTTGGAAGCTGGGTGTGGTGATTGCAAGGCTGGGAGCAGTGGGAGGAGCGATTCTCATGAATGGGGGTGAATGTGAGGTGTGGACCACAACCGTGAGAACATTGGTGCTGAAATTAAGAGGGTTCAAAAGAAACAATGTAATGTTTCAGTGAATGAGATATTAATACTTGCAAAAATGCCCCTGTGGATGTGCAGGAGGGAATAGGATTGTTGCAGAGGCACACACACTCCAAATGTGTGGTGATGCATCAAGAAAAGTTGATCCATGCTCGTGGCTCTGCTTTTCAAGCCATGATTTCTAGATGATTATGGAAAAGCCTGTTTGGTCGATATTAGTGAAACAGTGTTTTCTGATTTAATTCTGTGGTGCACTTAGTGTGCATTGTTCAGGCTTAACTGTAATGGCTGCTAGGAGTGATGTGGATGCAATGAATTGATGAAATGACAGTGAATTAGGTGACTCACAGGCCCTCTGTTTCTGAAGGATGTGGAGTCCTACATCCATCGCTCCGGGCGCACGGGCCGGGCTGGGCGCACTGGGATCTGTATCTGCTTCTATCAGCGCAAGGAGGAGTACCAGCTGAGACACGTGGAGCAAAAAGCGGTACAGTACAGCTTGCTTCTCACTGCAAAACTCCCATTTGTTCAGCTGCAGATTGCAGTTATAAAGCACCCAGAGGAGGTTTGGGTACCTTGAGGAGGGTGGCTGCAGTGTCAGTGTGCGGCAGGGAGAGCACTGCAGGTTCTAACACTCACTCCTTTTCAGCAAATGCCAGTAAGGTTGTTCTTGAGGAAATGAGGAAAAACTCGCAGTATTTCTGTGTGGTGTTCACCCTGGTTATCATCTGATCAGTGATGTGCATATGTGCAGCTTTCCTGAGAACTGTTGCTTGCATTTTTGCACTTTGTGCAGTGTTCCATATGCTAGTTTCCTCAACAATTATGTGGTTGTGATGAGATGGTTTATTCCTGGCACATAAAACAGTGCAACTAAGGCTCTGTAATTTGTACTTAAATCCAAATCTATTAGACTAAAAGTAGTAATTTGGAATTTGTAGGACTGTGTTTTCCCCAGAAATGTACCAAAATGGTTTCTGTTTTCAGTCTAAGGTCACTGAGTCATTTAAACTGATCTGGTACCTAAAAGTCTTCTAAGTGTTACTGTTTTCCTGTAAGCTTAACCTTACAATTTTCACTAGGAAAATTTAGAAATTAAAGGTGAAAATAAGAAGAAAAATTACAGAGTTAAATGCTTGTTGTGTTGGAGTTCAGCACTGCTTCTTTAGAACTGAATTATTTATGGTCTGCAATTTTTATTTGTCTTTTGCCTTTTAAATTTCAGGGCATTACATTCAAGCGTGTTGGTGTTCCTACTGCAACAGACATAATAAAGGCTTCCAGCAAAGATGCCATGAGGTGTGTTTGGGGACTCAAGCCCTGTTGTATCTTCCTGCCTTCTTCAAAAGGACTGTTTGAATTATTCTTTACTATCTCTTTGAACTTCCTGAGCACTGTTGAAGTCTTGGACTACTGTGATTTTTTTCTATTCCAGAGCCTACTGGTGTATAAATTGTTCATATTTTTTGCTTTAACTACTTAGGTGCCTGGATTCTGTTCCTCAGACTGCTATTGAGTATTTCAGAGAATCTGCTCAGTTGCTAATAAAAGAGAAGGGACCAGTTAATGCTCTGGCTGCAGCTCTGGCCCATATTTCAGGTGCTACTTCCATTGAGCAGCGCTCACTGCTGAACTCGGATGTGGTAAGGAAGGGGCTATGGCTTAAAGCTTGTCTTGGAACTGGAAAGAAACAACACACCTCTGTGTTGTGTGAACAGAGAATTATTTATCTCCTGACCATTTTGTTTAAGAACTATACTTAAGCCACTAGTAACTACTGATTTTGTTAAAAGCAACGATGTAGTGGCTGTAAGGATACCTGATGCCCTGTCACAGTACCTACTTGAAGATTTAATTACTAAACTCTAAATTGGCAGGTTTCTCCTGTCTGATATATGTGCTGAAGCTTATTCCTCTGCCTGAGTGGAACATGCCCCATTTCCTTTTAGGGATTTGTTACAATGATACTACGCTGCTCTGAAGAAATAAGCAACATGAGCTATGCCTGGCGAAGGCTGCGAGAAGTGCTGGGTGATGATATTGATCGGAAGGTGAACAGGATGTGTTTCCTCAAGGGAAAAATGGTAACTTTCTGGTTTGTTTCTTTGATACTGGCCTCTTCTGATTGCAGCCTTTTCTTAGCAATTGTCAGGGGAGCTGTTTGGTCTTTTTCTCTATTCCAGGCCCTGTTGATGCTGGGCCTCAATCTGTTTTTTTAGTGCTTAGGGCTCTGCTGGCATGCTCAGGAGGTAGGATAATGCATGGCTATGGGGATAGCAGAACAGGTGCAAGGTATGAAGTGTGTTAACTCTGCCTTAATGATAAAACAGAAGAGTGTTTCTTGGGACAGTCAGTTCTAATAGTGCCTGCCTGTCAGGTGTAGAATTGTGGGCTCTGTTGTTTTTAGTTGCAGTCACTTAAAATTCTTACCTTGTATGCATTAAAATTATTCTTTCTTTTTAGGGTGTGTGCTTTGATGTTCCTGTGGCAGACCAAAAAGACATAGAGGTACGTTCATTTCAAATTCTGGGTGCAGCAGGCTGAAAGTGAAACTGGCTGGACTGGGTTAGACTGAAAACATTATGTGGCCTTTATCCTGCCTTTCCTGGTGGCAAGAGGGATTGCTAGGAAGGAATTGAAGAACAGAACAAGCTCACAGTGTTTCTTTTCTGAGGCAAAAGTCCCCTGTGACCGAAAGTCTGTAACTTGAAACTTTAGCACTGAGAAAAGTGGTGCTAGATTCATCTTTGTAGGCAGCAAGTTTTATTCTTCTTTTCTGTATTCTCTGCCTCTGATTTTCACCCAGAATTCTCTTCACAGTAAAGTGAATTCAGATTTTTTGCTTGGTAGCCATTAGTATAACCAAAATAATTGATTCCTTCAGTTAGAAACTTGAACCCCATGCATCAGTTCACAATTTTACCTTTTCAGTTGGGCAGATTTAATTATTATTACATACGCTGTATTTGTATTCCTAGAACTTAACTTGCTGTGTCTGACTCCATTCCCACAGGCGAGGTGGGAAGATTCAAAACACTGGCGTTTGTGTGTGGCCACTGAATTACCAGAGCTGGTCGAGTCTGCACGAGGAGGAGGAGGAGGGAGTGGTGGAGGGAATGGCCGAAGCTTCTCCAGCTCCAGGAACGGTCGGCGTGGTGGCTCTGGTAGAAACAGGTTCAGGAGCAGAGGCCAGAAACGAAGCTTCAGCAGAGCATTTGAACATTAACTTCAACAATGCAGAAGTGAGAGGAAAATGGGACTGAAGTATTTTATATTACATTACACTAGGCTGTTTCTGTGTGTTCGTACCATTGGAGAAAATACTTCATTAAGATATTTTTTTTTGTCAGTACTACTTTGCTCATAAACAAGATTCTGTTCATTAAAAAAAAAAGTACAAAGGAAAAAAACCCAAAAAACCTGCAAGAAAAGAATAATTGTTTTCTTTTGTTTCTTATATTGCTCTTTGAATCTTTCCATAATATGTCTGTTGCGTTCAAAACTGTAGCCTGGTCCACTGTATAATACATAGATCTGAATTGCTGCTCAAACCTGTACATTTTCTGATAAAATTAAATATTATTTTACAACTTCATATTTTGTTGTCATGTATTTGAAGCAGTATTTTCCAGGTGGAGATGTGGAAAGGTGCCAGAGGGGGAGTGTGGCAGCAGGAGACCTTGAAAGAAAAATAAATCCATTTGGTTTTTATTTTGTGGATTTGTAATGAAGCTCTTCTTTCCCTAAAACATAGTAGTTTTTAGTTTCTGTCCCAAGTTATCACTCATTATAAAATGGGGGTAGGAAAAGCAGTTTCCAAAGCATGAGGGGAAGCCCCCTGAGGAGCAGGACCTGTGAGGGAGACCCATAACCCTGTGAGTGTTGCAAAATGTGGAATATGTCAGGATAATCACATAGGTAAGGATGTTCTGCAGTGTAAGATCTTTGAATGTTTTCAAGCCTGATCAGTGGAATGAATAGCAGCGGCCCTTACTCAAGGACATCCTGGAGCTAACAAGCTTTAAGGATAAAGTGCATCAGTATGTTGATGTATATCTATGTATACATTGTTGGGTTGGCAAAATACTCAAGGTCCACATATCCTATGGGTGAACTCTATTTTTAGTATTGTAACTAAAAATCAGGGCTATGGGCCAGACAGGTGCCTACCTAGTGGGTCAAGTAATTTTTCCCGAGCATGTGGAGATGTTATCTGAAATCACTTAACTTGTGTGGAAAGCACTAACCAATCCCTATGGCGGGGCTGTGCCGGGCACGTTCCTAACCCTGAATTTCTGTGCATGAGTGATGGTGGTGCCACACTTGTGCAACGCCACCGAGCACCCGGCCTTGCGCAGCTCCGAAATCATTGGGGTCTCTCAAGAGTGTGTCATTATCAGCTTGTTGCACACCGGGGAACGAGCCCGGTTTGGCGGGCAACGAGGAGAGCCCCGTGAGGGGAGCTGCGTGGAGCGGACCGTGAGGAGCGGTCCGTGAGGGAAGCTGTGTGAAGTGAGCTGTGTAGAGCGGACTGTGAGGAGCGGTCCGTGAGGAAGCTGTGTGAAGTGAGCTGCGTAGAGCGGACCGTGAGGAGCGGTCCGTGAGGGAAGCTGTGTGAGGTGAGCTGCGTAGAGCGGACTGTGAGGAGAGGTCCGTGAGGGGAGCTCTGGGCAGCGCACCGTGACGGAGCTCACGGTCGCGGAGGAGCGGACGGAAGGCCGGGGGGCGGCGCGGCGGA
>JAWWEY010000275.1:1694378-1704955 GCA_035582745.1 Loriotus luctuosus
CTGGCTGTGCGGCGCCGGGGCGGGCCCGCTGCTGCCGCTGCTGGCGGCGCTGCCCCGCGGGCCGGCCCGCCCGCCTCACTTCCTGCGCGCCGGGGCGGGGCGCGCGTCCTGGGGCCGCCGCGCCGAGACCGGCCCCGCCACCGGCAGTGGTAGTAGCGCTGCCTCCGCTCACCTGCCTGGGGAGCAGCCGGCAGCTATGCCCGCCGCCGAGGCCGAGCACAGCCCCGCCGAGCCCCAGGCGCCGGCCGCCGCAGAGTCGGTGCCGCGCGGCCGCCGGAGGAAGGTCAAGGTGGGAGCGCCACGTGTGGCCGCGGGTGCGGCCATTTTGTACGGGCCTGGGGGGCTTGAAGGGGCTGGGGCGGGCAGGGGGAGGAAGGGGCTCCCTCCCTCCGTGTGACCACGGCTTTCCCGCAGCAGGAGGAGACGCCGGGGAAGAAGGCGAAGCAGCAGGTGAAGGCGAAGCGGCGCGGTAAGGCCGAGGCCGAGCAGGCGCAGCCCGAGGAGAGCGGGCTGGGGGATGACGACTTCGAGCCCCCCGTACCCAAGAAGACGAAAAAAATCAAGGAGAAGAGAAACGGCTTGGTAGGAGAGAGCGACGCGTCCCAGCAGGCGGTGAAATCTGCCCCCGCTGTGAGCGGCAGCGTGACATCCCCGGCTGCCCCAGAGCAGGACAGCGACGCCGAGGTAGGGATGCTTTGCCAGCAAAGCCTTTGTCTTGGTTAATTAACGTTCTGCTAGTAATTAGTGAGCTTAATAACTCGTACTGCGCGCTGTGTGGAAACTTGAGTTGTGGGACAGTGTGGGAGCACGAGGCATCTGTCGTAGGCACATTGTGCCGCGGCCATGCGCCTGTTCCTGGGCATGGGGAATGCCGGGCATCCTGCCTCTCATCCCACTTCTTATCCCGCCTCTCATCCCGCTTCATCCCGCCTCTCACCCTGCCCCGCATCCAGCTCGGCAGCGCTTGCACCAGCACGCGGGAGCTGCTCTCCACGTGCTTCCCCCTCCCGGCGAATCCCAAGCGGGTAAATGTCCTGCAGGGAAGGCGGCTGGCCAGGGAGCAGTTTCTGTGCATGCTGCTTTGCCTGTCACGGCTCGTTGGTGTCCCACAGCACAAAGGTTTCTCCCCGCCGCACAGGCAGCCACGGTCCAGAGACGTGCTGTGCTTTGTGCTGTGATGGCTTTTTCTCTCTCTGATGGCAGCGCCTTAGAAGAGGAATTGGCCAAGTGTTCTGTAATGGAGAGCCACAGTTTTGCTCATTAATCCACACTTCTCACCCAAACGTGCAGGGGCCTCTCTGTGGGTAGTTTTGTGTCTAAGGTGGGAACGTGAATCGAGAGAGTGCTTTATGTACCTCAGGTGTAACGATGTGACCTGTTGTGTCTCTGAAGTAAAAGCCAAATTTTATGTTTTGAGTATTTACTCACGTGTAAAGCTCTTTGCGTGGTGTAACACGTAGAGGGAAAATACTGCTTTGCACAATGAATTGTGACACCAGATATGTTCTATTGTGAAAAACAGTTTTCTCGTGGTTTCAGTGGACTTTAATTTAAGATTTTTAAGTTTCCATTTCCTGACTTGCTAAGCATATATGTACAATTGCCTACATCAAAAGGGTTTTCTTTTTCATTGAATAGAAAGGAGGTTAAATCTGGTTAAATTGTGCTTGTAAAGCAAATGCACAGCTTTTATTGAGTGTCTGTGTGTGGTATGTTCTACTCTCATCTTGGAAGGATACTAAGTTTTTTTTTCCTGTTTGTTTTTTGTTTTTCTTTATCATATTAGGAGCTGACAGAAGAAGCAAAAGAAGGCGCTTTCTCTAATTTTCCTCTCTCACAAAACACTATCAACCTTCTTACAGGTTAGTTCATGCAGTAAAAGACATTTCTGTAAGTGTTCGGTCAGAATTGTGCTCTGTTACTTGCATAAGCCAAGGGTAAATACTCCTAAATCGTGTTACATTTGTATGGTAAGGATGACATGAGCAGTCACTGTGGATTCAGAGGATCTGCTGTTGTTAGTAGATAAAAAGTTTTCTGGTTTGTTCAATTTCAGATGCCTTAGTATGAGATTATTCTTCATGGAGTGGTAATTCCTAGATAGACATTCTAGAGACACATTTCTCATCAGCATCATTCTATGTATACTTCTGTTCCTGTGTCTGCTGTCTACAATATTACTTCTTAGACAAGCCTAATGGAGTTTTGTGTATGAAGAATATTTGCCTTGTGTGAACAGATTTTCAATTCTTAAAGCAGGTTGTTTATTCTCATAGATAGTTTGGGGCATTTTCATCTCTCTTTGTGATTAGTTTTGTTGAAGAAGTAATTGCTGTAGGGTTCTTGTCCCCTGTGTTGGGTAGATGTGCAATTCTTGTCTGATGGAAAATATTCTCTTTATTGCTTTGTGTTTTCCTGCTCTGAAGTTTCTTTTGGGTGGCTTGTTTCACTTCCACTGTGCAAAATCTCTTTGAAGTTTTAGAATATTTTGAAACAAACTTCATTCCCTTCTTGCCTTCAAAACCCAGATACACTTGAGCTGTATCAGAAAAAACATGTTGGGTTTTTTCCTTCCTCTCCTGTTGTCTTAAACTGTACATAACAAAAAAGACTCTATTTCATCGTGGCTATTCAACACTCACTATGTGGGTGGAACATCTTTTGATCTAGAGTAGGAATAAAACACAAAGATACGTGGTTTTCTTCTAAGTTGCAATTTCTGTTGTGTGCAGGGTTTGAGGTGGTGTGGCCTTTCATATTTGGGCAATTTATATGTGAGGACTTCTCACTGTTAGTTCACCTTTTAGTGAAACCTCTTTCAATTATCTTGCAGCTCGAGGTATAAAATACCTGTTCCCTGTGCAAGTGAAGACTTTCCAGCCCATATATGATGGCAAAGATGTAATTGCTCAAGCTCGGACAGGAACTGGGAAAACCCTTTCCTTTGCCCTTCCACTGATTGAGAAACTCCAGAGTGTCTCACAGGATGGGAGAAGAGGCCGTGCACCAAAGGTAACTCACACTTCAGGGCTTGCACCAAAACCTTAGGGCATGGCAGGTTTTGAAAGTGATTTTACTGTTGCTTTGGGATATTCTGTTGGGAACTTCTTTGTCCTTTACTGGTTTTTGTAATAGTGAATGCTTTGCTCAGATCAGGAGATAGAGTGTGACAGAGTTTAGCAGCATCACAGTAATGACACACTTTGTGTTTGGGGTCCCTTG
This sequence comes from Loriotus luctuosus, assembly GCA_035582745.1. Lineage (NCBI taxonomy): Eukaryota > Metazoa > Chordata > Aves > Passeriformes > Thraupidae > Loriotus > Loriotus luctuosus. The sequence continues at coordinate 1,697,601 of JAWWEY010000275.1, forward strand.
TGTTTGGGCAGACAGTCAGGGCACTGCAGCAGTGCCTGGGGAGCTCCCAGGCTGCTGTCCTTGGGCACGTACAGCATGCAGCTTTGGGCTTTGGTCCCCTGCCTCTTCTGAGGGGGTGTTTGAGTCACTTGAACTTGTCTGTTTGCTGAGGTCGTTTTTCACTGTAAATTCCACGGTGATAACTGAAGGCTTTTGGGGTTTTTTCCCCCCTCTCGTATCTGGATCTTCAGGAGATGCAAGTGGAGTTTATCAGGAATGGAATTGGTAACCTGCTGCCAGTGATCAGATACGTGTTCCCATGCATTGCAGTGCATGTATTTATCATTAGGCTGCAGAACTATATACACTCTGCAAATTCGTTGCTTTATTTTATTAACCATAGAGGCAATGTAAATTAAATTTAAAAATTTTACTGCCTGAAAGATTTTAAGAGATTAATTCAGCTCTTTGTGCTATTGGTTCATTCTTTAATGTTGGGGATGTTTAATTTTTTTTAGACTTAAGTGCCTCTCCCTTTTTTTATTTAAACGAAAAGAGGGAGAGGGGAAGGGTAGATGCTGGAGGAAGGCAGGTTGATGAAGAAAAGGAGAGATGTATGGCTGGAATGCATCATGCTATGTATGTATCTTTTAAACTCCAACTACACCAGATTTAGTGACTGTTCCTACCCTTTAAGGCTGAGCTGCACCTTCGTTGCCCTCGGTAATGTTGCTGAAGTGTCTTTTACCTGACTTTAACATAAGAAAGAAAATTACTGTTTTTCTAGTCTTGGTTATCTTGTAGCACTCTCTCTTGTTCCCTCTCGCTGGCTCTGAGGCTCTTTGTGGCAGGGAATATTAATATTGCTGGGATGGTGGGAAACTGTGGGCACTTCTGCAACAAGTGTAGAATGAAGATGGGAGTGCAGGCTGTTTGACATGAAGTAAACTCTTTTCTCCTACACCTTCTCCCAAGCACAGCTGCATTTTTGTCTGTTTTTCTCTCCCTTCAGGTGCTGGTTCTTGTTCCAACCAGGGAACTGGCCATTCAGGTAGCCAAAGACTTCAAGAATTTCACAAAGAAACTGTCAATTGCGTGTTTTTATGGAGGAGCTCCATACAAAGAACAACGTAAGTAACTGCCCAGGAGTTACTAATGGATTGGAGCTGACTTTCTCCAAATGCACTCCATAAATGGGCTTTTTGCCCCCTCAGACTTTTGAGTTCAGGAGCTCAATTGGTGTGGCTTTCAAAGGAGGCACACAGCCTGGGTTGAATTATTTTAGTTCCAGTAAATCTTTAGGGAAAAGAATGGCTGTGGTTCTGTGAAGTGTCTAGTCCTGTAATTTCTTCTTTATTGTGTTTTTTGTGGTAATAGACCAGGACTAGGTGACAGTGCACAGCAAGGGGAGAGCTGTGTATGTGCCTGTGGCTCTGTGGGTCTCCAGAGGTAGCTGTGACAAAGTTTAGCTGGAAAACAGAAGTGTTTCCATGTAGTAGAGCTCTGCAGGTTACTAATGTCATATGATTGTTGCTTGGAGATTGGTGTATTTCCTGTAACTTTAGTGAGGTTTGGCTGGTACTCCTGACAGAGCAGGAAGGACTGCAGTTAACTTCTGTGTCTATTACTTTGGAGGGTGTGCTTTTATTCTGAGGTTAAAGGGCAGCAGCTTTTTGCTTCTGAAATGAGAAATGTTGCTGTTGCTAACTTTTTATCATGTTGTCTCTTAGCAGTCTGACACTGTCCTTGTTTCTCTGTGTTCCAGTTGATGTCCTTAAAAGTGGCATCGATATTCTGGTGGGAACTCCTGGCAGGATCAAAGACCACGTACAGAACAGCAAGCTGGAACTTTCCAGTGTGAAGCACGTTGTTTTGGATGAGGTGGATCATATGTTGGACATGGGCTTTGCTGAACAAGTGGAAGAGATCTTGGGATCATCCTATAAGAAAGGTGAACTGATACATCAGGGGAGGAATAGGGGACAGTGCAGAAAACACAATTATGCTGCTTTAGAAACTTCTGGTGCACCTCTAACCTAAATTCGCTGTGTTGTGCTAGAGAAGGGGAAGGTAGAGTTGGAAAAGGTTTAAAGAGAGGTGAGAGAAGGTTGAAGGGGTGTGGAGTAGCATCTCTGGAAGGAGTAGAGTGGAAAAAAAAGGGAAAGCAGCAAACCCAACTCCCTGATCCCTAGTGTTCCTCGTCCTGAGTGAGGTGACTTGGGCAGAGGGTTGGGGTTGTGGTCTGTCTGTACACTTGTCACCACACAAAGCTGACATCAAGGGCATATTTGCTCTTTTCTGATGCAGTGGGTGTTCAGCAGAGCTGTCAGGTACCAGGTATGGCACAGAAGGACGTTATTTTAATGTGTGGAACTCCTGGCCACATTTCACTGGTGCCAAAATTTTTGAAAAGGTTTGAATTATTAGAAATAGAAATCACTATGGCTTTGAAAGCCATGAAAAGCTGACTGCTGGCAGTGTTCCTTCACATCTTATACAGACTTAGTATACAGAAACCTGTCAGTGTGAGAGCAACTCTTGCTCTTTTATCAGTTCTCAAGTGTCAGGGTGTGTTGAGATACCTGAAGTCGATGGCCTTTCCTTGCAGGCTCCGAGAACAACCCGCAGACGCTGCTCTTTTCTGCAACTTGTCCACGATGGGTTTATGATGTAGCAAAAAAATACATGAGAGCTGAGTATGAACAGATTGACCTGGTTGGGAAGAAGACTCAAAGGACGGCCACAACTGTGGAAGTGAGTTCTGCTGCAGGTCCTGAGAGCAAATGGCCTTGATAAAATGGGTTATGCTTTGACTTCATAAATGGGTGTGTGGAATGACTTTTCACATGGTTGACATACAGATTTTGTAAGCAAAGCTTTCATGTGGGACCTGTCATTTGCAAGCTTAAAAAAATAAAAGTGCTTTTTTTGTTCATTTTGTCTGTCCTGTGCGTGGCTTAGATTTAACATAGGTTTCTTGCTTCTTTCCCAAACAGCACTTGGCCATACAGTGCCGCTCATCTCAGAGGGCAGGAGTTCTTGGGGACATCATCCAGGTCTACAGTGGCACCCATGGGAGGACCATTGTCTTCTGTGAGACCAAAAAGGAAGCAAATGAGTTGGCCATGAATGCTTCTCTCAAACAGGTACTGGGGCTGAGTGGAGAGCAGTGGTTGGGATTGCCGGGGTGGAATGCCCTGAAATAAATAGTGGGCTGCAACTGTGTGGAGAAAATTGTTTCTGTGTGTGGTTTTAAGACTTGTGAAAGCTGTTTCTAAAAATTCAACTGAAGTTAAAACATCCTCTTGACAGAGATTATGAATTTATTCCTTTGACTTAAAAATAGTGCAGGACATGGATCAATAGGAAATACACAGCCTATGCTGAATAACCAGATGATTGTAATAATTGTAAGAAACGGGAGCTGGTGTAGTGGACATGTCCCATCTTATATTGTTCTTGAACAGTCATTCAGGAAAATCCAACTAATATGGTAGAATGAAATGCCTTGTTGCCCTTGCAAGGTTTGCCAAGGGTTTGTTTGGAACACAGGTGATCTGTTGAGCAGGTCTTCTGTGCTTGCTTGAATTACTGCCCTTTTTCTGAGTGTGAGAAGTGCTGCATATTTTTCAGAGAAAATCCTGTTTGATACTAAGTACTGATTTATGGAGAGCAAATGGTGGTGGGAATAGATGGTTTGCCTGGTATTAGAGAAATCTCATGTACCATCCCCATTCAAAACTTGCAGCAATAATTTCTGCCATGCTGCTTTCACAGTAAATCCCAGAGAAGCATCCAACAAAGTAGGATGCTTCGTATTCCTTTGGTATCAGCTATGTAATTATTTTCTGTTGCTCTGCACAGTGTTTTGGGGTTGGCAGTTAATCTTTAGATGCTGCAGCCTAGACTCCCATTAAATGTCATGTTAATGGCTTGTTTTGCTGACAGGATGCCCAGTCCTTGCATGGTGACATTCCACAGAAACAGAGAGAAATCACATTAAAAGGCTTCAGAAATGGTGTGTTTGAAGTGCTGATTGCAACAAATGTAGCTGCCCGTGGTTTGGATATTCCTGAGGTTGACCTGGTTATACAGTGCTCACCACCAAAAGTAAGTTATTAGAGGAAACTAAAATTGGTTAAACTTTTTTTGATGCCAGAATGATGAAACAGAGAAATAACCCACCAGAAGTATGTTCTGTTCAATTAATTTTTGAATTAATGAATATTTTGTAAATGCCTGGCTTAAAATTTTGTAATTACAGTTTTACAGTTTGAGCTTTGATTAAGGTCTTGGGTTTTGTTTACTCTGGAAACTCATTAGATAGGTTTTGACATTGTGAAAGTTTTCTGAATTATTTTTGGGTGTTGCTGAGTTTCATAAAAATTCTAAAATATTTCTGCTGCTTTTTTCATCTTTTGAAACTCCATTGGAGCTTTTTATTTAAAAAACTTGAAATGTGTGTCAGCAGTGTTTGTTAAAGCTCAGCAGCCTACTTTGGGTGGGGGAGCACATGCAGACCTGAGTGGTTTATTGTATGTTTGGGTATAAACACATAATGTGTCACTCTGTAGGCTTCTGAATTTGAGTTTAGCTTGTGTTTAATGTGAGATGTCAGCATTTTAAATAACACAAGGTTTTCTCACACTGCCCTGAATTTTGAAGGACGTGGATTCCTACATCCATCGCTCTGGGCGCACGGGCCGAGCGGGCCGGACCGGCATCTGCATTTGTTTGTTTCAGAGAAGAGAAGAAGATCTGCTGAAACAAGTCGAGCACAAAGCGGTGAGTTGTACCTCAGAGCTCTGCTTAAGGAAATAAATCAGCTCCTAAAAGGACCCTGCCACCCTTAGACTTGGTAATCATGGGTTGCTGAGTCCGGAATGGGAGTCTCCAGTCCCATAAAGGAGTAGGCCTAAGGTGCTGATATTTGGTGTTCGTAAATGCTTCTGTGTTGGCTGTTCTTGCATTGCCTGAGTTTCCCGTGCTGGCAGTCCTCTGTGGATGTCAGCAGGCAGGCTGGGACAGGAGTGCCTAAGGCAGACCTTGCCGTGCATCACAATCTACATTGGAGTAAAATAGCTCCAGATAACAAAGGTGGGTACTTAAAAGCTTTATTTTAGCTTTAGAAATGACTTAGCAAAGAGTATGTTGATCTTGCAAACAGTAAGTAGAGATCTCAGTAATGTGATTTAGGCAGGATTGAATTGTAGTCTGCTGAAAATACCTTTAATTTGTTTTCTTGATTTCAGGGTATTACCTTTAAGCGTGTAGGCGTTCCCTCTGCTACAGATGTAATTAAAGCTTCAAGTAGTGATGCCAAAAAGTAAGTTTATTTGGTTGTTCTTAAAAAAGGTTTAGAGATGTTGTTGCTCTAGATGCTTAGAGCTTAATGCACAGTTTTAAGGGGTCAGGCCTGTATGTGAGCATGGCTTTGCCTGTGTTGTAGAAGTCAGCTGCTCTGTGTATAGACAACATGAGATGGTATCAGTAAATCTCTGTGTGCTGAACACAGACCTTTTCATAGAACATAATGTTCTCTAAGTTTTTGCAAAAAATTAACCTTTGTTTATAAAATCAGAAATCAGTGACAGAATAGGGAAGTACTGTCCTGAGGGGAAACTGATTTTGTCTGCTCAGATGACATGGTGGAAGCAGCGTGCAAAAAGCAATACTTGGTGTAATGAGGAGTTACTCTGCAGTAGTGAGGGTGTTTTAGCCCTGGCTTGTGTTTCCTTGTGTTATTTCTGAGGGCCATGGCTTTTATTCCATGCAGCTCTGTTTCCATTTGTTGCCCCTGTGGTGGAAGTTGCCTTGAAGCAGGTTATTATAATTACTGAGGATTTGACCAGTATAAAGCAGATGGTGGGCATGGTGTTGGGTTCACTGTGTCCTGAAAAATGATGGGGGGAGCTGTTGTACCAGAAAGAGCATTACAGAAGTAGCTGTTCTTAGTTTCCAATCTTTTTTCTCCACTGCTCTTTTCAGAAAAAAACAAATTAGGGTATGTCTTGAACATGGCTGCACTTCACAATGGCCTTTTCTTATCTCTTTAAACCCATCTTGTAACCGTGTAGGTTGCTGGAGGCCGTTCCTCCCGCTGCAGTGGACTACTTCAGAAAATCAGCTGAAGAGTTGATAGATGAGAAGGGGGCAGTGGCTGCCCTGGCTGCAGCCCTGGCACACATTTCTGGGGCAGCTCACATCCAGCAGCGCTCCCTGCTCAACTCGACAGCTGTAAGTGATGGTGCATCCCTGGTGACAAGGATGGATGCATCAATTGCTTGTGTGGCATCTCCTTCCCAGGCTTTTTCAGCCAGGCTTCTGAATAGCTGTTACCCCCAGGCACCTGCTGTCTTGCTTGTTCCTTAGCTGAAATCAGCTCTTCCCAGGAGAAACTTAAAATCAGTCAATTTTCTTGGGATGAAAATTGAAAGAATTTCTCCAGAGACTGAAGTAACAGAAGACTTTGATGCTCTAAGAGAGTTTAACTAATGACATTTTACAATTAATGGCATTTTACAAGCAAATAGATTAGTTCGTGCTATTGTAGTTTCCTCCTTATCAAGAATCTTGATAAGAATCTTCTACATTTGTCATATTGCAAGCATTGCATGTAATTGCCTGATCTCGAAGAGATCTTGACTGAAGGAAAGTACAGCACTTCCATTTTCTAATGCATTTAGTGAGAATGTGGCCCAGGTCATGGTGTGGTAACCCAGTTTTGCAAGAACTGTGCTTCTTGTATCAGTTTGGGGATTTTTTACCTGTTTTCTAGCAGCAAGTTTAGCCTTGTTTAACATTTTTCTCTGTTTGCTGCAGGGCTTTGTGACCATGGTGCTGAAGTGCTCAATAGAGATGCACAGCATGGGCTATGCCTGGCGGGGGCTGAAGGAGCAGCTTGGCGAGGAGGTTGATAACAAAGTGTCTGCCATGCGTTTCCTCAAGGGGAAGATGGTGAGATGGCCCAGCCCTGGCAGTGGGGGGATGTGGGGCTTTGTGTGTTCACATGTCTCCAGTTTGTGCAGGAACTGAGGCTGGAGTGCTGAACTACTGGTACAGAATGGTGGTACTGCACTATCCCTCCTCAAACTCATTTCTCAGGAGGTGATAACCTATCTTTAATGTGCTGTTTATGCATATGCTGTTGGAAAAAAAAGGCTTTGATATTAGTTGAGTGCTTTAAAACACTTACTAGAGACATTACTCCTAAATGATAATTGAGGAATTGCCTCAGAAAAAAGCATCAGAAATAAGTATATGTCACAGACATGTTTTATGAAAAATCCTTTCCTTAGGATTTTTTCTCCTGAAAAGCTGAGAGGCCTCAGGAACAAAATGTAAACAATGGTTATCTGCTGCTGTGGAATGCAACA
>JAWWEY010000275.1:1722135-1732264 GCA_035582745.1 Loriotus luctuosus
AGAAGTTCATTTCTTCTGATAATGGAGCAATAAATTCTCTTTCTCTGAAAGATTTGGGTGTCCTGTGGCTGCTATCTCACTGTGAGTCCTTTCTTTAGGAAAAAAGTATCCTACATAGCACAGTTTCTGTTTTAACATTTTTTATAACCTAAAACTATATTTCACACACTACTTAAGAGAATTAATACAGCATTACTTTGTAACACAACACATATAATATTCATTTAAATATTTGCAAAAAGCCAATCATAAAATACCCATTTTTCACAGGAGGTTTTCACAGGCTCAGTGTGGATGGTTTCCTGCTCTGTGAGCACATCAGATGTGTCAGTGTGATGGTGCTTCCACCTCCAGAAATACAGTGGGAGCCTGGTTAGCCTTGACAACAGGCAATGAGTTGAGTTTTACTCAACCCGTGGCTTTCCCCAGCTCACTTTTGTTTGGGGTTTCCTTTTCACTCAGCACGGAGGGAGCAAAGATGACCTTTGCTTGTGTGTTTGTACAAAAGGACTGAGATAGTTGGTGTCTCCTGGGTGTTTTCTGTGGCAGTGTCCATTGTAAGATGCCCAGATGTGCTCCTGCAAAGGAGGATGTGACTAGTCTGGCAAACCCTTCTGCAGTCTCAAAATTACAGAACTAAAGGCTGTTACGAGAAAGCCAAGTGCATAAAGTTGTGGTGAGAAGCATTTGTCAACTTTCTTTCCTCTTCTATTGCAACATCTGTGGCTATTCTAGAGCTGGCTACAAATGATTAATTTTTAGTTTGAAAAATGTTTTTACGTATTTCCTGGGAACTCTGTCCTTAGTGCCTCCTTGAGCTGTTTCCTTTTGCAGTTTGGTGGTTTCTGACTCCTCCTTGTCACGAGTAGGTGCAAAACCAGTGGTTTCCTGATGAGAGCTATTTGCATGGCTGCCTTTTTTCCAAAACCATTGTTTGGCTGTTCCTTTGCAGCTGAAGAGCCAGGCAGACTGTTGGGATGTGACACACAGCACCTTTAGAAAACGTGTTGCCACCATTCAGAAGAGAAAATGTCTGTGATACTGACTATTTGATACTGAAGTTACTGATAAAGTGGTCCCTTAACACCAAAGGTTTTAATGATTTGGGTGTTTATAGCAATGTTTTAAATATCTAGTGCTTGAGTTTTTTGGCATCTGGTGTGCACAAAATACAACAAAGTCTTTTTACATGCTCATTGTTGCTGTGAAAGAGATTTTTTGGTTGGCGTTGGACCAGGATACAAGAATTTCTCTATCTGAGTTTTTAAATGCAATTTTCTGCACAAAAAAAGAGGAATTGGATGAGTGATCAGTGAAAGATGGGACAGGCATGTGATGAGTGAGCTGGTGCTAGTCTGTGAATACTGTAAGAGGAGTACAAAGTGCTTGTGTCAGAGTTATTCTGAGATCTGTGGGTGAAATGCATTTTTTGCAAAAAAAGGAATGAGCAAGATGATTTTCTGCACACTTAAGTGTCTTGGAATGGAGCAAGAGCAAAAAGTTCCCAGGCAGGGCCTTGAACCACTCTGAGCCATCTCTGGATTGGCAGTGGGTTCAGGTAACACCAGAGGATTTCACTGCAGCCCATGAGAGAATGCAGCCAGGTGGGCCCAGAGCCTCCTCCCACCTCAGTTCCAGGACTTTTTAAATAACAGAGGTAGTGATGAATCATTAGAAGTGATTTCTAGTGCAGACAAGGAGACAGAAATTGAGATCTGCATTGTGCCAGCATATGGTCTGCAGACAAGGAGGGGACAAAAAACCCAACAACATAGTCCCCTGCTAACAAAGTTTATTTTGAGATCAAATATTGCCAATGGCTCGTGCATGACACCTGGTAAGTATCAGACACTGCTGTCCATCTTGCCTGTCCACATCTGGAACTTTTGGCAAATAGGTGTCAATAATGTCAAATAATGTCTCCATGTGCTTTGTCCTAAAGCTTTCCAATGGTCCTGAGCTGCCAAGTTACACAGGGCTCATGGAAAGACACATTTTGCTTCTCTCTGCAAAGGCACAAGGGTCTTGATTCTCTCACCTCCCTGGCCAGCCTGTCCTGGCCTCCCTGCTGCACCCTTTGCTGCAAATGTTGCATGAGGTGAGCCTTGCCCCAGGCTTCAGCTTTCCCTGCAGCTGACCCCTGAGCCCTTGAAATAAGAAAAGACAAAAAAATCTTTTTTCCAAGGTAATGCAAATGATATTTTCAAAAGGGATGTGCTCATCTTGGAAGGGGGCAGAGCAGCTTTGCCAGCACTGCAGTTTCTGAGCCTGAGGAGCAGCAGTTTGGAGCCTGTTGCTTCCTGCAGCAGCAGCAGCAGCATCCACCCAGAGAGCAGGGAGCAGATCCTTCAAAAAGAGCTGGGAGGCCTGGGGAGTGCCAGTGCTGCTGGGAGAGGCTCCCATGGCACAGCTGATTTTCCTGCTTTTCCTCATTTTTCTCTTCTGTCACATTTCGAAAGGAAAGGATGCTTCTACTAAATCAAATGTGCTTAAAGCTAGCTAAGAAATGCCTAGCTCCTTTGGTTGAGAGGGAAAAAATACTGTTCTCTTTTCATGTAAACATAACTTCACCTCTTTCCCCAACAATTCAGTGAAGATCACAAGGCTGGGATTCCAGTCTGGTTAGCTGGAGCCCAAACACCAGCTCTGCTCCGCTTTACACACAGGTCTGGTTCATGGGGAGACCTCCACAGGAGAATCACTGCTTCCAGCTCCTCATCATCTTCCCAAATTTACTGAGGTTCTTTCTCCCCACACATGGTGTGAGGTTTGTCTGTGTCACCAGTGGTGCTTGTACATAGAAATAAATTTGCACTTGTGCAGGCAGTGGAGGCAAGGTGAGCTGCTTGGGGTGATCTATGGGCAAGAGCCCAGGGCTGACAAAAAGCATCTAAAAGCTGTGAGAAGCTCACTTGTGTGAGGCTGTTCTGTGCTGGAGAAACCATCTGATGGAAAAATAGCTGTGCCTAATTCCTGGCTAGCTGGGCTTGAACCAGTTAAATGCAGCAACAGCTGGTTCACAGTGAAAACACATTCCCTGAGAAGCAGTGCAGGAACAGGGCACCAGGCTTTGCTTTGTGCCACCATCCTTCCCTGCCTTGTCAATTCCTTCTGGGTTTAGGGCCATTTCCCCAACTACTCCTGTGTGAGCCCTTGCTCTCCTGTGCAGGTCCTGCTTGTGCTGTGGGGCTGCTGCTGCTCTGGATGGAGTTTCAAAGGACACTCAGCTGCTGAAATTGCCTCCCTAATCAGTAACCAGAGCTTGGCTGCAGTGCCATGCCTTAACAAGATGCTGCTTTTAAGCTGTAGTCCTGAAATTGCCAGCCAAAGCCTTCTGCTGCCCTGTGCTGCAGCAGGTGGAAGCAGAAAGCATCAGCACTCCCAGCAGCAAGGAAAGCTGCTTTTCCCACCTGAAGGACAGGCCTGGTGCTTGGCTCACGTTTCTGGGAGGGAGGGGAGATTGCTGCTGGGGAAAGGTCGTTGGCAGCTTCCTGTCTGTGCTCAGTTTTGCTGCAGCTGTGGCTTTCCAGCAGAGATCTCCCCCTGCCCTCACTGACCTCCACCATGGGAAGAAAGGAGGAGTTGTTCTTCTGTGAGATCTAGATGGCAGGAGTGCCTGATTTCCATGTGATAAATTTCCTCAGTGCTTTCTTACAAGATCCAAATCTTATCTGCAGGGCCCAGGCCCTGGTGCTGCCCTCAGAGGAGAGAGGGTGGCACGAGGGGCTGGGGGATGCCTGGTGCTGCCTGGGCTGTGCTGCTCTGGGTGCAGGGTGAGCATGGGCCAGGTGCTGAGCTCAGATGTGAGCCAGATTCAGAATTAATTTTTACTCAGGGCTGGATTTAGAAATCCTCCCAGCTGGACCCAAACCTCTCTCTCTGGGTTGCCAGCTCTTTGCTATTTTGAAAAGGAGAGATTTTTGCTTTCAATCCCCAAAGTTTGAGGCAAAAGGCATCCTTAAATTTGGCTGGACTGCCTGCCTGGAGGGGAGCTCACTTCTGAAAGGCATCAAGGGTGATTTTGGGCATTTAACAGGGCAGATCATGGGTACTCCCTGAGATGGACCAATGTGCTCAGGGCCTGTTGGGTATCCAGGTCTCATGAATCTCATCCCACTTCAGCAGTGAGTGTCAGGGAAGAAAACTGTTCTGCCTTCTGCCTTCCCAAAAGGCAATGGGCAAAGCAAATGCTCCTTGTGTTGGTCCCAGCTGCCATTCAGACACTCTCCCCTGTGCTCTGTCTATCCCCTGTTTTTTCCTGTTGCCATTATTCTCTCTTCACTCTTGTTTCCAGCTCTGCTTTTAACAGATGTAGCCTTTTCTGCACTGGCTGCTCCCTAGAGCAGTGACCTGTAAAAAAATGTATTTCTATTTTCCCAGCAGAGCAAATAAAGAGCTGAGCATCACAGGCAGGGCCCAGTGCTTCAGGAGCCTCCAGCTGGCTGCTGCCTTTGCTGCTCCATGGGGATGGATGTTCAAGGGGTGCAGGGCTCAGCTTGGATTCCCAGGGAAGCCAGGGCTGAGCTCCTGCCAGTAAGGCAGGGGAAAGCCTGACCCTGAGAGCAGAGCTGCCCCACAGCAGTTGGGGTTTATCTGATTCCTGAGCACTTGTCAATCAGAAAGTTCCTTATCAGGACCCTGCCTGGTCAGATAGTGCCTTGCCTTCAAGCCTCCCTGATAAGCACCAGGCCTGGGGGTGCCCTGCACCCATGGGAATCCATCTGTCCATCTGTCCATCTGTCAGGAACACAGGCCGCAAAGTAAACCTGTGCTGCCTGCTGAGGGAGTGGCCTGTGCCAGACTGCTCCTGTCTGCTCCCTGAGCATTCACCTGGGCTCAGGCAGAGAAGGGGTTGGTGTCCAAAGAATTGGGTAAAACCCCCCAGTGATGCCCCTCTGGGCTCCTGCTGGGATTTCCTCTGGCCCACATTCTGCCCTGGTCAGCAGAGTAGATGTCCTTGTGCCCTCCTGCAGGGTGACCCTCATTTAGTGATGTTATAAATTAGGGATTGCTCCTGAGCCAGCTGGGAGGTACAGCAGCCCTGAGAGTCACTGCTAAGGAGCAGTTCCACACTTTTGTGTTTATTGTAGTTTAAGATGACTCCCAGATTTTTCAGGCAGATTTTTTTTCCCTGGGTGTCTGCTCAGGGGTCTGGGTGCAGTGTCAAGGCAGCCTTCTCCCCTCTCCCCAAATTAATGCCTTACAAAAATGCAAAGAAAGAGCTTTGCAGGTTAAGAAATCTGCTTTGCATGTGATTTGAAAATAATGGCAGCATTTCAGTGCAGGGGCTGTAAGTAAGGCTTCAGGAGCAAACTGTGCTCTCAAATACCTGCTCCTCATTTATTTGCTTCTTTTTGTAGCCCTGTTCTGTTGGGATATTTAATCTTTCAGTTTGCATACACAGGATCCAGGCAGGAAGAACATTATCCTATGAATCTTTCTCACAGTTTATAGAAGGCAAATTTGAGGTAGCTGACCTTGGTATGGTGTCTGAGCTCTCCTCTGTGGATTTAAAATATTTAACCTAAAATCCTGTTTCTCTTGAACTCTGATAGTCATGCCATGGCACGTTTCAAGGTTAGTGTTCCAATATAGCTTAGCTCGTGTGCTGTTCTCTGTTTAAAAAAAGAAAGTTTGTTAACTTTCAGCAGTTTGTGGCCTCTAGCCGAAGATGAGATTTTTTTAAAATTAGAGCCGTGTATTTTCATGCTTTGTCTTGAGTGGTTTACAGGCAGTGCTCCTTGGGCATCCCATGGCACTCACAAAGGGAATGCTTTACTTTAACTCCTGCACATCCCAGCCTGGTTCAGATCCAGGTCTCCAATCCCTTCCCTGTTCGTAGGAAGGTGGAAAACTCTTTACTTGCCAAGCACAGCGGGGTGTGGGCACCAGCAGAGTGCCGCAGGGCAGGAGATGGGCACAGGCTGCAGGGCCCTGTTACACAGATGAACGTGAGCCAGGGGTGAAACATTTGCTTTGGACTTCCCACAGCCACCAGTTGTAAAGAGATCTCATTTCCTGAGGCGTGCTGCAGACACAGAAAAACCAACAAAACAGTGAGGCAAAACTGCCAGTGCTGCAAGCTCCCCCATCAGCTGATGGCACAAGGCAGATAACTCCAGATCTCCCTCAGATATGGGGAATTTGCAGCTCCCCTGCCCACAGCCATCCTCCGGCTGCATCCCAGGGGCTTCCATGGTGGAAACTGCCCTGGGCTGCTGGGAAGGGCAGGAAGAGCCAGTGGAGTTTTGTTTTCTCACACGGGGGTTGCTGTGCACAGAGGAGGGTGTGGAACAGGCCAGGTGTACCCGTGACCAGCAGAAAGTGAGAGGTGCTGGGCAGGGGTGGATTCTGCTGCCTCAGCAAGTGGGGCCTCATCACCTCCCTCCTGTGTTTGCCCAGCTTCCTACTGATGCTGAGCACTGCCTGAAACAAAAAGAAAGGGAAAGGAAAAGAGAAAGGGAAAGGAAAAGGAAAGGAAAGGAAAGGAAAAAGAAAATAAAAGGAAAGGAAAAGAAAAGAAAAGAAAAGAGAAAAGGAAAAGAAAAGAAGGAAAAGGAAAAGAAAAAGAAAATAAAAGGAAAGGAAAAGAAAAAGAAAATAAAAGGAAAGGAAAAGAAATAGAAAATTAAAGAAAAGAAAAGAAAAGCTGATGCTAAAAATACCAAGTAGAAACGAGGGTGGTAATAAAAACCACTGCACACAAGTCCTTCTGCACCTGCTTGGTTTGAGTCTCCTATTTTTCCTGTGCCAGAGAAAAACCCCATGTGCAGAGGCTCACAAAGCTGAACATGAAACTCAGTCCCTCAATCCGGTGGTAAATCCCAGCCTGGAGAGGGGAGGGAGCTGCTGGAGTCTCCTCTGCTGCTTTGTGGGGTTTTGGTGGAACACCATGCCCTGGGGAAAGTCACTGCTGAGCCCACATCCCCACTGGGGGCCTCTGTGGACTTTCCACCACACAAAAATAGATTTACCACAGACACCTTGCACTATCAGCCCTAGGGCTGACAAGGCTGTGCAGCACCTCAGTGCCCCAGTTAATCCAGCAGCTCTCTGTACAAGGGAGAAAAACCTCCACTGCTTTGATAACCTCCTTGTTTGTCATTTCCTCTGAAGTGAGCTCCAGCCTGCTCTAATCACAGCCAATAGGCAAGCAAAAGGTGTGGTCCAGCTGAAAGGGAGCCTCGAGTTTTCTGTCTATAGAAGAGCTTTCATGGCTTTTCAGATGTGTACCTTGTGGAGCCACGTGTGATCCAAACCCTTTGCCACATTCCCTGGGGCATTTGCACCACACAGGGATGATCTGGCCAAGCAAATTGCCTGTGCTCTTCCAGAAGGAGGTGACCTGTTTCTACCAGAATATGTTATCTAACTTAATACCTTTTTTCCACTTCTACTGTGAATATCTATGATTCTGCTTTAAAAAAAAACAAAACCCAAGCCTGGCATGAGATGCCAGAGATAATTTACTCACTTTTGTGGGAAAAGAGGATTCCCTAGTTGGTGAAATATGTACTGACTGTGAGTAGCTGGCTTCTAACCCATCTAGTGGACTGGTGAGGGCTTGAGGCAGGGAAAAGCAGTGCCAGTGCCAATGCAAAAATGCAGTTGGCCTAAAATCAGGGAGCATTAAGCACTGCTTTCTCACTCTGGGGCTCTCTCAGCATTGGGCAGAGGCTGGGTGAGATGAGTGCCTTGCCCACGGGCTGCTGGCAGTACCACCTTCATTCCAGCTCGTGGGTCCTGGCTTTGCTTTCCTCCTTGGGCAAACCAGGAGGTGCAGGCAGAGGAGCTTGAATTTGGACTGATGGAGACAGGAAGGCCCCAGTGCTGGGCTTTTCTGTTCATGTCTCACCCCCGTCAATCAGGAAGTGGTGACGCAGGTTATGGGTTGGGTTTGAGGTTTTGGAAACTTTTTCTAAAAGTCGATCTCCTCTCTCCTCTTATTCCTGCAGCGTGACGCTGAGGTGAAGGCTGCTTGGAGCAGAGGGATGCCAGCCAAGATGCAGCTCCTTATCAGATGTAACGGGAGGATTTTCCTGGCTGTTTGTTTAATCCTCTTTGTGGGATGCACAGCACAAGGTAAAACGGGGCGGTTGTTCTCGCTGTAATCCTCTTTCTGGGCTAGGCATGGAGGCCGAGTAAGCAGCCTTGAATTTTACAAACTGGTCTTCTTTTGGGGGTAATGAGATCTACTCAGAAAGGCTGTTTGCTAATGTTTCCTTTCCTGGGCGGGGGGGAATGGTGAGAAAATGTGCTTTTTGCAATTGGAGCATTTCAGTTTTTGAGCAAAGACTTCACGTTGTCGCATGTGTGTATGTGTTCAGTCTACGTATCTCAAGATATATTTTTCTAAATGTCCCTTTTGTAGTGGTCTGGTTAGTGCTGTTACTCAGTTGTGAGTTACAGACATGGTGTGTAACAGTTCCCATGTCATAACTCCTACAGGCTACATTCTGGGGCAGCAGGAAAGGAAACTTGGTTGTAAGTATGAGGAAACTAAACGGTTTATTCCGTAAAACATTGCAACACACACCACGAAAATGACAAAAGGGAAATATTGATTCATGGTGCCGTGCCCCGTGGATTTGTTTCTCGTGAGAGAAAAACTGCTCTTCAAGCATGGAGATGTAATTTGTCCACAAACCAAAGCTGTGGTAGTGATAGGCTCTCAATATGCATTACCACTCTGAGGCTGATCTTTGAGGGATTATGGCCTGCTTGTTCTGGGTTGCTTATTTGCAAATTTTTCAGCTGCAGGTGTTTATTTTGTTGCCACTGTTATCATTAAAAACCTTCTTAATAATAGGTGAGGAGAAGAAAATAAGTATGAAAAAGGGATATACTGTAGAGGCAGCAGGAAATTACACCCGTGAGATCTTTTCTCTTTTACAGAAGAGTGTAGGAGGTAGCTGAAAGTCATCCAGTACATTATGGAAATATATAGGGCAATAGAGAAGTGTAATTACAGAAGGATATTCCCAGGAAACGGAGAAGAAAATAGATAAAATGCCAACAGGTTGACAATGCACCAGGAGGTTTCCGAACAAATTAATTACATGAGACCAAGAGGAAGGATGAAATGTCACTGCTCCTATCTTTATTATGTGATCCTTATTTTGTCGTTTTGGTATTTTTTGAAGACCCACATTTTCAGTGACAGCTCCAGTCAGGCACCTGGGGAGTACCAGAACTGAAAACCTGGGTTTACAAAGCCTTGCTGCGTCTAGGAGACTCACCTGAACTGTCTCTCCTCTGGCAAGTGCTCCCAGAGCCTCCATAAACCCTAAAACCTGCTTTGAGTTTCTCACATCCCCACCAGAACTCAGCCTGTTGAACGTGAAGGGGCAGAGCTGGAGCCAACAGAGGAAGGAGAGCACAGGAGAGCACAGCTCTCTGCTGGGTGCCTTGTCCCCAGAGCTTTTCTCACTATTTCCACACACCTCCACCTTCAAGGAGAGCTGCAGCAGGCTGAGCCCCCAGGCCCCCGTGGCCGTGCCACACTGTGAGCTGGGGATGAGCCTTGCTGTGACAGCAGGGCTTTCCATGGGCTTCCTGCTGCTCTGTGTGAGGGGATTCCCTGGGATTTTCCATGGACTTCCTGGTGCCGTGTGCGAGGTGTGCCTGATGCCTCTGATGACAAAAATATCAGGATGTCAGTAACCATTTAAAAAAAACGTCTTCAGGGTTACTTTACTTTTCCGGAGGTTGAGCAATCAGGGCCACGCAAATTGCTTCCATGCGCTCCTTTAAGCCTTATTCGGTGCTGATAAAGCTCCCAGGAGCTGGTGAATAACGTCCTTGTGGGTAATGTGTGCCTGATTCCACCAGGTGCTCCGATGCAGAGGGCGAGGTACAAGAGGGTGAGGTGCCGGCCCGAATCCTGGTCTGCCAACTGCATCGAGGAGCAGGGGCCCTGGTTCCACATGCCCTCTGGCGGGGCCAACAGGATCCTTCCTCCCGGGGCGGACCCCTCCTTGTAAGTTCATCCCGCCGATCACTTCTTTTTAAAGTTTTAAAAGTAATAAAAAGGTTATAAAAACAGTAATACGATTAGAGTAATAATAATTTGGACAATTTGGATTAGGACAATATGAGACAATAGAAACAAAGAGTTACGGATGTCCGG
>JAWWEY010000275.1:1732369-1760872 GCA_035582745.1 Loriotus luctuosus
AACAGCCTGTTGCATATTCATACACCTCATACATGATGCATAAATTCCATTCAAACACAGGATTCTGTCTGGTCATGTCAACTTCTTCCTCATAATGCTAACAGTGTCGTTCTGCCCGGGCGAGGTGGGAAGAAGTTCATTTCTCCTGATAATGGAGCAATAAATTTCCTTGCTCTGAAAGATTTGGGTGTCCTGTGGCTGCTATCTCAGTGCGAGTCCTCTCTTTAGAAAAAAGGTATCCTACATAGCATAGTTTCTATTTTGACATTATATTATAACCTAAAACTATACTTAACACTCTACTTAAGAAAATTAATACAGCATTACTTTCTAACACAACACATATAATATTAATTTGAATATTTGCGAAAAGCCAATCATAAAATACACATTTTTCACACTAGCACCCCAAAATGTATTATTCCTGCCTCGACAGTCCTGTCGCAGCGTGGCTCGCCCGCGGTAATGTGAGGCTTTGATGTGCTCATGTGAGAGATAAAATTGCCACTCTGCGTTTCAGGATGAAGAGGTACCAGGAGCTGGGTGACATATTCCCTCTCTCCAGTGAGGATGCCGGCTCTGGGTCCAATCCCACGGTGGAAGCAGAGTCAGCCTCTGGGTCGGGGCTCGGTGACAATGACAGCTTCTCTGAGGCGCAGCTGCCAGCCCTCCTGGAGAGCCTGCGAGGCAGCGAGCTGCAGGAAAAGCTGTCGGAGGAGGATTTGCTCCTGTAGGGCCGGAGACGCCCCTCATGTGCCGCTGCCTCGCCTCTTCCCCACAGCCTGACCCGACAGCCATGAAGTGGTTTTAAACCAGCATCAATAAAAACTCTGCCTTAAGATCTTTACTGCTTTCGCTTACTAAAAGCATTGTTGTTCAGTCTGAACTGCCTTTTTATGTGTGTGCGTGCGGCAGCCATCCCAGTGGGGGGAACAACAGCGATGGCCTGGGCCAGCGATGGGCGGGCAGTCAGCTCTGTGGGAAAGTCATCGTGCTCTAAGGGGAAGAATTCCACCCTTTGTGCGCTGGGAGCCGCCTGCACTTTTACGGCAGTCAGTCAATCGCGTATCCCGAAAATGAGCGCCAATGCCTGTCGAAAGGAAAGGTTTATCCATCCCCGCGTTATTTCCTGAGGGGAGCCCCCAGCGCTGCCGCCTCCCGGCCGCCAGGGGGCGCCCTCCGGGGGCGGGCACGGGGCTGGAGGGGCGGTCACGTGCGGCGGGGCGTGGTCCCGGAGGGGGGTGGGCGTGGCCTGGGGAAGCCGTAAGGTCACATGAGCAGGGGCGCGCGGCCGGGGGCGGCTGGTGCTGGTGCGCGCGGGGCCGGTGTCGGGCCGCGGAGGGGGCGCGTACCATGGTGAGTGCGGGGGGGGGGGGCGGTGGTGGCGGTTATGAGGGAAGTGCCGGGGGCCGCGGAGCGGGCGCGTACCATGGCGAGTGCGGGGCGGGGGGGGGGCAGCGGCGATCCGCCATCGCCTGAGGCGGCGGCGGCCTGGGCAGGGCGGTGCCTCCTCTCCCCCTCCTTCCTTCCAGAACTAAGGATTTAAAGGATTATTAATTTTATTTGCGGATAAAAAGTGCCCGCATGACCTCGGTAGGGCGGGGTTTGGCGGTGAAGCTCGGGTTCCGTGTGCCCCGCGGAGCTGCCGTCGGGGAGAGCGGTCGGGCGGCCCTGGGGTTATCGAGATCTTCCGGCGGTGCCGTGAGGCAGCGCTGCCAGCCGCGGGCTCCGCTCCGAACCGAGCACACTCTTCGGGAAACGCTGCCCTTAGCCTGGGCCAAGTGCTTGGGCGCTCCCATGAAGAGGTTAAAAAAATACGCGCTGTAAAGTCTCTGGATCGACGGCTTTGTGTTCTGGGCTGTTCGGGTTCCTTCACACGTGCAGGAGCTGCTCGGGGCTCCGTGTGAGGCTGGGGTTTCTGTAGCCTCTGTCAGCCCCCGGCATTCCCACAAGTCCTTCCGTGCAGCTATTGAACGCAGCTTGCTTTTGGTCCTGATGTAGCAGAATCTCCAGCGTCTGTCTTTTGCACAAAACCAAGAGCATAGCCTGGCATTTGGCCACTTTCTGGAAACCCCAGTTCTCTGTCTGCATTCTCTTAAACTGTAACATAAGAAGCCCTGTGATAGCTATCTAAAATACTTCTTGTTTTGCATAGTTTCCCCGCAGCAGTATCTTCGATAGCAGCTGGAGGAGATGCCTGCTGCTGACTTCTTTATTTCATATGTTCTTATTCTCTCTGGAGGAGATCATAGCTAATCTCGGAGGAGTGCAGTTGAAATATTTAAATGCAGTCTCCTGAGAAGTGACGTGTTACCTATGTTTGGTCTGGCTGACCATTTAAATGGTCGGCTTGTAATTCAGAAGGTACTGTGAGAGCATCCTGTGTAGTTTGTTTAAAGGTAAAGTGCTTCCTTCTTTAGTTAGAGGGGACTTTAAGACTAATCTGGAAAACAAGTACAGTTTCAAGGAAAACATGTGGCCATGCTCAAAAGTATCATGTGTTTAAAATAGTCTACAATTTGGAATTCTTGTTGAAACTTTCTGCTTTTTCTTTTGCCCTTCCCCAGAGGCCAAGAATCAGTAATGGTTCTAGCGTGCACTGTTTGCAAAACAAAAGAGCAAAAAGAATTTTTCA
This sequence comes from Loriotus luctuosus, assembly GCA_035582745.1. Taxonomy (NCBI): domain Eukaryota; kingdom Metazoa; phylum Chordata; class Aves; order Passeriformes; family Thraupidae; genus Loriotus; species Loriotus luctuosus. The sequence continues at coordinate 1,735,005 of JAWWEY010000275.1, forward strand.
GCAGTCTGTACAAATCTGTGCTTGGAAGAGACTTGGAATACATTTTGATCTTCTGTCTTCTGGCCTTGTTGGTCATCTGCTGCTGCTTTCACCTCAGAACATGTAGTAGATATAGCAGGGTTCAGTTGGAGTCACCCACATCTTTGTGGGTTGATGTGGGGCCGATTGCTGAGCACATACAAAGTCAGTTTAGTGTTGTGTGAATCACTGTTCTATAGGTCCAGCTTGCTCTGTGTCCTCTCTTCTCTTGGAGGGGTGAGCACGAAGTCACTCAGTGTTCCTACTGCTAAGCAGTAGTATTCAGATCCAATCTTCCCCTAGGCTCTGCATTTCAAACTTCAGGTCCCCAGAATGTCTTGGAAAGAGTTCTCACTCCTTTTTTTTTAATGTTAAATTGATGAAGTGGCAGTGATTGTGTTGTTTAACCCCAACTGGCAAGAAAACACCACCACAGCAGCTCGCTTATCTCTCCACCCTGGTGGGATGGGGAGGAGAAGGAAAAGTACAACTTGCAGGCTGAGATAAGAGTTTAATAATTGAAGGAAAGTAAAGTATAATAATGGTAAATAATAGCATAACAATAATAAAAAGGGAACATGAACAAGTGGTGCACAATATAGTTGCTCACCACCTGCAGGCTGATGTCAGACCCCTGCCAGCCCCCTCTGGGTAACTCCACCAGTTTATACCCTGGGCAGGACATCGTGAGGTGTAGAATATCCCTTTGGTTTGGGTCACCTGTCCTGGCTGTGCTCCCTCCCAGCTCTTTGGTGTACCTCCCCACTGGCAGGGCATGAAGCACAAAAAAGTCCTTGACTTCGAATGAACCCGACTTAGCAACAGCTAAAACCTCAGTGTGTTATCAATGTTATTCTCAGATTGAATCCAAAAAACATCACTGTATCAGCTACTGAGAAGAAATTAGCTCTAGAAGAACTTATATCTAGAAGAAGTTAACTCCAGCCAAAGGCAGGACAGACTGTTTCATGTATATTAAATTCATCTGGTTGAAGCAGATGTTCTCATGGAGAACACAGTGTAATTTCTCAAAAAACCTAGAAAAATCACACTGAATTAGTGAAGTGTCGTCTGCTTTAGTACATCAAAGCAGATTAATGCCCAAATCTTTGGAGGAAAACGTTGGCTTTTGTACTAATCTTGTTGAGTTTCCCATGGAGCACGAAGAGCTGCATGTTTTGCAGCTCCTTGTAAGAGGTGTTTGTGTAAGATCAAAGGATGAGCTCTCACGTTCTTGTGTTCGGTGCGGTCAAAAGTTAGAGCACAGAGAATGCTGAGGAAAGGTGAGGACCAGCTCTGTGCCTGGAGCAGTGTCACAGTGTCACACACCTGTGGCAGCCCTGCTGCCTCTCAGAGCTGCTGGTGCTGTCTGCTAAGACAGCTGTGCTGTGTAGGCAGAGGCAGCAAATAAATCCCAGTTGCCCTTCCGCAACCAGGGGATGCTTTGGGCTTTGCATTTTATCCCCTGTTTTTGTTGCTTTCCATTCTACTTTGCTGCAGTGTTTGGGTTTTTTAGTGGTAGCAATGGTAATTATGCTGTGTACTTTTTATAAAGGTGATATTTAGTAAGAGCTGTCACTGCTTGTTACTGACCTGGTTTCAGTTATTTGCTGGATGAACAGCTGTCCTTTGTCTCCACTGCTTCTTGGGGCTCTGATACATAATGGCTTTGTAACTTGGTGGAAGCACAAATGTTTTTTCCACAGCATATAGTGTACGGCTGCAAGTAAACACCACATTTAAAATGGAGTGTCCACTGTGTAGTAATTTATCCAGTTCTTGTTATTCCAGAGTTTTCTTGGAAACCTTTTCGTTCCTGTTTGTGAGATTGATGTTGTACTTAATGATGCTGAAACACGGAAACCTGCAGAAATCAAAACAGAAGATGGTAAAGTAGAGAAGCATTTTCTCTTCTACGATGGAGAATCTGTTTCAGGAAAGGTAAATTTTTATTTAAAAGTGACTATTAATTACTGTTCTGATTCTGGCACGCAAATGCATATTGGAAGGTAAATGTAAAGCTGCTGTAAGAGCTGCGTTTTCAGCTGGTGTTGTTATTCAAAGAGGAAACTCTTTTGCTGCGTATGGTTTTTTTAACCACAGCCATTCAGGCAGCTGATAGAAGTCAACATTTTTGAATGGTAACTGTTTATTTCTGGTCATCTGATATTTATGAATAAGCTTTTTGTGCAATGATGTGCAATCCTCCTGTTGCTTCTGATGAGAAAACACTTTCAAACTGGATCCCCCTGCTTCCCCTTCCCTTTGAACTCCAAAATCCACAATCCAATACAGGTAACAGTAATTTCTGGCTGGCACAGTCAAAAATTTGCATACCCTGAAGATAAGCCTTGCTCTCCATGTCCTGAAGTGATTTCTGGATTGCAACAGAGGAGCAACATATGAAGTTCAGCTGACTGCTGAGTCAACAAGAGTTTTTCTTACTGGGAGAAAAGACAACGAAGTTGAGATTGCCAGAGGGATTTCCCTACATTCAGTATTGCACCTAGGCACTGTTTGCCATCATTCTGTTTTACTGGAGCCATTCTCACTCCGAGTATTTCTGTTATGATTCACTCTTCCTTCAAAAGACTTGAGTTGGGTTCTGAGACTGACTTCTGAATGCCTGCTCTGCTCTTGACTGACCTATAGCACTGGGCATCTCCCTGCTCTGGCCATGCCTTTCTGTACAGAGATCTTGCTCCTCTAGAAGGATCCTTGCAGGGATCCTTGAAGGGCCACAAGATGAGCCTGAAACCAGGAAACTGAGGGAGAAGCTTATGATGACCTGCTGGAGCACAGCTGGCTTGTATCAGGGATGTCTGAGAGGTGCCTGATGAGTTTTTGCTAACCCAGACACAGTGGCACGAGGAGGTCTGGGAAACCAGAAATTTTTTGGGCAGCTTCTCTCTACCCCATCCTTTTTTTCATCACAAAGATGGATTGTTCCAGTGATTTACTTCCAACTCACATAGTGACAGTGTACTGGATTTTTGTACAGGAATTTCTCTGGTCATCACTGCCTTATAAGAAAACATTCTATATGCTTAATATATAACATGCCTTAATGGAGCATAACCTTGTGGAATCCTTTCTTGTCTGTTTTTGAGAATCAGAGTCACAAATGAAAGTCTTCACAGTAGGTTTCATTATCTGTTATTTTTCATTGACTTAGCCAAAGCCAGTATTTAGCTGTCTGCCAGAGAAGGGACTGAAGCTCACATGACTTGAAAGGAATCAATCTTATGGCATTTCATTTTTGAGCTTGCAGATGTGACAGTCAGAAGATGCTTTGAAGCATCACGACTGGCTCTGCTTGAGCTCTGGCTTGCATACTTAATTTTGGGACTTGAAAGTTCCAATTTTAGTTGTAAAATTCAGTCTCGTGGATGATTCGATTTTTCTTTAATGTTTTAGTGGTGCCTTGGAAATGCTTAATTTCATGATCAGCTGTTTGATTTGGCTGCCTGCAAGTTCTTGAGAAGAGATCTTGGTTTCCTTTTTCTTGGATATGTTTTTCTTTTTACTGAGATTGTGTTAAGAGTGAAAATGCTGAAAAAGTTTAACTTGTGTTTGTTTTTTTGTTTTTTTTTTTCCCCTGGTAGGTGAATGTCTCCCTTAAACATGGAAAGAGACTAGAGCACCAAGGAATTAGAATTGAATTTGTAGGACAAATTGGTGAGTTTAAGCTATAAAGGGGATTTTAGATGCTTGTGGTTTATGGAACTTGGCATTGTGACTATCAGCAGTTTGGCTCAGACAATGCAACCTGTTCTGATCAGTGGTTGATGAGGGCTAGAGAAAAGTTGTTTTCCTTACTTTAAAGCAAGTGATGTACTGATTTGTGCTACTCAGAAAGTCATTGGGAGAAATATATGTACATGGGAGGGAGAATTGGGTTAGTGAGTATTCAGTCTAAGACTAGCTAAAAGCTGGATTAATAACCACTAGAGATTTAGGAAAACTAAACTTGAGGTCTTCTCTGAAAGAAAAGAGGCATACAAAAGAAACCAAGAGGCAGCTTACAGCAAAATACATTTTAAAATTTTATGGTAGTTGGTTTTATAAAATGTATTAAAAATGTAAATTTGTTATATCTACCAAAGTCTGCTTAGAGTTGAACTATGAGGAATCTTTATTATATCTAACTTTTTACCAGTCCAGGTAATCTCTCTGCACCCTTGGGCTGGTGCTGAAGTTCCTTCCCTCTCAGAGAGCTCTTTGCATTGTTGTTCCCTTTGGAAGTAGTTGCTCAAGTTTCAGTCTCACACAATTGACTTCAAATGGAATTTCACAAATTCCCTATTACTCATCAGTCAGTAAGCTCCAGTGTCTGAAGTGTTGTGTAGCAGATGTGACTGAGACCTGGCACCTGTTGCTTTGTGCTTGGAGGTTCTGATCAGTAAGGTTGTAAAATTAAACTTTGAGAATAAAACAGCACTGTGATTGGAGTGAGGCATATAGATAGAGGACAAAAAAGGTCTCAGGTATGTCACCTTCATTTAGTCTGTTTTCTTCTAACAGCTGTACAGATTGGTTTTCATCTTGACTTACACATTTTATTCTCTAGATGAATTTAATTTGATGTAGTATTTCTTGAAATTCACACATTTCTGGGACTTTCTGTTATGCTACATTAGGAAGTGCACAGTTATGCAGATGTGGTTTAAACTCCTGCTCTTTGTACTTGTCCATGTTTTCTTGCATCCTTCCAAGTGTTAGTATAGAAATACAGAAAGCTTTCCAGCAGTGTGATCTCTCTGCACTCTTTGCAGACTAACTCCATATCCAAGCTGTATTTTAAACCAGCTCTTCAGAATACAGCTTTTCTGACTGGCTGGCAAAAAAGTATTTGATATGCAGCATTAGATAAACTATGCATTAGATAAATGCTTGTCCCAGCAAACTAAGTACATTTTTAGACCATTTGTGGTCATATTGGTAAATAGAAGTTTCTAGTTGGTGTCAGTTTCTACCATATTGGCAGTGATAAATTGTGGAGTTGGTTTAGTTCATTTATTCTTTTCTGAAAAAGTACCAATGCTGATTTTCAGTTTTGAATGGTAGAGAAGCTTATTTTTAGATATTGAAGTGTTTGGGTTTTGATTTTAGGGTGATTTTTGGTGTGGATTGCACGACACATGTCTAGGAATGAATCACTGACAGCACTCTGGGGACAGGAGATGCTGTGGCTGTGGAGCTGCCTTTGTTTCCAAATGACTGACTCAGACCAGGGGTCATAATAAGCCATTTGACTGTACACTAGTAGTAATAATTATTTGTTAGATATTGTTAATCTGCAGACCAGATTAGGATCACTGGCCTGTCCTAAATAAGGTAGTCCTGACACTGCTTAGGTTTTGTCCCTGCAGCAGTAAATGCTGGAAAACCAGGCAATGCTAATTACAGAGCATGCAAAGCAAGAAGTACTTATTAAAGCTAGCTAAACTGTCATTAACAAACAATGGCATGCTAGTGAAGCTCTCAATGTGTTCTCTTCATTCCAGTTAGTTCTTTAGAGATGCTAAATGTAGGTTGCTAGAACTGAAGGTAATTTGAAAACCTGAATAAAACATTTGGTCAAATATGTGTATTTTAAGTTAATTGCTTCTCTTATACTCTCCCACCTGCTGCTGCCAAATTAGAGACAATTTTGTTTGCTAAAAATAAACACTGAAACATATTTTCCTTTAACTTTCTAACTTTAGAACTCTTCAATGACAAAAGCAATACCCATGAATTTGTAAACTTAGTGAAAGAACTGGCCTTACCTGGAGAGCTGACCCAAAGCAGAAACTATGACTTTGAATTCATGCAGGTTGAAAAGCCATATGAATCCTACATTGGTGCCAACGTCAGACTGAGGTTTGTAACTGCTAAACCTTTTTTTTTTCCTCTCCTCCCCTGCAGAAAATTCATAATTTAGCAATTATGCTGCCTCCTCTTCCTCCTTTTAGTTATTACATAGAACATATTAAAAGCCAGTAGCTAGTGTGCCTTGATTGGAGTTGTGGAGATTTTAACACAATGTGGTCTCTTCTACCTAATTTGGAATCACTCAATGCTGTTTGTATAAATAAAATTCCTCCAGTTCAACCAAGTGAAGACAATCCATGTCTCTCCTTTAAAAGAAAAACCCATACCCACAACTGAAGAAAACACTCGCACATGTGTTCTGTCTTGTATTTTGGTGTCTTACTCTTTTTTACAGACTGTACACTGGTCTTTCAAAGAGTAGCTGTACTTCAGAACATGAGGGCTCTTAATAAACCTGAATAATTCTGGCTAATCCAGTGGCTTTCTTCCTAGGTATTTTCTAAAAGTGACAATAGTGAGACGGCTGTCAGACTTGGTGAAAGAATATGATCTGATTGTTCACCAGCTTGCTACATACCCAGATGTAAACAACTCCATCAAAATGGAAGTAGGCATTGAGGACTGTCTCCACATAGAGTTTGAATACAATAAGTCAAAGTAAGTGTCAGAGCAAAATGCTTTTAAGTAAATAACTTGGTATAAAAGGGTCCAGTATGTAATATATGGTGTCCAACTTCATCTTCTGGAGAGTTAAAATGTAAAGTACTAATTACACAGAGGCCTTTTTGAGATACAGTTGGCTGTTCTGTCTTCAGTGCTAACAGGAAGGTCACTAGCAAGTATTTAATTTTTGCATTTACACCTTTTCAGTATGACTGATAGCACTTCCTTTACTGGTACTGATGGAATGATGGCAATATTGTAGTTGCTCTGGTCTGGCTGAAGTGCTTAGTTCACTGGGGAAATAAGCTCCAAGTAGTTTCCAGGCAGATAACTGCCTGTGTGACTTGTGTTCAAGAAGGTGCAAAACTTGTGTTTATTCTTTAACAAAACCCCCATTTTGTTCTCTTAAAGGTATCACTTAAAGGATGTGATTGTTGGAAAAATATATTTCCTCTTAGTGAGAATAAAAATTCAGCACATGGAGTTGCAGCTGATCAAAAAGGAGATTACTGGAATTGGTAAGAGAAGCAAAGTCCAAATGAAATGGCAGCTTGTGTGCCAGTTGGGCCTTATGCAGACCTGGAGACTGAAGTCAGTAGTTGCAGTGCTGGCTGAACCAGTGCTCCACCAGCTTCTTTCTCACTGCTGTTTGACTGCCATTTGTATTTTGTGCTTTGGCAATAATATTTTGTAGTTGATACCATCAGTCTGTTCAATTGCTCTGGGGTTGTGACTCTTCAGAAATGTGAACCCTTCTAAATGGAACTTGGGCATAAATACACAGTAGCTTAATCAGCCTTAATAGATAAGAACAAGGCAGGAGGTGTAAAATGCATCTTGGAGCCCCCTTTGCCTCTACAGGGATTAACTGGTTAAGGGGGCTTGGTAAACATCAGCAGAAATCAGTCACGTTCTAGAAATGTGTCATTTTGTGTCATCCAAACAATGGATAGGATGGAAATACCAAGTGGCTTTGAAGCAGAAACAGCTTGGTTATTGCAGATCAGGTTTGTACTCGCTGGAACAAGGCTGGGAGAGGCTGTGGCTCATGACACTTCATTCCCAGGGGCTGGGGTTCTTGGGAGCTTTTTGTATGGAGAATGAGAAAGCTTCCACTAGAGGAAGGGCAGAAAGCTCTACTACAGGCTCTTGAGCTGGCTGATAACATTTCATTTTCTAGCTTGAGCATGGCCTGCAGTACCAGTTGCTAACACTGCTCACCAAGCAGAGCAGTTTCAGGATTCCAGACCCTCTTGCTTGTCCCTTATTTAAAGTTTGCATATCCAGGGCTCCCTGAAGCTCTGGTGCCTGCCTCTGCTGTGTCAGCATGGTGAGGGGAGAGCAAGAAAGAGATGTCCTGCCTGGGAGAGGGTTTTGCTTGCTTCAGCCATGTCTGACTGACATGCAAGCAAAGGCAAAAATGCAGTGCTGTGTTAATTTAAAAGCTGCAGAATGGAAGTTGTTGCTATAAAACTTTGTGAATGTTTAAAACTGAAGTGTGTGTTCTCACAGAGAAAACTTGTTTCACCAGGACCCAGTACCACAACAGAGACAGAAACCATTGCAAAGTACGAAATAATGGATGGGGCACCAGTTAAAGGTAAATAACTGTGATTATTTTCAAGGGGGAGCAGTTAGTGCTAAAATCCTATTTAAAAGATCTATTTAATTTAAGTTGAATTTAATTTAAATCCTATTTAAAATACCTGGGGCAGAAGAGAGGACTTACACAATTTTTTTAACTGAAGAAACCACACTTCTCCTTAGGTTCCTGAAATAATGATGCATTTTCTATTTGAGAAGACATTTTTATGGACTTAGGGCATTTCCTTGGGATCCTAGTAAATTTTACCCGTATTTACCATTGGGAATTTTATGACTGATTCTTTCCTCAAACCTGACTCTATGGTGTAGATCAGCTCTAGAGAGTTCAAAATACTGATCCTTCTGCCTTTCCTGCTTGCACTGAGAAAGGCTTCTCACTTTTCATTTCATACTTGCTTCTGTGCTTTCTGATTTTTGGTGGGTATTTTTTTGTCATGTGCATGTTTGTTTTTTTGGTTTTTTTTTTTAACCAAGGAGCAGGACAGACAGTGCTTAGGAAACTGCTTTTATTTTGCATGTCTTCTGAAACTGTATTAATTATTCCAGTTGTAAGGAACTAATTTAAGCTCTCTGGTTTTTGCAGGTGAATCGATTCCTATAAGATTGTTCTTAGCAGGCTACGACCCAACTCCAACAATGAGGGATGTGAACAAAAAATTTTCAGTGAGGTACTTCTTAAATCTGGTGCTTGTGGATGAAGAGGACAGACGATACTTCAAACAGCAGGTAGGGCCCATGGCAGTCCTGTTGTAGAATTACCTGGGCAGTTTTAATGCTGCTTTGAACCTTCACCTGTGCTTCACATGTGGCATAAGCATTTCTGCTGGCAGTGGTGCTGACAGCTCTGTGGGTGATGTGAGCTTGCAGAAGAGGAGCCAAGGGGGATGCTGGATGCTATTCCAGCAAGGAGAGGGTGCTCAGTACCATAGAACCTGCTTTGGGGATACCCAGACAAAACTCTGGATGGGTAAAATGAGCTACTGGTGCATTTGTTTGCTTCCTGAAACTCCTGCAGAGAAACCTCCCCTCCTGCACTAGCCTGGGTTCAAAACTGCAAAGTGTTAATAAGGAGATTTTCCTGAAAATGTTAGAGAAGATGAGGTGGTGCTGAGGAAAGGGGCAGCCAAAAGGGTCACTGAAAGAAGCTGTGTGAATAATATCAAAACCTTCCTACTACAAAGGAGACAAGACAGCATAATTAAACATGGAAAACAAGAGGGAGCTGGAGCATACAGTGGCTATGGTAGGCTTTGGATTTGGAGAAAAGGAGGAAGAAAAATTTATTGAACTCTTCAATACTATTAAAATTGAGGGTAGCATTGTTAAGGAAGGGGTGACTGCTCAAGACTGCAAGTATTCAAGCAGTAACTAAATATGTAAACTTAATGGTGGTGTCTCTCTGTTACTTTTATATGAACTGCACTGATAAGTAGTGGGGACGCATTTTTTGTGGACTCTTGTGTTTGGTTATCTTTTTTATTTTCCCAAAGTTTAGTTTATCAGGAACTTGATACTTGATGCTCTTGCTTTAATGGCAGCTGTTGGTTTCAAGAGTGTTTTCTTCCTCAAATAGGAAATAATTTTATGGAGAAAAGCTCCTGAGAAGCTGAGGAAACAACGGACAAACTTCCACCAGCGATTTGAATCTCCAGAGTCACAAGCATCTGCTGAGCAACCCGAAATGTGAACTGGTGTAAGGTGAAAAACTTTGCAGTGCTTCAGCAGGTTAAAGATGGCAGCAGCCTGTGGGAAAAGAAGGCCAGAATTCCCATTACAACTGTCTTCCTTCATCTTGCAGTGCTGCGTTTACCATGCTACTAAAGCGTTCTTCAGTTAAACATTCAAGTATGTATATACATTTAAAATAAAGTGCTTTCTCAAACACTGGAACTTTCTTAAGCTACTATTTTATACTGCACATTTACTTTTATTTGATAATGTTGTATGCACTCGGGTATGCAAAAGCTTAAGTCTAGTTATTTCCATGCATGGTAGGCTGGTATATTTGATTTTTGCTGCTCACCTCTACATTGTAGACTAAAGCATTTCCTGTCTCTCATGTTGTTTATTGCATGTTTGTTTCCAATGTTGCTTATTTGCTTTGTTTTGTTTTGAAACTGCATTAAGACACAATGACTAAATCACACTAAAAATCAAGGTTTATGGTGCATTTGTCCTAAAATCTCCTGATTACTACATTAGACAGGGTTTAACTGAAGCTGCATGTATGTGCACTATGGTTGGAGCTCTCAGACCAGTGTCTAAGAGGCTCTGCATCTGTCAGTAACAAAGAATATTGGGAAACATCTTTGCCCTCTCTCCCCCAGTTCTCTGTCAAACTTCTCTAAGTCTTTCACACCAGTTGCTCCTGACTTTTTGGGGCTCATTACCCAGTAATTAGTGACTGTAGGGATGTCATGAGTTCACCCTCAGGTGGTGAGCGGGTAAAGTATTCGAACATAGTGATCTTATTGATGAAATAAATGCTGGTAACATCGATTATTTTGCAAATATGTGAAACTGTGTTTCCTCTTGGCTTCATGATTCCACTGTCTTCACAGTCAATGTCTAAAACTGTCCTGACAGGAGAGGCAAGTGTCCCCAAAGGACATCCTTCTGGGGACTCTTAGAGCAAACGAGCTTCTTGTGGGCTTCTGCAAAGGTATTCAAAGCCAGGCAAGCCTTAAAACTTTCAAGCTTGTCTGGCCCAGCAGATTGTTTGTCTTTATCATCATCTCGTAGGCATGTAGCGTTTGAAGAAGTAGCTTAAAGGAGTGAAGTGTTGATGTGTTCACACGGAGCGTGGCTCTGTGTCAGACCTGTGGCTTGGCACAAATGGAAGCCTGCTGTGAGGAAGGCAACTTGCACTCGTAGTTCTCTTGGCCTTTAAACCAAGGCTTCCCAGCTCCAGTGCAAGTGTCATTGGTAACCTTACTTTATGAGTAAGTAAATAATCAAATTACATTTCTGTAAGAACTGTTTTATTACTGCGGCACTTTGATAAAGCAGAGACTCTGTGTACTTTATGCTAGGGTACTCCTAACGCGGATATCTTCGGCTGAGAGCAAATCCAACTCCCTCATGTAAGTGCCTGTTCAGAAACTTAAAAAATAAAGTTAAAAAAAAAAAACCACAACCAAATATTTTCATGGTCACTTGCATGTCGTAAACCTGGGAACGATGATTTTGAAAAATCTGATTGTACTTACCCAGCCTCAGATTGCGTGCAACCATGTGTAACGAGCGGGGGGAAGGCATCCTGAGCTGCTATTTGAATTATTAAACCAGCTGTATTCTCACTAAACGCGCCTGGTCTGTGTGTGAGGGGCGCTGCGCTCCCTCAGGGCTCCCTCAGCGGTGGGGGGGGGGGGGGTGGGGGTGGTGCTGCGCACGCGCAGGGGGCGGGGCGGGCGCGCACCGATGACGCGTTGGCCGCGCGCCGCCGCCCTTGTCCGCGGATGAGTCGCTGCGCGTGGCCGCTGCTGCGGCGGCTCCCGGCGCGCGCGGCTCTCGCGCTCCGCCATGGCGGCGGCTCCGCTGCCCGCGCGCGCCCCGCCGCCTCCTCCACCTCCTCCTCAGCGAACGGGGACGGCGGCGCCTCCCGCGCCCCCGACACCTCGCTCTTCGTGCCAGTGCCGCTGAAACCCGGCCTCGGCGGCGCGGCCGAAGAAGATGTGGGCGCCGAGCTCACGCGGCCCCTCGACAAGGGTGAGTGCGGGCGGCACCGTGAGGGGACGGGGCGGGGTTCCCGGGGCTCCGACCGTGAGGCCTCGGCCGCCCTCCGCACGCCGACGCTGGAGGCTGCTGAGGCCGCACCTCGAGCCTCTGGGCCGCTGGGCTCGGGAAGGACGTTCGGGAGCTCGAGCTAGTCCGGAGAACGGGGCTGGGGAACGGGCTGGGGCACAGGTCTGACGGGGGGGCGGCTGGGGCTCGGCCAGGAGGAGGGGAGGCTCAAGGAACACCTCGCCTTCTGCTGCTCCCTGCCAGGAGCCTGGATGGGGGTCGGGCTCTGCTCCTAGGGAACGGCCTCAAGCTGTGCCCGGGGAGGCTTAGGTTGGACGTTGGGAGGAATTTCTTCACAGGAAAAGTGAATAAACATTGGAAAGGGCTGGAGTCACCATCTCTGGAGGTGTTTAAGGACAGACTGCCTGTGGCACACAAGGTGGTGTTTGGTCATAGGTTGGACTTGATGTTTGGAGAGGTCTTTCTGGCTTAGTAGATTGTGTGACCCTGCTGAGGGAACTGGTCCCTGCTGCTCTGGCGTCCTTTCCTGGCCTCAGCGGGGGCTCCTTCCCTGCAGCTTGTCTGACCTGTCGCTGATTGTGCCCGTGAAGGTGAAGTGGATTGAAGGCTGTTGGGTGAGATGGCACCTGCATGTGGTGGGATTCCTGGAGCTGTGCTGTGCTGGGTGATCCTTCCAGCTCAGGTATTCTGTGATTGCCCAGGGCCCATAGGCGTGCCCTGTGTGCAGGAAACTCCGCTGGCCCTTCCTCCATTCCCTGGCTTGGCCGGTCAGGGTAAAGGTGCTTGACTTGGGGTGTGCCCCGCAGCCAAGCTGCATTCCAGAACCATAGCTGTATCTGAACTTTAAAGACACAGTTTCCTCAAATATTGATGTTACAGACCGAAGAGGTTGTCTGTGTGAGTGTGCCTAGATCAGAAGTGGGTGAAGTGACAGGACAAAGGGGAATGGCTTCAAACAGACAGAGGGTAGGTTTAGATTGGGCATTAGGAAAAAATTCTTCTCTGTGAGGGAGGTGAGGCCCTGGGGCAGGGTGCCCAGAGAAGCTGTGGCTGCTCCATCCCTGGCAGTTGGATGGGGTTTGGAGCAGCCTGAGGTAGTGGAAGTGTCCCTGCCCATGGCAGGGGACTGGAGTGAGATGATCTTTATGGTCCCTTCCAACCCAGACAGTTCTGTGGTCTTATGACTCCATGATCTTTAAAAGATTTGGTAAATAAGAGACAAGGTCTTGGTTCTTTTGATGTTTGCTGATCTGAAAGCATTAAGGGTGCAAATGGAAATCTTTCATATCTTCTCGTAATTAAGTATTGTGATGACATTTATCTTAACTCCAGAGTACAGGAGCATGGGCAAGTTATCTTAATAGTTCAGAACTGTGGAGAGAAGAATATCTGGCCTTGAAAGCTAAAAAATCCCAGTCAGGATGAAGAATCCTGAACAGATGTAATGCAAAAATCTTCCTTGTCAAACTTGTCTTTTGTATGAATAGCACATTCCTTGGGTGCCAATAAAGGTGAATGATGGCTTCTTACTTGTAAATTGCCTGTTGTCTCATTTATTAGAGGAGCAGTTATGCTGGATTTCTTCAAAACTGCAAGTAAAATACTCTGGGAAAATAAGTATAGAGTCTGTTTGGTCTTTGCTAAGGTGTTGAGAACAGATTGGCTAAAATTATGTGGCAATTAACTATTTCAGACAGCCTGATGTTCTTCCCTGTGAGACTGGCAAGGAATAGCAGCCAGGTGTAACCTGTGTGGTGCTCATCTGGCTCTCTGTTGCTGTCAAAAATATTTTGAAAAAACAATAATGTATTTTAAAAGTATTGGTATTTTGAAACCCGATAATGTTAAAAAAGACTGGACAAGACCTTCTTTAACATGTAGCCATTTTTAAAAAATGAAATAAATAGTCTTCCTCTGCTTCCCCTTCAGGTTCTGACCACACACAGTATTATGCATCTGTTTTATTTATATTTTAAATTAAGCTAGTTTGTCAGATTCTGCTGCTAAGTACTGACTAGATTCAATAAAGATGTGTATTTTTGAGCTTTCTGGTTGCAGCTTGTGCAGAAACTTTGTTAGTGAGCATACTTGCAGTGTGAATCATCTTGTTACTTGCTCGAGTGAGAGTGATTATAGTTTTCACACTAGTCAAACACTGTAAAGGTCTTTTTAGAAGCTTACTTTTATAAAGCCAGTTTTGTAAAAACTTCATAACAGACCTGGAATTAATTCACTGCTTCTGTTTTCCACAACTTCATGGGAAATGTATCCCTGTGATGAATGAATGCTTTCAGTTTTGGTGTGTGTATCTTCGGTATCAGTTGTCACTGAATGCCAGGGCTTGGTACATGCACAGGTTGCCTGGAGTGGACAATGGGAGTCTAATATTTGGGGAGGAATTGTGAAATAAAGCACTTCACTGCCCCAGTGTTAACATACAGCCTGACTGCAGTGGGTTGTTGGCATCAGAGATGCAGGGAAATGACTCCAAAATCTTCCTGCAAACAGGGTTGAAACATCTGAACAAATCTGATAAACTGGAGACTGAGTGATTTCTGAACTTCACTGCACTTGGGCTGTCTTTTTACAGAGAACCATAGAAATGCTGCTGAGAAGTCAAAGTAATTGAGGGGTAAGAGCTAAAACACAGTTCTAGAATGAGAGAGGTAAACAAAGGGAAATCTCACAGTGGATGGTCAGAGGGTGGTGATGAGACAGGACACCTGCTCTGAGTGTTATGTGCAGTTGGATAAGCTCAGTGGGCTGCAATGCCAGCTTTGTTTTTAGATTTTCCTCATTGTCAGACAAGTGTTTGTGCTTGAGAAGGATTCTGACCTTGGGCAGCACAGCCCCAATGTCACAGGCCTTGGATAGGAACGTGTTTTGGCACTGACCTTTTAATCTTGTAGTAAGGCCATGGGCTGTGGATTGAGCTGCGTGGCTGATGGTGTGTTAGTTGCTAGAGCCTCTTGGGGAAGCTCTGCAGAGCACTGAGCCCTGTGCTTGCTTACACTGCACTGTTTTCCAGTCTGTCTTGGATTTCACGGCCCTTAAACATGGGGGGGTGTGGATGCCTCCCTAGGAAATGTAATCCTGCTGGTGCCCTTGCTTCTTTGTTGCCTATGGGAACATTTCAGAACACGAGTTAATCCATTGAAACACTCCTGTAGCGGTATGGGATGTGCATTTAAATTTACCATATTCTTGTCAGCTGCAGATTTTCCTTGTGCCAAGTGGACTGTCTCTGTCACAGCTTTTTAGGCAGGCAATCTTCCCATAATTGAAGGTTGATTTTCTGGGAAGCTTTCCATGTCATGTCAGGCAGTTACAGAGTGAGTTGCAGAGAGCAGAACCTGACAGTGTTGTGACCAGTGACTTGTGCTTCACTTGTCAGTCCTAGCATTTTATAATACAGGAGTCACAGACTTGAGTTTTAAGAATAATGTGAGCTCGTGAATAGGTGTTAATGAAATTTGTTAGATTTTTTGTGGATTTCTGATCTGCTGTAGATGGAAAGGAGACACATCTTTTTGCACTGTCATTTAACTAACATATAATGGACTAAAATCAGCGTGTACTTGAATAAATACAATTTTATTGCAACACTAAACTTGCCTTTTAGGGGAGAGAAAGTTTTTAAAAAAGTTTATAAGATTTTATTCAAAGAAAGCTGAGTAATTAGTGATACATCTGAAGAAACTCTGGGTTTTTTTCTTTTGTTTTCTTCCTTCCATTTATTTAACCTGAGACAAGAAAGAGTACTGTGTCTGGATTACCTGATTTTCTGAGGAGTCTGTCTTGGGTGCAGGTGGAGAGAAGAATGTGCCTCAGGGTGTTGATTAAAAGCTGTCACCAAGTAGCTCAAGCGGATTTACTTCTCATATTAAAACCTCCTGATAGGTGCTGATAAAAAGCAAACAAAATCCACCCCAAAACATTAATTAGTTTGTTCCATGACTTGTTAGCTGCACATTCCCATCTTTATGGTTTCCTATCAAGTACCAGGGGGGATGGCTGGCACCACCTTTGTGGCAGTTCTTACTGTGCTGCAGTTGAAGTTTGTCCTCCACAATAGCCCCAATCTCACTCATTGATTTTATTTGATTTAGGGGGGCTTCATTTGTGTCTGTTCAGCATGGAGAGATTGCCTCTCTCCAGAGTATAAACCAGGATCTTTGGGCCAGGAGAATGTGATTAAATTTTGAGGAAGCTCTAAAAAAAGTTATTCTTTTTCTACAGGTGAAGTCCTAAAAAACTTAAATAAGTTCTACAAAAGAAAAGAAATTCAAAGACTAGGAGCTGAAAATGGACTAGATGGTAAGAAAATGTTTTCAGTTTAGATTACTTTAATGTGAAATCTCTTTTACTTCAAATATGGTATTAGATGTGATCTTTTTATCACAGCATTGCTTCTTTACATTGTCTCTGCCACTTAGTTCAAATAAGCTTTATATTTACTTTTAATAGCTTGTATTAAGGTACAGGTTTTTAATGAACTGCTTCAGTGTTTTATTGAGTGTTTACAAATAGAGTTTTCTGATTCTGGCCACATTAATTTTGTTCTTTTTTTTTCCCCCAGCTCGCCTCTTTCACCAGGCATTTATAAGCTTTAGGAAATATATCATGGAATCCAGTTCTGTGAGTGCTGATTTGCATATTATTCTCAATGATATATGCTGTGGTGCAGGCAAGTATCTGGACTGCTTGTAAAATAAAATGTGCATTTTTACTTGGTTTTGTCCTGGTTACTTAGCTTTGTACATGTGGACCCCTTACTGAGAGTTATTATTCAATATGGTTGAGAATTAATTCACTGCTGTCAGAGAGATTAAAAATCCCTCTTCCCTATCAGAAACATCTGTGCCCATCCAAGGGAATGTTCAGTTCTTAAATCTTCTGAAGTGGAAATGAAAGATGTGGAGGTGATAGCAAGGAGCAGCCTGTGGTTGTACAACATCTGTTCAGGGCTGAAATGAAAACGGTGCTGCTCTGTTTGTTCCTCTCTTTGAAATCCAGTAGTCACTAGGGGGCACTTGGAGAGCTCTGTCCCAGCTGGTGCCTTCTCGTTTCTACTCCTTATCTGGTTACAGATGACCATTATGCCTTATGACTCATATACAGAAGTACTGAAATTTTTAAATTTGAGTTTTGCTTGTCCAAAGATGATAATTTAATATACTACAGTTTAAAAAAAAATCTACAATAATTTTTTATTAATTGAATAATAATTCTCAATTTAACCTCCCCCAAAAATCAAACATCCCTCCCAACAAAACAAAAACACTCCAAGAAACCCCAAGCCATTGCTTTTTTTTGTGTGTGTGTATATGTTTGATAATAACAGTTTTTTAGATCAGGACAGTTCTTTAAAATCCTAAGAGAGCTGGACAGTAGGAGTGTGACCTGAAATGAGACATTTAAGGCCCACATGTCTACTGTGCAAATATTCAGAAGAATGAACATGGATTTCTCTTCTGAGTTGATTTTAGAATTTGGAACCAGCATTCTAAGTGTCCATAGCTTGGAGAAGCTGCAAATCTGTTTTTCTCTGTTTATTCATAAAAGCACTTTAAAAGATTCTCTTGTCCTTCTCTTGTCCCTCTCCCTCTCCCTCGTCCTCTCCTCTGGATTTGGGAGGAAGGAGCTAAAATCTTCCTAGGACAGAAAAGCTGTTTCTCAACCAGCTTTTCCACAGTTTCTCATTTTTACTTAGAAGTTCTGTAGGCAAATAGGTTGAGCAGTGAATCTACTGAAATGAGATGCACTTTTTCATATGGCTGTGTTTGTATTCCACTTCTAAATGAGTCTGTGTACTTGGGTTAGTTTCCCTTTCTGCCACTGAGGTAATTATTGAATTTTGTAGAGAGCCAGAATTGAAAGGATTACGTAAGTGCAGGGTGGAAGTAGTAGAAAATAATTTTTCTGGGTTAGAAGGTAGATACTCAGACAAGCACAGAAACTTTCTGAAAAGGATTTGTTCCTCCAGGTCACGTGGATGATCTGTTCCCATTTTTCCTGAGGCACGCCAAGCAGATTTTCCCCATGCTGGACTGCATGGATGATCTGCGCAAGATCAGCGACCTGAGGCTGCCCCCCAACTGGTCAGTGTGCTCCAGTGGCTGCACTGTTTCCTTTTCTTACTGCCATGGAATTCCACAGTCTGTGGACTTCAACATTTTTAGTGCTTTTCTCTGGTTTTGCAATAATTTGTGTCAGGAAGTCTTGTATTTTTTACAATGATTTAAAAAGAAAATAAGATTTTATCAGCTATGAAAGTCACTGAGTTGGTGTGGATTTTCCAGAAAGATGTTTTCTGACAATGTGTTTGGGAGGTAGCACATCAAAACATTAAAATATTGATAAGCTCAAAGAGAGAGAATTGCAGGAATAGTGAGAACTATTTTGAACTCAATGTGTGAATTTCACTCTGGATCTTTGAAAGCATTGTATGACTCAGAAGATCAATATGTCAGACACAGTAACCTCTTTATACTGTCTCTAAGAACTTGATATTTCTGCTTTCAGTGCACATTATAATTATTAATGAATAAATACTTAAGATAATTTCAAGTTTCTCCTGAGTCAGTATCCAGATAAATGTTCAACAGATCTCATTTTTTCTCATTTTTACTTAGAAGTTCTGTAGGCAAATAGGCTGAGCAGAGTGAATATACTGACATATATTTTTTTTTGTCTTTGCTTTAGGTATCCAGATGCCAGAGCTATTCAGAGAAAGATAGTATTCCATGCTGGTCCTACAAACAGTGGAAAAACTTACCATGCTATCCAGAGATTTTTGTCAGCCAAATCTGGAATATACTGTGGTCCACTGAAACTTCTGGCTCATGAGATCTTCCAAAAGAGTAATGATGCTGTCAGTATGTCATATTACTTACCAACACCCTTAGTACTGGAACAGTCTCATGAATACATGTCTTTAAAGTTCTTTAGTGGCCCCAGATGGTCCTGGAGCCCCTTGCTTTGCAGTGCTGTCAGCTCATGTGAAATCAGTTGTGCATTTCTGCTTTAGCTGCAGAATGGAACAGTGCTGTTCCTGGAGCCTGTGCTGTGCCATCATCCCTGTAACCTGCCTCTGTTCTTCTGGGATTTGTTGCTCCCTGGGTTAGCCAGGTTCTACTATTAGGTTTTTCAGCATAGGGACCATGCCTTTTTTTGCCCATGACCTTTATTATAGCTTGTACACAAAAAATTACCCTTGCTTAATTCCCCATAACCTTCTGCTTCAATGTATAAATATATTTCACTTCAGCATCCTTGAAAAATTCTGCAGATTCAGATGTGTTGAAGAGCAGTGCTGTATATCATGTCCTTAGAGGAGATTCTCATTAGTGTTTTATATTGCTTTTGGCATATTTTTGGAGGCTCCTCACCAGTGTGTTTCCAGCTGCAGAGAACCAGACCAGTTCTGAAGCACTGCAACCAGTACAGTACAGTAGTGATGTTGTGATTTCTTTTTTTTTTTTTGATGTAGAATTCGTAACTCCTAGTATCAGTCTGTCCAAGCAACACATCAGAAAGATTGTTTAGTCCTAGGAGACAGCTGTAATGCAGCACATGTGTTCACAGCATGACTGTGGGTACTATGCAGTGATGTTCCTTGCTAGGGATTACTGAACTTTTCTCCCATGTGTTTAGTGTGTGAGAGAAGTTTTCAGGGGCTGGTTCCTGGATCATGGATCATGTTTAGGCCCTTGGGGCTTGAGCAGGGCTTCCAGCAGGGCTCTGCAGTGCCTGTAGGTGTGGATGGAGCAGCCATCAGCACCAAAGAGGGTAGGGCTGGCAGGGTGGTGGCCTCAGCTGTGTCTCACAGCTGGTCCTCATGAGCTCTTGCTGTGTGAGTATGAGGCAGCAGGGCAATTGCCAAAGGAGCTGGAGCAGGCTGAAGCGTGCAAGGCTCCTTCACTGCTGGGCCTTGCTTTATGAGCCCCTTGTACTCTTCTGACAGTACTTTGGTGGCAGATGTGACAGCTCTGATATGCTCAGGGGAAGATATAATCTCCTGCAAGAGTAGGGAAAACATCAAATTACAGATACCACCTTTTCATTAAAGCTCCACTCTGATAGGACTTAAACACAAGGCACAAGTCTCTCAAGGCTGAGTAGTTATTTCCTGGATAGCTTCTTTTACATTGTCCTGAAACTACTGTAAGAAACTGTTTTTGTCCTCTTGGAAAGGGGATTCTTTCATGTTCAAGAAACTTACCCTGAGATTTCTGAATGCCTTTAGAACGTGCCCTGTGACCTGGTGACAGGAGAAGAGCGTTTGTTTGCCAATGAAGACTCCAGACAGGCTCCTCATGTTGCTTGTACCATTGAAATGTGCAGCACTAATACGCCTTGTAAGTGCACAGAATTGTTTCTGTCCTATCTGTGGTATCCTTGTGTGTGTGTGTTATTCCTTGGACTCAAAAGTAGCTGAGCTCTTCTTTTTCACTCTTATTTGAACAATTCCTAAACTATGATAGAGCAATTCAAAAAACATGGATCATCTCAGAATAGCTTTTGGTGATAGAGGATTAGCTCTGTTTGAGCAACCATTTTTAGGAAACCTGTGAATTCCTTCACTTCCTTCATGTACTACTGTTCTAGATGCTCTTCCTTTGTGTATCATATTTTTCTTTTTTTGTTTTAAGATGAAGTTGCTGTGATTGATGAAATTCAGATGATCAGAGATCCTGCCAGAGGCTGGGCTTGGACAAGAGCCCTTCTAGGTAAGCTTGGTTGTGTTGGCAATGAATTAGCTTAATGGCACATGAAATACAAGCTTAGCAGTTGGTAGAGTCATCAGTGGTTATGTGATGCAAAATAAAAATATTTGGTTTTCATGTCTTCTCACAGCAAGTTAGAGAGATACTCTGCCTCAAAGGATTTGTCTGTATGACAGGAAGCTACCTGTCGTGTTTTGCTTAACAAATGGGTTTTTGAACTTTTGTTCAGATGCCTCTTCTATTTTTCCTTGCTTGGATAATAGGGAGTCTTTGCTGCATTGTGCCTTTACATTTGACTATTTCCAAGAAATATGCTTTTCTGTTCAATTAAAACAATACCAGTTTTCAAGAGAGTACCTTTGTAGAGATTGTGCTAAATAATGGTAACTTCAAATATTTTATAGTGTTGATTTCAGATGGCTCATTTATAGAGCTGCATCAATCTGTTATGTTCTTACAAGAATGCTTATTTTGATAATTTTAGAATTTTTCTAGAGGAATTTTGGAAACAGTTTTCCTCGCACTTGGAACAGAAGCTTGGAATCTGATTCCCTCTTGACCCTTCCTTTCGTTGCTTTTGATTCTAAGTTCAGCAGATTTGTCACACTTCCTTTACTTCCTGTTTTTCCCTTTTGTGTTCTGACTGAATTAGAGGTGAATTCATGCAGAAAACAAAACTCCTCAGTTCTGCTATGGTTTGGGAGTTAGTAAAACATGAGTAGTAAGTAAAACATACTCAAAGCTTTGCTCCATTTGTTCAGTGGCTGAGGGTACCTCTTGTTTTGGCCGAGAGGGTGCAGAGAGGTATTGGCTGCTCTGATTTTCACACTGATGAATTGTCAATACCACCTGCTGGTACAAGATCAAGAGCAGCTCTAGGGAAATTGTGTATTGTGGGGGAGCAGCTTTAGGTGCAGGTTTGGGTCATTGAAGGAGAAGAAATACAGTCTTCATTGTGTTTAGCAACCAAAATACGATTTTTTGATACCTTAAGAGCCAGCTAAAGCTACTGTTGTATATAAAAAAACTAACATTTTGCTTTTGATTTCACTGAACTTTGTTCAGGCCTCTGTGCAGAAGAAATCCACGTTTGTGGAGAACCTGCTGCTATTGACTTGGTGACAGAGCTCATGTACACTACAGGGGAAGAAGTTGAAGTAAGTAATTCTGAGAAGCTGTGAACATAATGTCAGATTCTCTTTGCTGTAAAACAGGAAAAAATGTAGGGTCCTTTTGAGGGTATCACTGCTCAGAGTTGTCCTGCAGGAAGTCTCATGTGATGGTGTTCACAGGGGTGTGAGGATGAGGGAAGAGATGAGGATCTGACTCCATGTCTCAGAAGGCTTGATTTATTATTTTATCATATATATTATATTAAAATTATACTAAAAGAATAGAAGAAAGGATTTCATCAGAAGGCTAGCTAAGAATAGAAAAAGAATGAATAACAAAGGCTTGTGACTGACCGTGACAGTCCGGACACCTGGGCTGTGATTGGCCATTAATTAGAAACAACCACATGAGACCAATCACAGATTCACCTGTTGCATTCCACAGGAGCAGATAACCATTGTTTACATTTTGTTCCTGAGGCCTCTCAGCTTCTCAGGAGAAAAAATCCTAAGGAAGGATTTTTCAGAAAATATCATGGCTACAGGTGTCATTGCTTTTCTTCACAGGGGTAGATCTGTCTCTTGGTTCTGTTTCACACATCAAGAAACAAGTCCTGCAGAACACCTCAGGTGGTCACAGCTTTGCTTTGTGGGGCAGCAAAACCTTGTTGTGGTGCTCCTGCTGAACTGATGTGGTGTTTTATTCCCTCTCTGCCAGATCCTCCTTTACAACCTGGAAACAAACCAGTGTGTGACCAAGGTGGGCAACTCCATGGGTGCCTTCTCATGTGTCAACCTGCACAGCAGCCCCCCCAACATGCTGGTGGCAGGCAACAAGGACAGAAGGTAAGTGATCCCCATCTCCAGCTCCCTGTCCTACATCTGGCCCTGCTGGAATTGCTTTCTCCTCTCGTGTTTCCATCAAGTTGAGGAACAAACTATTAGGTAATAGTTGGATGTGGCTGTCAGTGTGCTTTGTCTGGGAAGCTCCATGGGAAGAGGAGCTTTCTGAGCCATTTGGTGGAGGCAGTTGGTGCACAGCCCAGCGAGACCACTTGGAATCTCTTCCACTTCCCCACCGCCACCCGCAAAATGAGTTTGGCATTTAAAAGCTCACTTTCTGATATTAAAAAAATAACCTAAGGGATGAATCATGGAGGATGAGATGGGCCCTGCTGCCAAATGATGTCAAAAGTGTATTTGGGAACACTGTGATGTCCCTCAGGTGACAGAGAAAAAAAAGAGACTTTCATATGAACAGATTCCAGCTTCTATTTAGCTGATTAGCAGCTTTCTCTTTAACTCCTTGGCTTGGGGAGTAGGATTTTCCCAGCTCAGTGTCTGCTGCCAGGAATGGCCGCTCTGGGAACAGGCAGTGCAAAAGGATTAAAGTGCTTAAAAAGACCCTTTGAGTCCAATTTTTAGATTTCCTTTTTTTGGCGAGTCGGTTGTGGGGTCTGATCCAGTGCACCAAAGGAGATGTGGGATGGCCAGGAGCCAGTCTCTAATGGCTCCTGCTTCCTTCCCTCCTCCTTTCCACACTGGGCACCAGGCTGCAGGTGGTGCTCTGCTCTGGTGCTGGGATCAGATTGGAAGGCGGGCACTTCCCTCTGCCAAATCCCAGACCTCTGTCCCGCCAGTGCAGCAGCTTGCAAAAATGATTATTTTGTCAAACAGCTTTTTTTTTTTTTCCTTCCTGGAGAATAGGGAGTGTGAGCAAGCCTCACACTTTCTCAGCAAGGAGGATAAAGGAAATAGCTGAAGTTTGACAAGTGGAATTGAATCCCTGGGAGGTTTTTTCCCCTCTAAAAGCAGATAATTGATTTTCCAAAGCACCCCAGTAAAGTTATCTCCAGTTTTGATCTCCTGCATGATGACAGGAGAGGAGCTGGAGTTGGTGTCCCTCCCCTTTATAGGGAAAAAAAAAGAAGGCTTTAGGGGTCTCAGCTTTAGCACTGGCTGAGTTCAGGGGGTTGGATGTCACTAGAACAGCAAGGATTGGGGATGAACAGTTGGGAGGATAAGTTTGGCATCCAGGGAGCAGGAGCAGAGCATCTCAGAGGGCACATCCTCCTGCAGGAAGGTGCTGGGCATCCACAGGTGGAATGAGACTGAATCTCCATGGCCACATTATGGAGGGAGTTTATGGAACAGGGACCTTGCCATGGGAGCTCAGGCTGCTGCTGGCCAGAGAGAGCAGTTACTGCTTGAATTAAGTACAGCCATTTCCCAATTTCACCTGAATCCGCCCTTCTTTTACTCAAAACCATTATTTTGAAAAGTAATACTCACAAAATGGTTTTGGTAGGACCTCTAAAATCTGTCTTTCCATGTGAAATTCCTGCTGAAGCACTGCTGATTGATTTGATTCCTGAGCTGTGCTTTGCTCTGGCAAGAGGCCTCCTCTCCTAGCAGGGAGCGTGTGCTGATCCTGCTTTGCCTTGCTGGGAGCTGGGCTGGAGAGGAGCCTTGGGAAAGCAAACATATGGCAAACCCAGAAAGGTGTGGATCCAAATGTGTCCCAGGCTCTCCTGAAGGCCAGGAGCTCACTCCCAAGGCAGTGTGACAGGAGGGGCCAGGCCTGGCCTCCAGAACAGCTCCCTGGAGCTGGGATGAGTCCGGAGTGCTCCCACTGAGCCCAGCTGTCCGTGCTGGGCCAGCTCTGTGTCACAGCATCACATGAGATTGGCAAAACATTGTTCCTTTTCTTCCTTAAGGCACATCTGAGCAGCCAAGTGTGCCTCTGGTTCTCCCACGAGTGGGCCAGCATGGGAGAGGCATTTTCACCTGCCTGGAAGCTGGGTGCTCCCTCATGGGATGAGCAGGGCTCGCTCAGATCCCAGCTTCCAGCTGTGCTTTCCAAACAGGAGCAGCTTTGCTTGCTGGGAGAACACACACAGGAGAATGAGCCCTTCCAAACCCCCCATCCTGTCCCAGGCTGGAGCCAGAGCTCCTCTCTGCTGGAGCTGGGCACTGAGGAATCCTTGCCCCTCATGCTGTGGGATGGGCTGTTGCACACAGAGCGTGTTCTCCTCCCTGTCAGATGGATGCTGCTCTGCTGGAGCTCTGACCTGCTCTGCTGCCTTGTCTCTCAGCCCCTGAAATGTGTTATTTGTAAAATCAGATGATGCAATCTCTGCTGGAGAAGGGGAGAGGAAGGACTTGCAGCACCATTAGGATCCTAGCAGGGGTATGGAGTGAGGTACAGTTAATGTGTTGGAACAAGTGTGTTTTGGCTTTTTCTGGGATTAATGTGTACCTGATGGGTTTGTTCCTGATGGCCATCAGCTGGGAGGAACTTGCTCTGGCTTCTTCTCAAACCTGAGATCAGTGTTTCCCTTTCCTTCTGTTTTCACTTGCTACATTTTTTGTTTATTCATGTACTTTGCTTTATCTCTTAATCTTGATAAATAAGATCAAACCCCACACTCCTTTGTGATATGAGCTGGGTTTAAAACTTAAAACCATCAGCTCTGACTGGTATTGTGGCCTTGTGGCAATCCTAAGGTCTTTGTCTGTAGTTCTGCTTCTGGCTGAGTCTTCAATTTATTTCTCTTCAAAATGCCTTGTCTGGGTGGTCGATAATATCCAGAAATCAGATGTACCTAAAAACTGGCCACAGTCAGTTGCATATTTGAAGTCAAAGCAGATCCTGGTTGCTGGGTGCTTGCTTTGAATATTGGTGATTAAGTCAAGGGTATGAACCTGTAATTCCCTGTCCTTTTTGAATTGCCACACATAAAATCTCCTCTTGAATCTTTGCAACAATAATCCTTTCCTTCATCCTGGTAATAATATCACCCCTGGTCCATAGTGGATGTGGGCATGTGCCAGGGCTGGGATGGGATAGCAGAGTGTCCAACATGGCTGTGTCATGGCTCGTGGCATTGCTGATGATTTGGGAGGCACAGAGAGAGGAGCTTTCTCCAAATTTCACTCTTTTTTTATATCATAACTCATAGAATCATGGAATGGTTGGGGAGGACCTTAAAGCTCATCCAGTGCCACCCCTGCCATGGCAGGGACACCTCCCACTGTCCCAGGCTGCTCCCAGCCCCTGTGTCCAGCCTGGCCTTGGGCACTGCCAGGGATCCAGGGGCAGCCTGGGCACCCTGTGCCAGGGCCTGCCCACCCTGCCAGGGAACAATTCCTAATTCCCAATATCCCATCCATCCCTGCC
>JAWWEY010000275.1:1767624-1777776 GCA_035582745.1 Loriotus luctuosus
TTCTTTTAGTATAGTTTTAATGTAATATATATAATAAAATAATAAATCAGCCTTCTGAAACATGGAGTCAGATCCTCGTCTCATCCTTCATCCTAAGACCCCTGTGAACACCGTCACAGAAGCCCATATGTACATGGAGCAGGATGGGCTCCTTTGGGCTTTTAGAGGATCTTGACAAATCAGTGTTGAGGGAGTGAGTTCTGCAGGCAGCAGTTTGTGACTTGCAGAAAGAGAAGGGTAGAAACAAGGACTGGAGCAGCTGAAATGCAAACTAAAATATGTATTCCCATGCAACATGTCATGAATATTCATTTTACTTAGTACATATCCCACTTTTGTCCCAGTGAGAAGGTTTAACTGTGTGTTCTCTTGCCTCTCTTCAGTTACCGCTTCATGGATATGTTCCCTGACGCTGCCCTTGTAAGGGACATCCAGAAGAAACTGGATGACATTATACAGATTGGCGTCTGCAACATCACAAAGCTGATCCGAGCTTCCCAGTCTGCAGCTGCTCCTGGCACAGCTGAGGTGGTGTCAGAAGATTTTCCTCTCTCAAGGACTGAGAGGGAGCCCAGGGCGGTGTCAGAACGCCACGGTGCAACCTCCACTGAGGCTCTGTCCATTGCAGTGGAGGCTGCAGGGCTCAGAAGAGCCAAGAACGTGAGATCCTCCCGGCTGGGGGGCAGGCAGGAGGAGCTGAAAAGCTACGGACGGGGATCCCTTGCCAACAGACTGCTGAGGGAGGGACTTCTGACACAGGAAATGCTGAGACAGCTGGAGAGTGAGTGGCAGGATCAGCACAGGAATGATAGATATGGCTTTGGTTCAAAAAGAGATGATCAGCATAGTTCAAAGGAAACAAGAAAAAAGAGAAAATAGAACCGTGCCCTAATTCTGTTTAGTTTTTATTCATAAAATAAAATACTATTTTAATAACTTCTTTGGCATTTCATGATTACACTGCTGCAGCTCCTTGATGCTTTTCCTTCTCCTGTGACCAGTAATGTGAAGCACTCAGAGAACTGGACTCTTCAAAGCTCAGAGGCCATAAGTTTGCTTTAACCACTTAGCTGTACACTCTTTCAATCATGGTGTTCAGCATCAGTGTATGATCTGCTGCTGTGTGGAAATTTGAACTTGGTGTCTTCTTGCAAGATATCCTCTCATCATCAATAAATGTCAGAAATTTCACTCGTAATGAATTAGCCACTCATTCCACCCCTTCCCAAAGGGCAGAGTTTAACAGACTACAAACAAGTGATGAACAGCCTGGAACAAAATTGGCTTAGAATGGTGATAGGAGTCATGTGCCTCTAACCATTGTGTCCTGTGAAAATGTGTAAGGAGGTTGAAAGCATTTGTGGTAATGTGTCAGGAGTGATGGAATTCTGGCCACAAGAATGCTGGAGTGAATTTCAGTTACTGTGATTTGGTTTTCAGCTTTAAGGTGGGCTTTTGAGCTCCCAGTTTGGATGCTGGAGAGTGGAAAGAATCAGATGCTAAAACTGCTGTGTCTTTACAGAAATGACTTTCAGCACTTGTAATGTTGCTGGGCTGCCTGAGGAGAATAATGCTACACTGGCTATGTACAAGTGCACAGGTCCTGCTTGTGTCAGTGTTGGGAAGCCTTTAAGATCCAGGCTGAGTTTCATTGTCAAATACATGACTTTTTGAGGTGATCAGCTGTGGTTCTTTGCAGGCTAAAGCTTGCTCTGAATCCCCTTTTCTTTCTCCTGGTATCAGTCCTTTATGCTGCTGTTCAGAAAGAAACCTGCAGTAGTTTGAAAAATGTTTTCACAGCTGTTTTCAGTGTAGCTCATGTACTCTTTCCTCATTGTGTGTAAAACCCATGTGATCTCCTGCTGCTTTCAGTACAGTACTGGTGGGAAGAGAAGGTTTTAGCTCCTTTCCCTGCAAAGCCACATCTTTTTTTCCTTCCCCAGGAAAAACCAAGCAGCTCTATGTGTGTGGCAGTGGCCATGTGAGTGTTGTGGATTTTCTTCTTTGCAGATGAGCGGTTCAGCTTTGCTTTCCCAGAGTGCTGCTGAACAGCAGCACCATTTGCACAGTGTGCAAGCTTGCATTAACCCTTACAGGTGTGTTGCATTTCTGTCACACAGCTTGTGTGATGTGGGTGTGTGATGGAGTGCTATCAGTTGCCCCCTTGCTCCTTGGCACTCACTGGAAGGGAAGCAGTAGTTACTCAAGCCTGAGGCACGTTTTGTCCACGTGTGTTGTCCCACTTACCCCTGGCACTGCACTTCCCCCAGATCCAGGGTGGATGTGCAAACCACTGTTTGAAACCCCCTTGGTTGTCCACCATGGACAACTCTCATTTTCTCTGCTCAATGTGTGAGGTTGGCTTGTGGGAGACCCACACTGATATTGTGCTTCTGTTAGGCTGAATCTGTGCTTTAGTCTTACAGTAAGGTGAGTGCTAGTGTATATTTTTGAGCAAGGAAAGAGTGTCTGGGACTTCAGGGTGTAAGCCAGCCTTGTGTTTCAGCACCAAGCCTTGCAATAAAGAAGCTAAATGACTATAAGCATTCTTTTTTGTATTTTGCTGAGATTAGGACTTTGCTTAACTCGCTGCTTGTTTCCATAGGGACTCCATAGTAACTGTTTTAGGAGCTCTGAAGTTTATTCAGGCGTTTCCAGGCTGACTTTATGAAAGTTTTCTTTTCTTCTGAGCTAATGGTGTGGCTGTCATTGACTCCCATTAGAATGGCTGCCAGATTGGTCCCATGTGCTACAATCTGGGCTGCTGTGGTGCAGTTTCCCCAACTACCCATTTGTAACCTGCCTTGTAGGGCTGTGCTGAAGCTTCATTTTTAAGCACAACAGCACTGTTCTCTTGATCTGGGGAATCACGTCTGCAAAACTATTTCAGGTGTTCAGATTTCCAGATTAATTTCAGGCATCAAAATTAGAGATGTTTGGAAGTTTATTCATTAATTGTTTATTGCTGTCCTTCAAATGTAAGGTGCTGATTGTAACAGCACTGCTTGGTAAAATCCTTCTGTCTTTTAAGCCTAGTATGCTCTGTCTGTGCTGTTTCCATCTCTATTCTGGTTTTTCCTCAGTCCCCTCAGGTGTTCTGCCTTATTTTATGTCCTGTTGTTGCACTAGGAGTGGCATATGCAGGAAGAATGAGTATGGGGACTCCTTTATCTCCTGAGCTTTGATGAACTTATGGGAATATAATGGGGGATGAACCTGCTGCTACTGCAGGGAAGGGGGAATGTGTTCTAGGGGTTGGTTCTGGAATCATTGATGCCTTGTATAAGCTGACCTAGAACAGAGGCTGGACAGGGTTAAAGAATAAAGTAGGGATTTATTACAAGGATCTCCTCAATGGATCCACCTTGGGCATCACAAGAGCCCAGCCAGGGCTGCACCCAAGATGAACCAAAATGGTCACAAAATGGACAGCTGGTCATGGGGTCTGTCACTTTTATAAATTCTGGTCCATTTGCATATTGGAGTTCATTGTCCAGTTACAGCTCCAGCCCAAGCAGTCCCATCCTTCTTGTTTTTCTCTCTTCATTCCACATTGTTTGTGCTTTTGGGCTTGAGATCTGGATCATTTGTCCTTGGTGCCCAGCTAGAGAAGGAATTGTTTTGTCTCCCTGCTCTGTGAAGAGGGCTTGCCATCCCCTATTATGAAGGCCAGACTTACACACTAAAGCAGCACAGCATCTGAAAAATATAAAAGCCAAAACCTGAGGCATCATCATAAACTGTAACAAAGAAGGATTTCCCCTGGTGACTCACTAGTAACCTTGTCCACTCTCTCCTTGTTAACCTGGATACCAAATTTAGCAGCCAGCATTGCTACTGCCTTTGATACCTCTCCAAAGATAGATGGGTTTATCTCACAACAAAATGCTTATTGATATGGTACCTCTTTCTGGAGGTAACAAGGGCACATTTAACTGATGTACTCAAGAGTTTTTTGTGAGTTTCCCCATTGTAGCTATGAGCTCCTTTTCTCTGCAGGCCTTTGACTGCAAGGCTGTGAGAGGCAGATGAGCACCAGACTCTTCAGGATTCTCCTCTTCAGGATTCTCCATGGGGTTTGGAGGCAGAACTGCAGGAGAAGAAAGTACAGAGTGAGGCATTACAGTTTTAAACTCTTGTTGGCCCTTGCAAAGTGGGGAGGGAAGGTTTGTGAATAACTTTTATTGGTGCAGGTCTAACAAAAGGGAAAAACAACATCCCCTCAAGCTTCCAAGCTGCATGCAGTTGGAGCTGGTGTGTTCCCATGGGCCTGGGCTGGTTCCCCTGTGCTGGCCAGGATGTGCACAAAATGGCTGTGACACTTTTGGGTGTCGGGCCCTTGGTGCATTGAGTGCTGTCTGGGTGGAAATGAGGTCATGTCTTGTCTTCTCTTGCACAGCAGCCTGCTGCAAGCTGGGATGCACCAAGGGTGAGTGAGCAGCTTACACAGTGATTCTGACAGGTCAGGTATTTCACAGAGCCTGCTGCCAGTTCAGGAACATTGAGATCTTTGAGACCCTTTTCCAGTTGTGTCCGTCAGAGAAAGGAAGAAAAGAGAGAATGAAAAATAAATCTACTGTATTACAGACACAATGAGCTCTGGATCAAAGGGGGATGGAGCTTGAAAGGTGATGTTTTCAATTTTGCTGGCCAGAGGGGTTGTGACTCGGGTGGCATGGGTAAACAATGAGGAGAGAGACAGTCCCTTTGGGAGTCAGTGTCTGACTTAACGAGCCAGCAGTTATTAAAAGATGAATAGAGGAGAAGTGAACCATGCTTTCTGGCTGGTAGTGTGGCTTATTTTCTTCTTTCTTTTCTCTCTTTCTCTCAAAGATCAAAGGCCTAATTTTAGAACAAGCCCTATTTATGGACTGCTCAGCCACTCTGTCTGCTTTACTCTTGTTCTAGAAAAATGAAAAATAAATAGAGCTGGCGGGATCTCCCAGTGTCCAGAGCTCATCTCTCATGCAAGGCAGGAGGAGAAAAAAAAAAAAGAGACCTTTCCTAGCAGAGGTTCTGTATGATTTGTCTCTGCAGAGGGAGTTCCCCTCCCTCAGCTCTTTCAATCTTTCCTCGTGATCAGAAGCTGAAAAAATGTGACCTGTGAGTGCTCCTGATGTTCAGCAGAGCAAACTCCTCCTGATCCCTGCCACAGCTGACAGGACTGGGCAGAGTCCTCTTTCCAGGGCTGCTGCTGAGTATGGAGCTGAGTGTTGGTTTGTGTGCCTCTGGATTTCCCTCCTGTAGATACAGCCCACCATGATCAGTTGTACTTTTTATCTTTTTACAGTAGCATGAGATGGTTGGGTCCACTCTAAGCTATGAACTGATGTGGCCAGACATCCTTTCTACTGACTGGCTGCCCCTGCCCTTCTCTGGATCTCTAGACAATTCCCACCACTCACTAGTTCTTTGTGTTTCCTCACATTACTTGGTACTCCACTCCCCGTTTCCTCTTCTCCCCCTGCTGTTTTTCTAATCTATCAAAATAAGTTTTAATTGTTACCTTATTCTGCAAAATTCAGGGTGACAATTATCTGCAGTAACTGTGCTCAGTTCAGCTGAACACGAACTGGGGGGAAACACATTTTTATGTAGGTGTAGTTTGAGAGTGAGCCTCTCATTACCTCAAAAATGCCTTTTTTTTTTCTTCCTCTCCTTTGTGTCAGCATTTCACTGAGTTTTCTTGGGATGATGTTTCCATGGTCCATATCACTTGATACAGTGACAAAATCCTGGAAACACTCGTGCATTCAGAATGAATTTGAGAGTTGATGGTTAAAGGCTGTGTCAGAATCTGATGGTGTAAGGAAGATGCTCTTGCATCCTTCCAGTGGGGCAGTGTGATACCCACGCTGCTGCCTGCCAGCTAAATCTGTCCTCTCCCCAGGTTTTGCAGGACTGAGGATCTTCACTGCTTTGGGAGAAGGGAGAAGAATCAGTGCAAAACCTCCCTGCTGGGAATTGCACAAGAAGCATTCCAGCTGGGGGCAGGGGTCTGTGTGTCTCTGCTCTTTACACAGCTGAAGCTTAATTGGTACCAAGCTGCGGATAAGGGTGCACTGTGCAGAGCTAGAGTGAAGTTAATTCATGCAGAAGAGCTGAGCAGAGGGAAGAAGTCTCCTAAACCCGTTCAGCTTCCCAGATTGCCAGCAGCCCTCGGCCGAGGTGGGAGCCTGTCAGCCCCTGGAATGAGGCATGAAGCGGGGCAGGCTGCGTAGCAACTGCTTTGAGAAGTGGTAACAATTCCCAAGTGGGGCAGTAACAAAATCGATTTTTCTCCCCTTCAGCCTGGCAGCTCTCCAGGTGCCTGCTCTGGCACAATGAAGTGTGTGGCTGGGGAGGGAGGGACTTTGGGTTGATGTGGGGGGGTGTGATACAAAGAGGCAGAAGTTTAATCGCTGACCTGATCACACTGGATGGATTTATTTCTGGACTTAATTTCCCAGGAACTCTGCTATTCCACACGGGGGAAAATGCCTCTGCTGAAGTTTCTCTAGCTCCAGTTTCGTGAATAAAGATCTGTCGCTTTGGAGTTACTCACAGCAGCTCTGTCACTACTGACTCATCCATCTGCTTCAGGAAAATGTTTGCTGTCCACTTGCTAGCTTTCCATTTCACAAAGCTAAAAGAGGATCAAATAAAAAAGGTAAGTTGCAGCGTTAGCTGGTTGCTATTTTAAGAGCTGTGTTACCCAGATACAGAGGGGTCTGCAGTGAGTAATGCAGACCATATAATGGCATTATCCACTAAAACCATTCAGCCAAATGGGGTAGGAGGTGTTTAGACCTTAAACCACCAGGTGAGTGTGAAAATAAGTCTGGTTACTGGTTTTCCCTGCACAGTTATAAATGCTGTCTTAGTAATGGAGGAAGTTCTCTGCACTAAGGGAAAGTGCTTAAGCTTTATCTAGCTTGGTGTGGAAGAGCCCAGAGGACAGAAAGGATGACTCTGGCAGAGTTGCCTTGCAAGTGTATAATAAATGATGGGATTTCTCAAGCTGAGCAGGAACCAGGAGTCAGTCACATAGCAGGGATGGGGAAAACCCCTGTGGTCTTTGGTCTGGGTCTGCTGAGATTCAGAAGAGATTTCCAACTGGTGTTGGGGTTCCTGTGCCTCCTCTCTGGTTATCCAAAACTGGCTGATCACTCTGATGTTTATAGGTGTGACCTTTAATTACAGTTGGAAAAGCCTGAGATGGCTTAGATCTGGAGCTATCAGTACTGGGAGTGAGCTGCCTAATGGTTGCTCTTCCCTAATCTACTTTAATGCCATGCTGAAATGGGTTTTTGGGCTTGTGTCCATCATGAGACCATGTGAGACCTGTAAGCTTCATGGGTCAGAGATCCTCTGGTTTGTGGACATGTCCCCTGCAGGTCCTCTGTATTCCTGGGGTCTTCACTGAGTGCTGGCAGGTACCATTGCTGCCAGGCTCCATCCTCTGGTTTCTGGAAAGGTGGGGTGGGGCTGTCTGTGGATGCATGGTGGGAGATCCAAGGTCCTGGTGCTTGGGTCCTCTTCCATCACTGAGCTCATCAGCAAAGGGAACAACTCCAGGTTCTCCTGTCTGTGCCCAAAACATGGAGTGGCTTGTTCCAAGGAGGACTTCTTCCATTAATTCTGTTTTGGAGAGAGGCATTCTGAGACAGGTACTGGTATCTCAACAATCAGATGTCCCTGACTCAGTCCTAGCCCTTTTATCCCTAGGATTTAATGTGATCAGAAAAAGGCCTCACTGCCCCTCCCCTCTGTGAGGAGCTGGTCTCTTATCTAGCCAGTACTATTTCTTAATTCTTTTTACTAAGAAAGAGAAAGACTTTGTGGAGCAGTGCTTGGATGTAGTGGGCTTTGCAGAGAAACATCCAGCTTGCAGTTGAGTGAGGACAGTGGAGACAGGGGAGCACAGGAATTCTGGCAAACCCACCAAAAAAATCCAAGTCTTTCTGCAAGGTGCAGACTAGCCCTTCCTGAAGGCAAGAAACCACATGCTCCTCAGACTTCTCTTACAGGTGACCTAGGGTAGGATTTACAGAACAGAGCTGATTCCTCCCTTATCAGAAAGAAGGAATGTCTTCCCACCTCTCCCTCCCAGGCTTATTTTCTCTGTGGTGGCAAAACCAAGAGCCTGCCTGCCATGAAAACAGAGCTGTTTCCATAAATGAGGCAAGGCCCTGTTCCTGTGCCACAGGAGGGGGGTAACCAGTGTGGTTTAGCACAGCCTGGCCATTCCTGTGTTCACAAGTAAATGGTTATGAGAGCAGGGCCTTGCTCAGGCTGTAAACCAGGCTGGAGAGCCAGCAGGATTTCCTGGGCTCTGCCTTATCTGGTTCCTTGGAAAGGACTGTCTGCTCCTATGGTTATAGGTAAACAGGGTGAGGAATGCAGTGTCTGGGCAGCAGGGAGCTGGTGCATGTTCTCTGCAAACAGACATGGTAATTTTTATTACTCTTGAGAGTTTTTTCCCCCACAGGGTTTTCTGTCACAAGGCTGTTTGGGTCTGTGTCAGAGTGCATGAGTGCTGCATGTCTCCAGTCACTGTATTTTCTCCAAAAAACCAGTATGGGTGCATAGGCTAAGATGATGGATCCTACACAGTGGTGGAGCTTCAAAAAACCCTTGGAGGAAATCAAGTACTTGCACAAACAAGGGCTACAAAGACAAATCTAATAATGGCCTTTTCAAGGCACAGCTGTATCCAAAGGCAGCTGCTGCTCTGGGACAATTGGATGTTGTAGTTTAACATTTTCTCCTCCCTGTGTGTGTTAAGTAAGTGCTGGAGGGACTTTCATGATCCTGGCTCTTTCAGGTGGGTCATTGCTGACCATCAGTTTAAAATGGGACTGTGAATAGGTAATTAGTTTGTGCTTCATTAAAATAGGTGGCCAGTCCAAACTGCAGCAGAGACCAACTTATGTACAACCTGCATTGCCCTCTGTTTAAACAATGCAGCCTTTTAAATCCAACCATGTTGCTGGTGGGACTTGGTTTGTGTCCTGCCAGGCCTCCAGACCTCCCTGTGTAAATGGCACTGATGAAATGCTCTGAAGAGATGCAGCACCACAACAGCACAGCCCAAGGTGCAAGAGCTGAGTGTCTGTAGCAGCAAAGCACTGGCAGCTGTCCCACCTCTCTCTGGCCCTGACTCCTGTGTGCTGGGGACAGCAAACACCAGTGACCCTTCAGTGGACACCCAGCTACTTGGAGCACACCATTATTATGTCTGCATCATGTTCATACAGCACCAAACTCTGGCTCCCCAGTGGAAAAGCTTCTGGATGTTGACAAATTCTTTTTTTTTCCTGGGTTAATCCTTTGTTGTACCCAGCTGTGTAGTTTCTAGGCCACACTGCTTATAGCCCTGCAGGTATGTGTCAGTCCCAGCAGAGTATCATCCTTAAGGAAAAAACCTTTCACTTTGCCCTGATGAAGCTGTTCATAAACACTGATTAGCTTCTCTGCCAGTTTATCTGAACTGCTTCATAGATATTTTGAATTCTTTTCTATTCAGCTGCCTTCTATTTTGATGTATTCTGTGAGTTACAGACCTTTAACAAAGGGTATTGATTGCACCAAAAAAATGTGTTTTAGATGTAATCCTAGAATCACAAGAGAATGGAGAGCAGAGCTGGAGTGGGAAAAAGGCTTTGAGTTCCAGCCTGGCATGCCAGCAAAGTTAATTGTCTGTGGAGTGAAGCAGTAGCTGAATAGATGTTTTTGGGTTGTGGCTGACACGCTTGGGTACTGATGGCATTTTCTGGAGCTACCTCAGAGAGGTCAAATTCTCACCAGATTGACACACTTTGCAGTTCTAGTTCATTACATCTCTAGCAGGAGAGGAATGGTGTGAAAACAGCTTGTCAGGGTCTCAAGCAAATCTCATGGCTTACACAGATTGTGAAGTTACTGAGCCACCAGAAAAGATGGCCAACTTTTGGGCAGTGATTCACCAAGGCTGCATTAAACACTTCCAAATCAAAGTTTCTTTAGAAGACTGAATGTCCTGATGATGACCTGGAGCTTGCTTGCACTGACAGTCATGAGAAATTTGGTGCTGAGGTTGAAAATGTGTGGTGGAGTTTGAGGGTCCCCAGGATGAGGGAAGAGATGAGAATCTTGACTCCATGTTTCAGAAGGCTGATTTATTATTTTATG
>JAWWEY010000275.1:1814659-1831104 GCA_035582745.1 Loriotus luctuosus
TTAATATAATATATATCATAAAATAATAAATCAGCCTTCTGAAACATGGAGTCAGATCCTTGTCTCTTCCCTCATCCAAAACCCCCTGTGAATGCCGTCACACTGGGATCATAAACCCAAACCCATATGACCCAAACCCAAAGTACCCATTCC
This sequence comes from Loriotus luctuosus, assembly GCA_035582745.1. Taxonomy (NCBI): domain Eukaryota; kingdom Metazoa; phylum Chordata; class Aves; order Passeriformes; family Thraupidae; genus Loriotus; species Loriotus luctuosus. The sequence goes on from JAWWEY010000275.1 coordinate 1,814,813, forward strand.
TTGGGTGCTTTGCATTTCAGGGTGGCTGGCCAAATAGCAGCTCTCTCTCAGAGAACAGTTGTGTGAGTCCTTTTCCCCTTGTAGATTTAAAGGAAAACAAAATAATCAGAGCAGCATCTGAAGTCCTCCTTTGATGAAGATCTTCCCAACTGAGTTTTTAGGAGATTTTCTATCAAAATACTTTGAGAGAAGCATTTCTTCAGATTTTACTTACGGTTCTTCAAATATACACACATATTCTTTTACAGAGAATGGAGACTTTCTGGCACTTGACCTTGGAGGGACAAACTTTAGAGTTTTGCTGGTGAAAATCCGCAGTGGTAAAAGGAGAACAGTGGAGATGCACAACAAGATCTATGCCATTCCCATAGAGGTGATGCAGGGAACAGGAGAAGAGGTATTTGTGTTTCCCTTTGGCTGCACTGCTGCTTTTTAAGTAACTCCTTCAGAGCACATAACATGTACAACTTCAAATATTATGACTTTTCTCTTCAAAGCTGTTTGATCACATTGTTACCTGCATTTCTGACTTCCTGGATTATATGGGGATAAAAGGAGCCCGTCTTCCTCTTGGCTTCACCTTTTCCTTCCCTTGCAAGCAGACCAGTCTGGATGCTGTAAGTTCCTTAGTATCTCTTCAATCTGCTTCTGTGCTTATGCCAGACCTGGTTTCTCTGCCTTCGTGCCATCCACGTGACACTTACAGGAAGGTCACAAGAGGGGAAGGTTCCTGTGCTGACCCTGATCAGTATAGCTGCTCCTATAAATAGTTCCTTTAAGGGTGGTAATGCAAATACTGCCCATGGCTGTGACAGATAAGAGCATTTAAATTTTCCATGGTGGTCATAGCCCTTTTTTAAGGCATTCTGTTTTTTCCAACTGTGTAAACCTCCTGGTCTGTGACACTTCCCTGGTTCTGCAAGCAGTAAGCAAAAGTCCATCCCTGCTGCCAGTGCCTATTCCCAGATGATCTTGTCTCACTGGATGGAGTGGCTGCACCAGAGTCTGTGGGCTGTGTCACCCTAAGGGTGACAGTGTGGCCTGCAGCACTTCCCTGGCAAATGGACTTGTGTTCTTTGCACTTAGGTGTTCAGTTTCTTCACTGCCACATCCTTACACCAACCTCTGCAGCTGTTAATAGTTTCCTGTGTACTTAGCTGGGGTTTCTTTTAAGAAAGGTGTATTTTCTATAACACTTTTTTGGGGGTTTTATAGTTAGTTGTTCCTGTCACCTTTTTTTTTTTTTTAGTTTGTTGCATTGCTCTGGAAATGTAGAGCCCAATCATAATTAGTTGTTTTAGATGCAAATTCAACATATTGAAGAGATATTTCTTTTCACTGAAACTCTTCTGTAAAACATCACACTAAAGTGATGTTTTACAGAAGAGTTTGTGTATTTGAGATGCTAAGTGTACAGAATAACATCTGAGTCCTAACAACTTGATAATCTCTTTTCTTGCTTTATAGGGTATCCTTCTGAATTGGACAAAAGGCTTCAAAGCTACAGACTGTGAGGGAGAAGATGTGGTATATTTACTTAGAGAAGGAATTAAAAGAAGAGAGGTGATTTTTCTTTCTTTTTTTCCCCTCATTCTACTCCTCTCCAGACTTGACAGACCTTGTGGGTCAGGCTGGCTCCCTCTCACAGGATCTGTGTGCCTTGTAGACAGAGGCTGTGCCTCCTCTCTTGCACAGAAGATTGTTTTTCCCCAGAGGCTTCTGACTTTCCACATTTGCCAGAACTTTCAAGGCTTCTTTCAACCTCTGTAGCAATTTCCCCATGCGTGGAGAAAGCAGGAGTTTTTGAAATGGTGACTGTAGGAACGCACCTCTGTGCACCCTAAAGGACAGTTTTCTCCTCCTCTTCTTGATCTTGAAAAAGCCTCAACCAGTTTAGCCAAAACTTTCTAGGAAGGGAAGAAAAACAGCCTGAGAAAGGTGTTAATTTTGTACAGATTTTATCATCCAATGAAAAGGAAGTCTTAAAAGCTTTGTTAGTGGAATTGCTACACAACTGCTGTGATACTGAATGTTCATCCCATGTGCCTATGTTAAAGATGTGTGCTTAAACATACTTGAGCCAGGGATAAATTTCATTCTGAAGACAGTCCCTCACAGGTAGAGCACATACCTTAGCTGCCTGCTGGTACCTTAGGTTCCTGTTTTTGCATGTGTGAAATGAGGCTGGTGATTTCAGTTGTTTCCAGTGTGTTTCTACATCATCCCCTTTGCTGGGAGGGACTCACTGCTGTTTTCTCACTGCTATTTTCTCTCTCCCAAAGGAATTTGACTTGGATGTGGTGGCTGTGGTGAATGACACAGTGGGCACAATGATGACTTGTGCTTATGAAGATCCAAACTGTGAAATTGGGCTCATTGTGGGTACGTGTTAGAGCTGCTTTTTGTTAAACAGCACGTCCACACATCTGTCTGTGTTCTCATAGAGGCATCCCTGTGGTTAACTGAAAATAAAGCTAGGATTTCTAGGAGTAAAAGAGAGCAAAATTCAACAGCCAGCTGATTTCTGTCCACAGTCAGTCGAGATGAGCAGAGGCTGTGATGCACAATAAATCCTGCCTGTTTATCTGATAAAGGCACAGTGCTGCTTGGGAGGAGAGCAGATGTGGGCAACTCCTCTTAGTTTAGCCTGTCAGAGTGTCCCTGCTGAGTGTTCTGGTAGCCCACAGCTTTCCTCAAGTGAGTGGTTGTCAATACAGGGCATGAAACAACATGACTTGTTCACACTGCTGTTTTCAAGGTGGAAAAGGGAAGTTTATTTCCTGACTCTAACATTTATAGATTTTCAAAAGTGACAGTAGATTGGAGGGTGACAGTGCCACCTCTCCAATGACACTGGACAAACCAACAGTCTATCAAATTTTTCCTCTTCTATGAAAGACTGCAAAACTATAAGTTTTTTACAAAAAGTATGTGAAAAAATTTGTTACAAGAATGTAAACATCAGAAGGCTTAGAAAATCTTAAGAAATCAGGGCGACAAGTGGTCTCTCAGAATAAAGCTGCAGAGTGCAGCCACAATTCCCAGATGGCATGTGCTGGAGAGCTGTGACAGCCTGAGCACAGTGACACAGCTCCCTTCCCAGCAGTGAGACAGCTGAAGGAATTCCACTGGCTGCTGCCTTTGCAAATGCCACGCTTGGACAGCCTGAGTCACGGGGCAGTGTGAATTCCCAGAGCTCTCCAGAGGAATGAGTTCTCCATGGGAGGGAAAGGGACAAGGCACCTGCAAGCTTTAGGAGTGCTCTCAGTTGGGAGGTGGCTTGTAGGAAAATAAAACCCCACCAATTCCTCCTGCAGACAGCTGGAAAGCATCCAGGATGAGTCAGCAGGCTGCAGTGTGGGTAGGAAGCCGTGCCTGAGCAGCTCCATGGTGGCTGTTTGCAGGAACCAGAGCTCCCTGCAGGAAGGACAGCGTGTCCTTGGGGTGCTCACACACCCCCTGGGGACTGTCCACTGCAGCCCTGCCAGACCTGCTGTGCAGCCAGCGTGTCTGTGGGCAGAGCAGGGTGGCACAGGGGGCCTGGGCACCGCTGGGGTGATGGGAATGAGAGCCCCAGGCTCTGACAGCTCCCTCTGCCCTGCCTGGCTGGCAGCACCTCAGGGAGCCTGGCCGCTGGTGGCACTCTGCAGTTGGGTTTGGTCTGGTTTGCTCCTGCAAACCTGGCTCTCAGCCTGCAAACCCAGACATTTCCCCTGCCAAACCCTGGGCTGGGGCTCAGCTCTCCTGCAGCAGGGGAGTACTGTGGGAGGATCTATTTCAGCTCAGACTGTATTGATGTAATTCCCTAAAAACATGGCAAAGGAAAACAGACGTGCTGTAGCAACTGGTATATCATCTGGGATGCAGGATTTAATGAGAGTTTAAGTAACTTCAAGAGAACTTTTGCCCTGGTAGCAGCTAAAGCTGCCTCTCTTTGCTAATAAAGCTTTCCTCCCTAAAGACCTCTGTGTACATGGAGCACTTTGCCACACTCCTTAGGATCCTCTTTGAAAAAATATCAGATATGGCCTCATCTCAACATGGAAGTAACCTTCCTGGTGGAGAAAATGAGCAATTAAAATCAGAAAACCCCCCAAACAATCAACTGGTAAAACCCCTGCTGCTTCAGAACTTGCTGAGGTTTCCAGTTCAGCATATTTTCCCCTGAATTCTGTGGGTGTGTGGGCTTTGTGGAAGGTGTTCCCAATTGCAAAATCCAGCTGTCTGCTTTCTGAAGTGTTGGGCTCAGAAGCATGTGAGGTTTTGTGTGCTAAAAGTGCTGCCCTGCTCTTCCTCCCTGCAGTGTGGCACCCCCAACCCAGCTGGCCTGGGTGAGCTTCCTCTCTGAGCCTCCCTGAGCAATGCACCACAGGAGTCATGTTCTCCTTCAGTTTAGAGCTGCTGAAGAGTCAGGGTTTGGGTTTTTATGTGATGTTTCAAATGATGGTTCAACTACTTCTTTCAGAAAAAAACCCACATTCAGCATCCCCCAGAAGGTTTGTCAAGTGTGACTTTAGCCTTGTTTTGTTCCAACCCAAGAGTAACCTGTGTGTTTGTTTGTTTCAGGAACGGGCAGCAATGCCTGTTACATGGAGGAGATGAGGAACATCGAGATGGTGGATGGTGAGCAGGGCAGGATGTGTGTGAACACGGAGTGGGGAGCCTTCGGGGACAACGGCTGCCTGGACGACATCAGGACAATCTATGACAAAGCAGTCGATGACTTCTCCCTGAATGCTGGCAAGCAGAGGTACTGCAGCACAAATGGGTGCTGGGCCTGTCAGCCAGGCTGCCTTAAGTGCTTTTAAGACAGAACTGGTTTTTCCCAGCTGAGAAGGGAGAGGTTGAGAGTGGAGAATGACTGCAGTCCTGCTATCCTGTGAGATCTCCCCTTTCTGTGCTTTTCCTGGACAATGCTTTTTTGTGACTTATTTGCTGCCAGGGACTCCACAGCAGGGCTTTTGGTGAGGACTTCAAAAGTCTTGAAATTATGAAGAGACTCTTTTTCTCATCCTGTGCTGCATGGAGGGGGGTAAGATGGCTAGTCATTCTTTTACTCTGGGTCTCAGGTTAATCTCTTTTAGCTGAACTCTCTTTGTAGAGGGCTGTGCCTGTGGCAGTCCTGAACTCACAGCAGCTGGCGTGGTTAAAGCTTGGAGCTGCTCACTGGAAAGCAGTCAGGAGCTCTCAAGCAGTTGCAGGCAGCTCTTAGTTCAGACAATTTTCTGGATGGGATAGGTCACGTTAGAGGGCCTGCCTTTCTTGCTTCTGGAGTTTGGTCCCCTTTTTGGGGCTCAGTTTTTGTTTGGGCAAGTGCTTCCCTGTCCTCTTCAAGAAAAACTTGACAAGGAGGTGTACCCAGTAACCAGCACTGATAAAACTGGGCTGAGACTGTTGCTTGCTAGGACTACAAACTTTCATCATTTCTTTGCAGCAGTGCTTTGATGCCAGGAGCTTTTAAAAAGATTTTGTGACTAGAATAAATCTGCCCACAAAAACCTGAGGAATACAGACAAGCTGGCAAGTCCCACGGGAAGCTCTTTAGAAGCTGAGGCTCAAACAGACCCAGAGGGGCAGACATGGAGTGAGCCTGATGCAGCAGCAGAGCTGGCATGGAGTAAGCAGCCAAAGGCAGTAATGGAGACTGCCAGGGGAATAATTTATTCCAGAGATAGTCAGGCACTCAGGAGGGAGGACACTTGCTGGGTACAAGCTTGGGAGAGCTCAGGGTATTAAATGGACTGCATGGCCTGCTTCCAGCAGGATGGCGTGCTGGGCTCTGCTCAGGCCAGGGCACAAACCCTGCTGTGGAGCTTCAGGAGGTGAAATAAAGGATGCATGACTGAATGCCCTTCTCAGGAAATTGGGCTGTTCAGTTCTTGTTGGTAAGGACACAGCTTACAGACTCCAAAATGCTCCATTCAGACCAGGAGGGGAGGGAGTGCAAAACACAGCTGAGACCTCCGCACAGAAAAATCTCAGTGGCTCCATGCAGCAAAATTGTAGGGAAACCACAAGGTACAGTCACTGCAAATGCAGTGTTTTTAAGGGAGCCCTGTGCTTCAAAACCAACCCTGTGCAAGATAAAGGATGGGAAAAACCATGTCCAGCCTGTTCACAGCACCACTGACCTGCAAGTTGGCAATCTGGTGGTCCGGGGTTGGTTTTGCTCTTCAGTTAATTCAAGCACCTGGTTTCCAGTAGGCAACCAGTTATCCTAAAACTCCAGGGAGGAACCAAGCTGTCTTGAACCCCTCTCAGCCCCCAATTCTGCACACAGGACCCAAGTTTCCCACTTGCAGTCTTGCCTCAGGCTGGAGAGGGGAAATATCTTCCACCTGCAGACAGGATAAGGAGTGTCCCAGGAGTGATGCCTGGCCCTGGTACCTGCAGCCCTCTGTGCGTAGGACACCTGGCTGATAATGATGCTGCCTTTGCACACATGGGCAGGCTCCCTCTGAGCTGTCTTTCCTTGCAGGTATGAGAAAATGATCAGTGGGATGTACCTGGGGGAAATAGTCCGCAATATTTTGATCGACTTCACCAAACGGGGTTTCCTGTTCCGAGGCCAGATTTCAGAGACGCTGAAGACCAGGCATATCTTTGAAACCAAGTTCCTTTCTCAGATTGAGAGGTAAGAGCACTGCAGGGGAGGTGAAATAGTGTAGTAGTGTTCATCTGGTGACACTGCTGGATGGGAGGGACAGCTGGAGAGTGTTGCTTGCTTCTCTGAAGAGAATTTGGGTTTCAGTCTGTGTGTGTGCAGGAGGATTCTTTACAATATCAACTGAATTTCTAGCAATGCTCACTTCTAAACCCTGGGAAGGGCTGTCAAGGATTCCCTCATGCTGTCATTTTATTTCCTTGTTTGGAAATCAAGCCATTTTCCTGGGCCCCTTGTGTGTGTTTAGCTGCAGTTGTGGAATTGAATGAGCACTAGCTGAGTGAGCACTGCTTACTGGGTGTTTTTGTGCTTTTATTGCTTGGACTCTGTATTTTAAAGCAATCTCTGAGGCTTCATGGGGGGAAAAACCCCAAGGCCATGGTTAAAATTATTTTCCTGGAATGCCCCATGGTAAGAAAAGAGAAGGGGAGGCAGTGCAGTGCTGGACTTGGAGCCTGTGTTGCTGCTTGCAGTGCAGCACAGTGCAGGGGTGACTGAATTTGCCTTCCCTGGGGTCACTTGTGCTGTCAGGAGAGGCTGCTGCCTGAGGTGGGTGCACCATCAGTGCTGTGGGGTTTATGGCTTGGCTGAGGGAAAGCTGTAACACGGTGTTCTCCTCCCACAGTGACAGGTTAGCCCTGCTGCAGGTGAGAACCATCCTCCAGCAGCTGGGGCTCAACAGCACCTGCGACGACAGCATCATCGTCAAGACAGTCTGTGGGGCCGTGTCGAGGCGAGCAGCCCAGCTCTGTGGTGCTGGAATGGCTGCCATTGTAGATAAAATTAGGGAGAACAGAGGCTTGGAGCGCCTGGAGATAACGGTTGGTGTGGATGGAACTCTCTACAAACTCCACCCACAGTGAGTGTTTTTTCTTCTCAGCTTTTGTTTGTGCCTTGCGTGTGCGTCCTTCCTCCTGATGCTCCCAACTGGACTCTCTCACTCGCTGGGATAAGAGCCAGGGGGAAAAATGTCTTAATCAGGGGGCTCAGGGCTTTCTGAAGGGCAATGAGAGGATCAAGAATGGCTTGTGAAAGATTCTTGGGGTGGTGACAAACTGAAGGGGACACAGCTTGCCGAGTGAGTTGGAAGTTGTGTAGCAAGGGAAGGATCTCTTGGCTCTGGACAGGCAATGACAGAGCAGTGCTGAAATGCCTGGTGCCTCTTTGGAGGATGTTTCTGTTCAATGTCCAGCAGAAAAGAGCTGCTGCAGAGCAATGCAGGCGAGGGCAGGAGTCTAAAAGCGTTAGGGGCAGGAGAAGAAGAGAACTAGTGTGCATGGAGGGCAATGGGTGGGAAAGAGAGGACTTATGTGATCTGTTCTTTTCCCTTTGCTGTGGATTATTCATCACAATTAACCTCACACAGACGGGGGGCCTGGCATGCAAGTGCATTTTTCCTGTAACTCCTACTGCTCCCAGGCTTCAAATCCACCCTGGTTTCCAACACTTTGCTTCTTAGCCTGATGAAAGGGGATGCAAATGCCCGTGGCAGTGCTCCACAGTTCCTCCAGGACCTTCCTCACCCACTGCCCTTGTTTGCTTTCACAGCTTCTCGAGGATCATGCACCAAACAGTCAAAGACCTGGCACCCAACTGCGACGTGACCTTCCTGCTGTCGGAGGACGGCAGCGGGAAAGGGGCAGCGCTCATCACAGCCGTGGGATGCAGGCTTCGTGAGGCTGAGCAGAACTGAACTCCACAACCCTGGCCTCAATTCTGTCTTGTGTTTCTCATAAAGCAGCGACCGCATAGGCAGAACTGGTAAAAAAACTCAGAACTCACTGCTTTATCGGGGGAAAAAAAAAATTACAACTAATGACATAAAAAAAAAATAGGATACAAGATAGAATGTGTGCTCTTAATAATATCTCCTGTTTCTGGACCCCAATCTGCATGTTTCTTACTCACCTTGTTGGTACCTTCCCCATCTGTAGGTCATGGGAAAAAAAACCAGTCTATAATTTCTGCAGTTGTCAAAAATCACTTGTTGTCTGAGACGAAATTGCCCCCAAGTGATGTGCGTTGAGAGCTCCCGTTGCATCGTACCAAACGTGTTCTTTGCAGCATCCCTGTTAAGCACACTGCCAGCACGCTGACCACCAGACCTGGGTGTTGATGCTTTTAAGTGAAGGGGAAGCAACAGTTCCCTCCTGCATTATCTACCTGCTGTTGTTTCGTCTCAAGCGGTTGTGAAAACATTTTGGTGTGTCAGCACCGTGCACGCACGTAACTCTGTAGTGGGACTTGACACCGCGACTTACTCGCTTCCTTGATGCCTCCTGTCATGGTGAAAGTAAACACCCTTGTCCCACAGAACTGGTTCCACTGGTACTCCCCATTGCTTCTGTGAGTAGTGTTGTGTTCCTGGGTGAAATCCGTCAGGTTTCGGCGAGAAATCCCTAAAGAGAGGTTGGTGACTGGGGTAATCCAGATCTCCAGACCTGCCAATTCAATAGATCTGTGCTCCCTACACGGCTGTGCTGTGTTCTTCTGTCAAAGGGTTCTTACAGAAAATAGTTCTGTCTCTTCTTGTTAGTCTAGGTCGGGGCACTGCAGCTGCCCTTCCACCAAACCTGCAGCTCAGCCGCGTCCCCCGGATGCGCCTGCTTCCGTCTCTCGCCTTAAATGAGTATTTGCTTCCACACAGAGCTTTCATCTGTAATGCTGTCCAGCAGTCACTCAGAACACAGACACCCAGCCAGAGTTAGTGTGCAGAAAGGAAGAGAAAGGTTGTGTTTTTGTCTTGCCTTTGAGGACCCGGGTGCGTAAACAGCCCAGGAAGCCAAAACTGGGTGCAGCTTATTGCAAGGATGAAGGCAACAGCAGATCATTTACACGTGGTGTACCCTGTTCTCTGTCCAGTCAATGCCATTATTATATTTGCATTATTATATTTCCATCGCTTAAATTGAGAAGCAGTTAGGAAGGTACATGTCAAGTAACATTTGTAAGTCATGCCACTTTCTGCAAAGAGGGAGACCACACAGTTAGTCCTTAATTCCCACTCTTCTACCAAAAATGAATTTGAGATGTCCGCATGGTTTTCCCTGCTGCCTTTTCCTGCAGAAAGTAGATGGAAATTTGCAGGCTGCTCTTCTCTGCTCTCGTTCCACTCCCTAAGATTTGGATTGCCCTACCTATCGATAACATTTCAATATGCATTATGGTGCACTGTGAGTGAATGTTGTAAAGTAACCTGTAAGTCACAAACAGTCATTGCAGCTTTAAGTGTGTGTCTACCTGAAAAATTGCATGCCTAACTGGTTTTGCAAAGGTAGAGGGTCTTTTTACTTTGCACACTAGTAGCTCTGGTACTAGTGTTACGTGATACTTGTGAAAATATTAAACTTTTTTGATGTGCGTTAACTGGTGTTTAGTGGTTCTTTCTGGAAGAGGTGCTGTTGGCTGGTGGCTTAGTGCTTTGGGAAGAGCTATTGTGTAGGGAGAGCTGCAACCTAATCCCAGTGGTGCCTGTGTTTTGTGTGTGTGTTTTTATTCCCGGGCATTCGGGGTCAGATTCGCACAGGTCCCCGTGCCTCGTGTTTCCTAACGTAGTTCAGCAGAGGCACAGCGCTGACAGCGCCCAAATCTTAGTGGCCCTGTGGCTTGTCTGGGTGCCCCTGTCTTGTGCAGGGGGGTCTGTGCTGCAGGAAAGCCTCGGGGTGCTGCACTGAGGGCGGTGTGGTTTCCCAAGGCTGTGATGGACGTGTGTGTGTAGGGTTAGCGCCGGCTCAGCGCCGGTGCCAGGTGCGCTGCAGCCCTGGCTGGCACAGCCTGTGATGGAACTGTGCTAGATGAAAGCCCCTCTTGCGTACACTAAAGCTGTGCTTCTCCAATAACACGTTTTATGTTACAGCTTGAATAGTCTCTGACAGCCTTGATGTGCAGCTATGACCCCAAACAGGAGACAGAAGAAGGTGAGAAACTTTTTTGGGCGCAGGGGACACGTTGCATTTGAATTGCTTGGAGGTTTGCAGATCTTGTGCCTGCCGTCGGCAGTGCTGTAGGGGTGGTGTGAGCTGTGCCTCGGGACCTGCCTCTGGAGCTCTTTGGCACCTGAGGGCCAGGCTCAGTGCAGGATACAGGGTGAAGGAGAAGTGGAACTTAAACTTGGTCTCAGGGTGACTGTGGATTTTGGAGATGCTGGCATAGGTCGTTTTGTTTATTGGATCCAGCTCATAACAAATAGGGAGTGAATTTGTGTTTCTAACTTTTCCTACCGTGGACCATAGTTGATGTGCTTAGTAAGACACAGCAGTTCTTTTCCAAAGGGAGACATGGTGGGATTTCCATTTCCAGACTACTTCTTACCCCTAGGAAACTGTTCCAAGTGAATCACAAGCTATAACTGTCTGAAGAAATGTCTCCAATGTTACCCAATCAATGACTGAGATGTCTTTCTTAAAGCTTTTAGGCTTGGTGAATAAAATCACAGTCCTCTTAACTGTTAAGCTGTAATTACTGCAATATGAACACAAAAATCTTATATTTCCTGGGGAAAAGACCATTTGCATACCACTGTTGTAATGTCATCTGCTCCTTATTCCTCTGGGGTTCTCTCAGAAGCCTTTTGAATGGGTTTTAAAACAAGCAGATCTTGTTTTGTTTTGTTTTCTTAAGAAAATAGCAGAAGGCAAAATAAAGTGTTTCTGAACTTCTGAACCCCGTTCTGTGCTTTTTGTTCATTCCTTTGCCATGAAAATTAGATTCTTCAAGTGTTTTTCTTTACTGACTGCTTTGCTACTTAGAGCACAAGTGAGCATGCAGGGGAGGGATTTATTGCTGACCTGGATGCCTTTACTGCTGTGTGGTATTTAACCCTGTCTATATTTATTAATGGAGAATTGCATGTACTTACCATGGGGCATGCTTCATGTATCACAGGAATAATGTGGCCTGTCGTGTTACAAGGCCTTGGAGCACCTCTGCTTCCTTCTGTTTCTGTGGGATAAAACCTCAGGATCTGCACTGTGAGTCCACCAGGGCACAGAGAATTCCTTTTGCAAGGTGAAGAAATGATCCTCTGTTTTCTGCTCCCAACAAGAGAAAGAGATGCCTCGAGCTGTCAGGAAACATCAGTGCCAGCCAGGGACTGCACAGGGCAGCACGTGTGTGACTCTGGGACACCTGGAATGGGCTCTGGCTGGATGTTCAGGTGTGATGGAAGAGGGAGGGGGAAGCTGAGTGCTCAGGATAGGCCTGGTTAATCTAAAAAGCTGCAGAGTTTAAAGGCCTTGTACTCCCTCAGCTGGGCAAGGGGAGTACAGCTCACATATATCAAATACTGAGCTCTGTGAGTAGCTGTCCTTCAGTTCCTCAGAGCAGGAGTCTCTGCCTGGTCCCTGCAATGTGTGCCTGGCAGAGCTTCCCTCCCAAAGGCTTTTCAGTCCCTCTGGCAGAGTCACTTGGTGGTGGCTGGCTAAATGCCACCAAAAATTGGTAAATGCCTCTTGCTGCTCTCCCTCTGCCCAGCACACACCCCAGCAGGGCAGCTGTGAGAAGAGCAGGCCTGAGGAGAGGGCTGGCCAGGTCACATCTGGACTGGAATGATTTAAAATTGTGAATCTTTTCAGAGGGACCTGGGCTCTCTTGTCCCAATAGTGGGACAAGTTTGTTGAAATAATTGTTCTCCACAGAGCCAGGGAGGTGGAGAAGGGAAGAACAGATCTCATACCTGTATTGGAACAGGCTTGGCAAACTCTTATCCCTGAGTACTCTTTAGTTCAAGCCATGAACGTTTTCTCTGGATTTACTGCAGAATTTAAGCCTGGCAGCACTTTGTAGTTTGGCTTTCACAGAGCAAAGGAGAATATTTCAAATAACTGGATCTTGCCAACATCACAGGAGCTTTTTAGTTGATAAGGTATGGATCTGTGATATGATTTACAAACCTGTCATGAGAGGTGAAAGTGCTAACTTATCACACCATTATTAAATACTCTATTACTTTTACATCATGTTTATATTTCAGCTTCTCCTGGTTTGTGTGCCTGCACATAATGCCTCAGGCTAGGAAGATGGCATATTTCAGCTTTTATTTTCATACCTGGGAAGAGCAGTGAGGATAAATATGGGGTAAGTCTGGAAAGGGAAGGTGAAGGGACTGTCTGGGAAAAGGCAGTGATGGACCACTGCTGTTAGGACTAAAAGGATGTAAAGAAGGTGGGTTCTGAGTGGATCCATGAGCCCTGACCAAGCCAGTGGCCATCCCTGGCTACTGACTCTTCTGGGAGCCTCACTCTCCAAATTAGGCACCACAATTAATGTGAAGGAGAATCACTTGAGCATGGTTTAATAGGAAACCAACATCATATTTTGGGACAAGGTTATAGAAATCCAATGACAACATCTTAAGGAACTCTTTCTGCTGGTGAAATTGCAGGCATGAAAATCCCAGAATGCAGAAAATTTTGAAGGCAGGCTGGATTTTCAGTCTGGGTGTGTTGGTATTTGCCTTTGTTGTAAACAGGCTTTGGTCCACAGCACCTTGGGGCTGCTGAGCCCTGGGACTTGGCTGCCCACAGAGCCCTGGGGTCCATCCCAGCTGGGCCACAGGAGCCCCAGCCTTTCTGCTTCATCACCTCTTTCCTGACTTCAAGTGTCCTGGTGGAACAGAAATCAGGAGATCACAATGTAGAAGAGAAGAATTTATATTCTCCTGATTGGCACTGCCTCAGATCTGCTTTGCTCATTTTTTGGCCTCCTGGGCCTGATGTCTGTTCTGTATTGCAGTTGTTGTGGTAAGGGAGGGCTAAACTTGTATCTGCAGCTTGGACCTACATGGATATAAGTGTTATCAACACACAGCTTCCAATGCTGATGGTATCTAGAGAAGTCCTGTAGGAAAGAGTTGCTCCAGAGAAAAAGAGCTTCTTCAGATCTGCTGCCTTGGCTTGGTGTATGGGATGGAGCCAGAACCAGGAGCAGGAAATCAGAGTGTTAATTGGGTGAGGGTAAAGGATGTCTTCTCTTTCTCATTCAGCTGAGTTTCTGTGTTGAAACTTGTTGTTCTTGACTTCCTGTGGGTTGTGTGGTAGAGAGATGGGGACATAAGTTTAAGTTTGTCTTTTTCAGTTGCTTTTATGCAGGGACACCACCGGAAGGCCAGCTTGAATCCAGAGCGAAACCTGGCAAAGGGAGAAAAGCAATTAAATGGTGAAATGATCTTTCTAATTGTGCAGAGAATTAACAAACTCATGGTTTGGTTCTACCTGTGAATGATTATGGAAATAAATATTTCCACTGAAATCAAAGGAATGAGGTGCAAAGCTAAATGCATGAAAGCATGGAGGGAGGTGCACTAGGAGTTTCTGATCAGATTTCCCTGTGTTTTAAGGAAATCTATAAGATCAGTGAAATGGTAGGGAGTTTGATGTACTCAGTAGATGGTGCTGGCCGTGCTGGTAACTACATTTGTGAGACACAGATTTCCCTGTATTTTAAGTTAACATACATGATCAGTGAAATGGCAGGGAGTTTGATGTGCTCAGTAGATGGTGCTGGCCGTGCTGGTAACTGCATTTGTGAGACACAGAACAGCTGAGGAAAATACTTGTGTTTACCCACTGGGAGATTTTTTAAAAAACCTATTAATAATTAAATGAGGAAGCTGTATACTTTCTGAGAGAGGAGGGGGAGGACATATTTTTGTGCTTCATGTTAAATGCAGTTTGGGTAAATGGGCTGCAGAACTCTTGTGCCAGCTGACAGGAGCGAGCCTCGCAGCGTCGCTCTGGAGTTAAACACTGCCTGCTGCAGCCCCAGTGACACGGCACAGGACCTGTGCTGATAACCATTCATTACCTCTGAAGCTCACAGCGAGCCTGGAGAGGGCTGGGGGGGTTGTGGATGTGGGATTCAGCATGGAGATCCCCGGGCAGCCCGAGCAGCACTCTGCAGCACAGAGCAAGAGGGACATCTCATGGCACGCTGGGGATGTGCTCCCCCAGCTGCTCCCTCGTGTGACACCTCCCCATGGCACCTCCACAGCCACCCTGGGCTGCTCCTGCTTCCCACCCGTGGGGTGAGCCCAGGGCTGGGCTGGGGTGGCCTGGGAAGAGCAGGAGGCTGAGCCAGCCCCGCATTTGCTCAGCAGATGCAGTGCAGGGATTGCAGGATGGTCTGCATGTGGAAATAGGTGCAAATGTGGCTGTGCTGATCCTGTGCCTGCTGCCTGTGCTTTATTCAGAGACAGAAAATGCTACCAGCTGAGCTAAAAGCTCATAGTTTATCCCATCTCACATTACCAGCACAGGGTGAGTTAAGTGGTCACATTGGCCTAGGGACTGCAGTTGAAAATCACAGCTGTTCTCACTCCAGAGATTTATGCTTTTTTCAGGCTGAGATTTTCGTTTTCTCTGTGCACACGTGCTCACAGTGGCTCACCTCTGGTTCAGGCAGCAGTAGATGATGGGGTTGTACATTGTCGAGCTCATGGCGAGGAGGAAGACTGCCAGATACACCTGCTGAATGTACTTCTGCTGGTAGATGTCTTCCTTGAAGCTCCCCAGGATGAAGTAGATGTGATAGGGCAGCCAGCAGACAGCAAAAATGATCACCACCACCACCATGGTCTTCACAAACTGGGAAAACAAAACCAGGGGTTATTCCTGGGCTCTGGGTGATTGGGCTTGCTGGGGCAGTGGGAGGTGCTGGTGTCACTTCGAGCTTGGTTGGCCCTCCCAAAGTGCAGAGCCTGGACTGCTGTGGCAAAGAAACCAGCCCTGGTGATGCAAACGGGGAGCAGGGAGGGAGGGAGTGCCCTGGCCATGGAAACTGGAGCAGGGAGGGAGTGCCCTGGTGATGGGAACAGGGTGGGGAATAAATCAAAACCTTTCCCAGGGCACAGGAACTGCTTGGAGCTGCACCAGGGAGGTGTGCAGGGAAAGGAGATCTCTGCTCCTACACTGAGACTGCTCCATCTTGCCCAGAGTTTCACCCTGGTTTATCCAGAGTGGATTCTCTCCACTAAGGGCTGCTGGCAGCCAGCCTGCTGCTGTGAGCCTTTCTTCCTTGCAGGCTGCCTGGTGCATGCAATCACCATTTTTTTCAAACTTGCAGGCATTTTGGGTCCCTTTACCCTGGACCCAAAATATTTTGTTAAAGTTTCAAGCCCAATCCCACAAGATTTTGTTTGGAACACCAGCTCCGTTTTGGAACTGGAGCCAGCAGGGCTGGTGTGCTGGGGGTAATGATACTTAAGTTTCACTTCTGACCTTTTTTTTGGCATTAACTTGGTGCTCATAGTGGACTCTGTTCAGGTGGCTGCCTGGAGCTGTGCTGCTCCACAGAGTGACTCCTATAATGCTGTATGCAACAAACATCACCATCAAAGGCAGCAAATAAATCAGCACAATCACAGCAATGTGGTACCTGAAAGAGAAGAACAAGCAGTTTTTACAGTCAGTGTGGTGTGGCAGACATTTTTTTTAATGAAAAATCCTTTCTTTAGGATTTTTCCTTCTGAGAAGCTGAGAGGCCTCAGAAACAGAATGTAAACAATGGTTATCTGCTGCTGTGGGATGCAACAGGTGGGTCTGGGATTGGTCTCATGTGGATGTTTGGATGTGGTGACCAGTCACGGCAGAGCTGGGTCTCGCTCTCTGTCCCAGCCAGCTGCCTTTGTTAT
>JAWWEY010000275.1:1895918-1916173 GCA_035582745.1 Loriotus luctuosus
GCCCCTGGATCCCTGGCAGTGCCCAAGGCCAGGCTGGGCAGGGCTGGGAGCACCTGGGACAGTGGAAGGTGTCCCTGTCCATGGCAGGGGGTGGGATTAGCTGCTCTTCCAGGTCCCTTCCAACCCAAACCATTCCACGATTTCCCTGGCATCGCCACAGAAAGAGGAGTGGAGCTCCCACAGGAGCTCTGCACGGTGCCCTTTAATTACTCTAATTAAAAAACCACCAGGTGCCCCGAGGCAACACTTCCTCCACTCCCTGCCCTGCCGTGAGCAGCTCCCACAGCTCCAGCTGGGATTCCCAGGGACACACCAGGCAGCACTGCTGTCACAGGGACCCCGCTGGCTTGGCCTGGGCTTCCCTGGGGGCCAAAACACTCCTGGAAGGACAGAGCCCATTCCCCCAGGTCAGCCTGGCCAGCTGAGCTCCATGTCAGCACCACCTCCGAGGGAATTCCAACATGCTGAGTGCTCCTTCACGAATAAACCCCCCCAAAATCCAATTTCCTGGGGGACCACTCACTCAGCGTGACCTGCCCTTCACATTTACCAGGTTTCCAGCTTTGTGGTTAAAGAAAATATATATAAAAATCTAATACTGTTGTTTTAAAGGTTAATGTATTCCCAGCCACAACTCAGAGCAGAGATTTGAGTCCAGGAACAATCATCTGGTGGCAGGAAAGTATTGAGGAGATGACCTAGGTCTTATCCAGCTCTATTTTTTATGCATGTACAACTCTTTTTTCATTTCTTTCCTTTTCCGGTTCAGCCATCCAAAGCAACATAAAACCAAAGCTAAACACAGCTGGGGTTTTATCCACATTGCACACACACAGCACTGCACCAGGGCTATTTTTTCCCTCCCATATCAAGGGTTGCTGCTGTTCCAAGATGCTTTCAGCAGGCATCTTTCCTGGCTTCCCATCAGGCACCTTTTGTGGCTTCCCAGCCATTCCCACATGCAGCTTTCACCAAAAAAAAAAGAAACCAAAAAAACCCCAAAAAAACCCCAAAAAACCCCGAAGGCTGCTCCAAGTGCCATGAGATAAGGGAATTCAGACACCACAGAGAAGGAAAAGCTGGTGCTTTTGACTCTCTGAACAACTGATGAGAAGATGAGCTCTACTTCCCCAAAATCTTTTCCTGTACCACAAAAGAAAAGCTGCAGAAAGCCAACAAGTCCTTTGGCTCTTAAAGATCCCATCCCATCAAATTTTACTTCTATTATACAAATATATTATTAATGTATTATTCTATTAAAAATAGATACTTGTTTATATACATATATATAATGTATATATAAGTATATATTATGCATATATAATACACATAGTAACTTCTATTATACAACTATATTATTAATGGATTATTCTATTAAACAAATATATATATTAAACTTCTATTTAGAAGTTTTAAGACAGAAAATAATCCTTCTTCTTTACCTTCTTCTTCACCTTCTTCTTCACTAGTTTAAGTAATATTGCGCCATTAAATAATAAAATTTACCAGAATTTCCAGCAGAGGCTGATTTATGAAGGAAAGTCCTTTGTTTTAATGGCACCTACCAGGAATGGTATTGGGCTTCATTTTTAATTTCAAGGCCAGGTTCTACTTTTCCTACAAGCCTGATAATACTGAGAAAAAAAAAAAAAAGAAAAGGTCCTAAATCTTACACCCCAGGCAATCCAGGGTGGATCCTTGTTGGAACCCTGGCTGCTGAGAATTTTAGAATTTCTGTGCTGATAAACACTGAACCCCAAGAGAACCTCAGACCATAAAGAAAGCTTCCAAAATTGAATGATAGAACTGAGATTATGAGTGTGTAGTTTGAATAAAAGTGTGTAATATCATGCAGCAGAAAACTTGGAGTTTAAATTTTAGAATATAGTAATACATATAAATATATATATAAAAATATACATATAATATATAAAAATATATGTATATAAAATATATACATAAGATATATATAAATATATAAAATATATATATAAACTTCTATTGTAAAAATATATTATTAATGTATTATTCTATTAAACAAATATATATATTAAACTTCTATTTAGAAGTTTTAAGACAGAAACTACTCCTTCTTCTTTACCTTCTTCTTCATGAGTTTGAGTAATATTTTGTAATTAAATTATAAAATCCACATTGCGAGTCAAAAGTAGCTATTGAGTTCAAAACAAAAATAATTAAAATGTAGTTTTTTAATGAGACAATGTATCCTTAAAAAACCTTTAAAAGGAAAAATGCAGCTTCATTTTCACCTTATTAAAAAGAAGTACTGTACAACTCACAGTTTGTGAGACTGTAAAATCAAAAATAAGTAATAAACAACACACAAAAAAAAAAAAAAAAAAAAAGAAAAAAAAAAAGAAACAGAGAATCCAGAGCTCCTCCTCTGCTGAGGAGCACAGGGAGGGGCAGGGAATGCTTGCACAGGGCACAGACCACCCTGATGGAGAAGGTCCCTCAAGAACCCTTGGAGAGGGTGTGAGCCACTCCCAGGAGCTCCACATCCTTCACAAATTTCAACCATTTCCAAATTTGTGTCATTGGTAACAAAGTTTAGCAAAACATCCCCCTCCTTTTCATGCTCTGCCTTGCCTGACCCCATCCCATCCCATCCCATCCCATCCCATCCCATCCCATCCCATCCCATCCCATCCCTGTGCCAGACCCGAAAACTCCTCAATGCTCAGCCGCAGCTGAGGGACAGAAACACAGAAACAGGGAACACAAATGTCAACAAATTCCAAATTTGTCGTTTGTAATTAGCAAAACATCCCCCTCCTTTTCATGCTCTGCCTTGATCCCATCCCACAGAAATCTCCCAGACTCTTAAATCCCAGGTCAGCACAAATCCAGGGGTAAAAGTCACCCCTGTGCCAGACCCAAAATCTCCTCAATGCTCACCCCAAGGCTGAGGGACAGAAACACAGAAACAGGGAACAGAAATTTCACCAGTGACAATGGGAGACACAGGAACAGGGAACAGAAATTTCACCAGTGACAATGGGAGACACAGGAACAGGGAACACAACAAACCCAGAGCCAATTAAAGAGGAGAAAGGCACTGCTAAGGTGACTCAGAAGAAATTTAGGCCATCAAAACAGTGCCCTGCTGTTTCCTGCTGGGCCAGTGGCTTTGAGAGCTCAAAGTGTGCCAGTGGGAAGCAGGGGAGGTAAAGGATGGAGGATGTCTCACCGTGGCCTTAATCCTACAGGCCAATTGTGCCTCCTGGCATGCACTGGGGTGTGGTGCTTTCCTGCTGGAGAAGGAAACACAGGCACCAGAAGAAGCAGAACTAGTCAAATATTTATATATTTAACAATATTTATATTTTTTTTATTATATATAATAACTGTAAGATAAATATGTCTAAAAATAAATATAAATAAATATATAGAAATAAGATAAATACATTAAAATGTAATATAAATTTATATTACTATTATTATATCTTATAATATGATATTATATTTTATACATATTTATTTGCATTTCTAAAATATATTAATATATTATATAATATATAAGTATATATAAATATAAGTATAAAATAAATAAAGTATAAAATAAATATAAGTATATATAAATACATTATACATATTTTTATGTATTAAATATGTTGATTGTATATATTTATATATTTTTATATAGTTAGTCAAATATATAAATGTATATTAATATATATTTATATTTATCTATTTTATATAAATATATAAAATATATAAATATAAATATATAAATATATACATACATAAAATGTAAATATACATTACATTAAATATATAGATATTTGATATATCTACATATTAAATATATAAATATAAATACATCTATTTTAAAATTTTTAAATTAAAACTAACATTCTAAGCAGAGATTTTTCTCCATTCAAATGCCATTTTCCAAGGGAATTACACAATCTGGATGTTTTCTGCTCTTGCTTGTTGGTGGTGCTGAAGAACTGACCTGCACTTTTTTTTTTCCTAAAAAAAGGGAAAGGGGTATTTTTATGTTGCAAAGCTGAGAGATGAACAGTTTTGATTGACTGGATGAAAGCACTGAGGAATGTTCCAGATTAAAGGTGGTAAATTGTCCAAGTGAAACAGTGCTTTTTGGCACCTCTAAATCAAAATGTTGATGCCAGGAGGAAAGGCAGAAGGGAAGCAAAGCTGTCCTAGGAAACTTCACCTCTAATTCCTCTCAAAACAAAAACAAAACAAAACAAAAACAAAACAAAACAAACCAACCAACCAAACAAAAAAAACCCAAAAATTTTTTAAAATTCGTTTTTTTGGTGGCAAGAGTGGTTTCACCAGATTACCACAGCCAACTGTGTGGGGAAAAACCTCTTGTGCTAATACCTAATTATTGAAATACAGAAATTAGAAATGTAGCTAACCAGAGGGGAGAAAAGCTGCCTGGGGCTGTGTTGGGTGGGCAGTTTTCCTGCTCTGGCTCTGCCACCTCTGTGCTCTCCGTGGGCAGCTCAGTCCCTCCCACCTCCCCGGGATTAAGGGATTAATTACCATTAATTACAGAGCCCTGCCTGCCTTGCCTGTGATACACTATCTCTGCATCAGACTGAAGCAGATGGAGCCCAATTTCCAAACTCTGTGAGATGGAAAGAGCAGGTATGAGATAAGAGATAAGAGCTGGGGGTACTGGGTGAGGCAGGAGGCTGTGGATCAACAGAGGGGAAACCTAAATCTCAGGAATTTATTTTTTCCTCTTTTCCTAAGGAGGAGAACAGGCAGGTGGGATCCCTCCCTGCTGTTGGATTTTCTGTTTTCTTTTAAAGGAAATCTTTGCAGAAGCCACAACAAATCCCCATAACAGGTGGAACAGAGAAACTGTGGATGCCTCATCCCTGAAAATGCTCAAGGCCAGGCTGGATGGAGCCCTGAGCAATCTGGGGGTGTCCCTGCACTTTTAGGGAGTTGAAACAAGAGGATTTCTTATGGAACAAGATGATTTCTTATGTCCCTTCCAAGCCAAGCCATTCCATGGTTCTGATCCTCTGGATTTTGGGGCAAAGGCTGTGAGGGGCTGTTCCTGTCCCTGCAAAACAAAGGGAGCTCCAAGGGACAGGATCTTCCCGGAGAGAGGATTGAAGTGGCTCAGCTAAATGAGAAGATATCTCCTTGGATCCAGTTTTTACCTGGAATAAGGGGTTTGCTGTCAGTGTGGGTGTCCCAGTGGGTCTGTCCCCTCCCTGTGCTCACCATCCCTTGTCCCTGCTGATCTAGAGAAGGAAACATCAAACACATTCCCCAGACAGCCTGGCCAAGAGGGGAAGATGAAGGTGTCAGACATAGCAGGAGCCCAGCTGATGTTGTGTTCTCACTCTGGTTTTTTTTTTTCCTCTGTGTTAATTAAAACCCCACAGTTTCCTGAGGACAAACTGGTTAAATTCCCTCTGGAATCAAAATCCAGATCCTCTTGGATTTGGATACAGCAGCAAACTGTATCCAAATCCAAGTTCCTTGGGGTCTGTCTTGAGAAGATCCTGCCCACAGAGGTGGCAGGGAATGAGGTGCCAGGAGAACACGTAATAAATTTATAGAATTATATTATATATGCTTATATAATATACAATGTATTAATATATATTTTATAAATACAAATAAATATGTCTAAAATATAATATTATATGATAATATATAATAGTGTATTTATATATTACATTTTTATATATTTGTATTATTTATATACGTTATATATATCTTATCTATATTTATTTTTAGATATATTTATCTTACATAGATTTTATATATATATATATATAATTGTAAAATATTTTAAAATATTTATGTATTTATTTATAAATGTTGGAAACAGAAAATAAACTTTTCCAGGGTTTTCTGGCTGAGAGAGGCTCCTCACCTACACCCTTCTGTCACTATAGGACACGAAACAACACGAGTGCACACATTGCTGCTCTTAAGGTGAAAAAAGGGATTTTTTATTTTCTGTCTCAAACATTTAAAGACTTCCAAAAGTGACAGCAGATTGGAGGGTGACAGTGCCACCTCTCCAATGACACTGGACAAACCAACAATCCATCAAATTTCTCTTCTTCTATAAAAGAATGCAAAACAATGAGTTATTTACAGAAAGTGTGTGAGAAAGTTTGTTACAAGAATGTAAACATCAGAAGGCTTAGAAAATCTTGAAAAATCAGAGCAACTTTTGTAGCAGGAGGCATCAACTTCTGCATGCCAAGAATGGGATGAAGGCAAGGGCTTGGATCTTGGGATCATTGGCAAATCCTTATGACTTTGACAAAGAAGAGTGAAGCGCTGCCTTTTTGCATTTTAACCAAACAGTGCCTTGTGATGATTTTCTTTTTTTTAAAAAACAAAAACCCAGTGAGTGGGAAGGGAGCAGCCTCCCAGGCAGTGGCAGGGGTGCTGAGGGCTGCCAGGAGACAGTTTGCAAAGCGAGGGGAGATAAGACACCAAGTGACAGCCGCCAGTGAGCTGTTTCCAGAGGGCAGGGTATAAATAGACAACAAAGAGATTTGGTGTCAGAGCAGCTCTCGCACCTTTCTGCTGCCCAGCCTGGCAGGCGCGAGTGGGGCAGTGCAGCTGGGGAGCCAGTGAAATCTGCTCCAGGGTTTAAGTGCACACGGATAATGGAATGACAAGATAAGGCATTTAGCAGCCTGCTATGGAGCTCTGTCCATCTGCAGTGGGCTCGCTCTGTGGTGCTGACTGGCCATAGCAGGTGGCACTGGGATGGACCCCCCAGCCGGAGCCTGGAGCTGCTGGCTCCTGCCTTGGCTGCCCAGACAGCTCCTACACAAGGCTCTTGCTGTCCTAAAAAGGTGCCCTGCTTGTCTCAGCTCTATCCCTTGTAGTTTAGGGTGATACCTGCCATGTGCTTATCCAGCCTTACCCACTGTTCCTGGATAAAGAGCTCTCTGTGGGGTCCTGGTCATTCTGGGCAGCCTCACCCAGGATTTTCCTCCCTGTTTCCCTCTCTGGCTGGGCTGTGCTTCCCCCTCAGGTGCTGCTGTCCCCAGGTGCTCTATTTCCTACCTGCTGTCAGGATAGGAACAAAACCACCAACCTAACAATGCTATGGCTTTGATGAGGTGTTGCAATGATTTGCCACAGCAGCACTGGCAGTCCAAGGGTATTTAAAATACTGAGAGCGCTGCACCAAGAGGCAGCAGGTCCTTTCCAAGCTTGCTGGCTATTTTCAAAACTACCATAACTTTTCATAACATTGCCTGTGGTATAATTTGGGTGCTGTTTGGAGTCTGGGTTTGTCTCCTAGCTTGCTGTCAGACTTGGCAGGCTTTGGCTCCTATGATGAGCATGTTTGCGTGGATGCTGTAAAGCACCACCGTAAAGACTACAATGACTCGGTGAAAAGAACAGATTTAGGCTGAAGAAGGAAAAGGAGCAGAAAGATCTCTTCTATGGCAAATCAGCCCAGGCTGTGAGAATGAGAAAAGCCCAAGTTTTTATGTGCTGGTGTAAATCCATGCTGCCTTTCTCAGGGAGAGGCATCTGCGGGGGCGTGTGGGGCTGCTGGGGCTTGCAGCGAGCTCAGCTGTGGGGATGCTGCGGCGCTGGGCAGGGACAGACAGACTGACAGCGGTATTTGGGGCACAAAGCAGGGCTGCTCCCCTGCCTGTCAGCCATGTGGAATTCCTGGGATACGGAGGGCCCTTTGTGTGGGGATCAGCTGTCGAACGGCTGCCTATTTTTAGGCTGGCAGATCCCGTGCTATGCGAGGGGAAGGCTGATGGTGAGTGAGGTGTGTGCTCCTGCACCCCAGGTAGGGATTTCTGCTGTAACTTGTACCCCACTGCATCCAGAGGTAGGTGCAGAACTGAGCAGAGACTCAGTATTTACTCACAGTTCTGTCTGGTGTGGGTTAGGTCAGCTTATTGCAGAAATGAAGTGAGTTATGATGGCAGCACTTCCTTGCATCTGATGTGTCTTCCCCACACTGGCTGGCTTCAGCCTGAGCTAAGGGCAGGGAGGGAGAAAACCTCAAGGCTTCTCACTTCTCTCAGGGTTTGAACAAAATGGGTGACCTTATAAAAAGGTTAAAAAAAGCACAATCTTTCCATGTGCTTAAAGGGGAACACCGTGTGAGTACAACTTGTATCAGACACCAGAGAGGCTAAGCCAGATGTCTGAGGACGTAGTAAAGGGGTTTCACAAACTGCACTGCTCCACAGCTGTGTACAACAGCGTGCATCTTCCTGTGCCAGTGGCTCTGCTCTGCGTGGATGGCCCTGTTCTTTTATCACCAGGTGTATGGAAGTGCATCCATGTGTACAAATACAGATTTTGGGGGTTTGTTCGCTCATCTCCAGACATGACCTGAAAGCTTTGCTGAAGTGCAGCTGAAAACAAGTCATTCAGTGAGCAAAACCAGCCTTTGTGTAGTTTTTTTTTAGCTAATGTATAGAATAATGAAGCTTTTTCCACTGGCCAAGCTCATGGATTCATCATCCACACTGGTGATGCTGAGGGAGAGGAAAGGAGCCCAGAGCTGCTCTCTTTAATAAGAAATCCTTGCAACTGCTCTGACAGAGAAATAACTTTGCCAACAGCCTGCACACTTTCTTTACATGTGCTAAACTGCTCGAGATGCAGCTGAATTTCTTTAAACAAAAGGCATTTGTTTAAAAACATTCTGACAAAAGTGTTACAAATGTTTTATGTTTGGGGTTTTTTGCCATGGGAATGAACTTATGGAAGTATCTTTACCTGAAGCAGGATTTTCAGTTACGTGAAATTTACATGTGCACGTTTCTTTCTTTGTCATTTTTCTTACAAATGTTTGCTTTTGTTGTGTAATTTTGGAGAAATTAATATTGTCTCTGTTTTTCTTGTCTACTTTCTAGTAGATAAGAAGAGAAAATGAGTAGAAAGGAAAACCTTGCAACAATTCCCTGGACAAGAGGGAATGGTTTTAAATTGAAGGAAAGTAGATTTAGGTTAGATATTAGAAATAAATTATTTACAGTGAGGCATTGGTGCAAGTTGATGAGAGAAGTTGTGCATACCACATTCCTGGGAGTGCTCAAGGCCAGGTGGAGCAATGTGGTTTAGTGGAAGGTTTGGAACACAGTGATTGTTAAGGTACCTTCCAACCCAAACCATTCTAGGATTCTATGAACAATTCACCTGCCTCCCAAACTTGCTGCTGAACATTTTGGAAACCTTTTTGAAGGCTCTTTCCTGTGGAAGGATCTTTTCTTCTGCAGCCAGACCTGATTAGAAATTAGGATTCTTGGAAAGGACATTTTTTCTTCCCAAAAAGGAAGACAATTGATGTATTTTCTAAAGCTTCTCTCAAAACACACAATCAAAGGTCTGGGCTGATCAGGGTGTAAATGTACAGCAATGTGCTACTGAGGTGTGGTTTGGAGAGCTGCTCAGTCCCACTCAGAGTAAAGACAAGGAACTCTGTAATTGCTTCAATTTGCTGATTCCATCCCTTGCCTATCAAGGCTGGAAAAACACAGAAATCAGAAATCTACTCTCTGGCTGCAGTAATGCCTGCAGCAAGTGAGCCCTTGGTTTTTACCTGGTGTAAAGCAAGAGTTGTTTGTAAAAGGAATGACAAATGCCTGTTCTGCTGGGATGCAGCAGGGCTTTCCTGGCTGCCAGAGTTGGGTGGATGCAGCTCCCTGCCCTCCTGCTCTGGTGGCTGTGCTTCCTGTCAGTGCTCTGCTGTGATATGGCTCTGTGGGGAAATCCTCTGCATTTGTGGAATGGGAGAGGGGATGTCCTCTCCAAAAGCTGCCCTGTGAGGTCAGTGTGTCTGTGTGTGTACCTGTTCCCAGTGCTGGGAGAGCAGCAGTGTCTCAGGGGCTCTGAAGCCTCAACCTCCTGTCAGTTTTATTTTCTTGCTGATTTCTGCCCCCATCCTGGAATAAACATCTGCATATGTACAAGCCTTGGAAGAGGAAGCAGAGTCTGTACCTAAACCCTCTCCTGCACTGAGCCAGGAGCTCCCAGCCCACACAATTTTGGGGCACCTTTTACAAGAAATGAGACTGTCTGGGTGTCCCTTCCAAGCAGATGTAAGTTAGCAGTAAAGCACAGAGCACTTTGTCAGCCTGCTGCTGAAATCTTGACATATGGGGATGTGATGATCTTGGATCTCAGATCACCTCTGAATAATGTCAGCAATCAAAAACAATAATGGGAGAATGAGAAATTCAGGACACCAACTGCTCCTCTTTGAAAAAAAAAAAAAAAACAAACAAAACAACCCCAAAACCCCAAGCAAAGCAATAAAAAAGCCAAAAACAAACCCAAACCTCAACCTTGGTCTGGGCAAAGAAACAGCAGGGGCTTGCCAGCACCAGTGGCTTGCAGCAGAGTCTCAGTGTTTGCAGAGCAGTGGCCAAGGTGTTACGTTTTTGACTCTAAATGAGGTTAATGAAAGTTGCATGTCCTCAAATCCCTGAGTGCCACTTTGAAAATGCAGGAGCTCATAGTAGTTATTTATTGATTTCATTTTGTCCCCCTGGCTCATGTGGGAGGTTGGAAGAGGGAAAGCAGTGGCCTGTATGTGTATGAGAAGGTGGGGGAGAAAATGTGTATGGATACAGGGAATGTGGTGCTGGCACTTGAAGTTTGCAATTCCCTGATTTGGTTTTTTTTTTCCCCTCAAGCACCAGTTCAGATGGTCCACAGAGGGCCCTGCTTTTGTGCCTCCATCCTCAACTAGGCAGCCATCCTGGCCAGCTCCTTCTACTTCGCCTGCAAGCTGCAAAAACTGGCAGGGCAAGGAGGAGTGGAGACCCACTGGGAAAGCTTCACCCCACAGGGACAGCAGGTCAGAAACCCAGAGAAAAACTAAACTTGACTTCTATGAAAAGGTCAGTTTTAAAAAATACCTTTTTTCTTCCCTCTCTTTCTAGTTTTTCAGAATCTCAGCCCATAAAACTTGGCAGTTCCTCAGGGTGGAGGAGGGTGACTCTTGGTTTACATGCAGCCCTTGGTACCCCAGCATACCCAAAACATCTGTCACTGGGGGAAATGAGCATTGCTCTGGCAAGGCTCTTCTTTCTTTGCAGCAAAGAACAAGCAAATTTGCTTATTTGTGGTTAATGCTTCTTCCAGATGGACAGAAATAATACATGACACACAGCCTCACTGTTGCCCAAACTGTTGAAGCACTGTGGAACACATTTGCAGCACAAAGACAAGCTGGGGAGATTGTTTAACTTACTGGTCTCCAGTTTGGAGCAGCCCTTCAGCCACAATATAAATGCAACCTCCCAGCAAGACTAAACTTTCTCATAGAAATGAGCAAAATTCTCAGAGGAGAAGAGCTGCTCTCCTTTGTCCTCCTCCACTGAGATGACAACCTCTGTGACACCTTCTTGGTAGCCACTTTGAGGCCAGTGTTTGCTGTGAAAGCAGTTACAGACCCCTTGTTTGCCACTGCAGACAGTGGTTTGCCTCTTGTGCTGATGCTGTGAAAAAGTGGCTTGAATGTATTTTGTATGCCACACCAATATGCCACAGATATCTGGGAATTTTTCTATGGAACTGAGGTTCTTCGTGAAGTTTGACCAATTTTTCCAGCTGTGCTGTTGCTCAAATTTATGAGAATGGGTGTATCCTACCTTAGTGCCCTGATACTGGTTTAATTTACCATTTCCTTTTGCTAATTTAAGCTGGTTTGAGGTTTTATGGTGCCAAATATTTCTCTGTGAATTTTACAGGAGTTGAATAGAAGTTTTAAAAAGAGCAAGTCTGACTTTTTGCTCTTCAGTTCACCTGGCTGATCTGCTATGAGATGGGAGACCTTCTCCTGCCCTTGGAAATGCCTTTCTGGCAGCAGTGATGTGGT
Source organism: Loriotus luctuosus (assembly GCA_035582745.1). Lineage (NCBI taxonomy): Eukaryota > Metazoa > Chordata > Aves > Passeriformes > Thraupidae > Loriotus > Loriotus luctuosus. The sequence continues at coordinate 1,907,770 of JAWWEY010000275.1, forward strand.
GCAAGTGGTCTCAGTCAGCGTGGGGAGCAGAGGGGTTATGATGTGCAGCTCTCCCCTTGCTGTGGAAAGGAGTCAGTAGCTTTTCTGGCCCCTGTTTTCCAGTGCAAGTCTCCTCTGTCCTGCCCTGCAAGAAGTGACCAGGACAGGAGTCAGTTTTCATGTTTCAAAAGGGGCAAAGCTGAGTATTGTCAGTGCCTTATGCCTGTAGTGTAACAGACACGTATGATAACCCCTCTGATACCCCAGTGTCTGTAAAATGCAACCAGTCTCTGGAGTATCCTTAAATAAAAAAGCATTTTCCTACACCCTGCTAACTGGGGGTGACACCCAGCCCCTCTGCCTCTTTCACAAGCCTGTTTCTGACTTCATCCTTTGTGCAGTGCCCTCTCAGGTAAAGGGTTACTGATTAAGGTGCAGCTCTGCCTAATGAAGAGTAACAGCATCTTTCCCTGCAGTGAGGTTTGGGGTTTTTTGAGAATTCATGTCTTTGGAGGGAAATGCTGAAATAACTGCCTGGGCTGGACTTGGCCCTCTGTGCATTAACCCTTTGCTCCTGCTCTGTGCTGTGGTCCAGAGCACTGCTGGCTGAGAATTGCAGTCTCGGATGTGCTCGCAGGTTGGAGCAGAAATGAGGCACAGCCTTCATGTGTCTTATGGTTTTGACCCCAAACAATGCACTGACTGCATAAATTAGGAGTTGGCTCAGGCTCACTTGAAGCTCAGCCCAGGTTTGCTTGAAACTCAGCCTAATTTTTCCTGAAAGCAAAGCTGAGTGGGAGAGGAGTTCTGGGTCAGGGAAGGGGTGCTTGGCAGGTCACAGCAGCCTGAAGAGCTGCACTTTATCAGCTCACAGCAATTATCAGCCCACAGAAGCAGGGCTGCCTGTATTTCTAATTTCTTGCCTGTACAGAACCCTGAAGATGATGGGCAAAAATGCCTTTGGCATTCTGGAGCAAGCTGGGGATTGCTTCTGGCTGCTTGTGGATCATTAACACAGTTAGGCCCCTAAAAATCCACCCTGATCAACCCCCCTGGCAAAAAGGTTTATTTCCCCTGCTGCTGCCTTTCCATGCAGGTGCTATGTGTCCTGGCTGATGACTGCACCAGCTTCTGGAGGCAATTCACATCCTCAGCAGTGCTGCACTGGGAGTGAGGCAGGGAGCCCTGTGGACCCTAATTGCCAGAAATGGAGAAGACAAATGATGGAAAGTTTTGAGAGAGGCTTGGTTAGCAGCTGGGCCCTAAAACAGGCCGTAATTTGGAGGGCTGGTCTATACTTCCATGACAAGAGCAAATAGGCAAGCTGGGGGAAAAGCTTGCAAGCTGAAAAACCAAGTAAGGCTGTTAAGCTTCCTGTGTTCTGGGCTGAACCCAAAACGGGCATGGCACTGCTGGGTGCTGAGCAGCTGTGGCTCCCTAAGATGTGGGAAAAATTGTATTTTTTTTAAAGGGTTAGGGTTCAGCCTCCAGGTTCCTGTCGGGCTGGGACTTTCAAGTGGATGTAGAAGGAAATGCATGGATGGGAAGGCACTCGAGGAAATGGGGGAGCTCGCCTTGTACTGCTCCAGTGTTGTGTGAAGGGCACTGGTGAGATCAGGGCTTTTGGGTGCTTGGGGTAGAGAGGTCCAGCAGTGCTTTTTGGCAGCTCTTGCCTCAGTAAAGCCCCTTTGGATCCCAAGCAAGCAGTTTCAATGTTCTGTTTGCTGTAGTAATTTTGGTTTTATTGCCTAGGGGTGAGGGTTCCTGCAAACAAGTGAAACACAGGCGGGGGTGATAAAAGGTGCAAATTGAACTGGCCTCATGCAGTCCCTGGGAAGCAGCAGTGGATGAAGAGACTTCCAACTCTTTTACAGCTCTCTCTTCTTTGTTGTAAATTGAGCTTGAGGTGTTACTGTAAGGAAAACAATAATTTCTTGATGGCTCCATTACAGTTGTGAGCATCCCCTGTGGAGAGCCTTATGGACTGGTGTTTTCTGTTCATTACACCTCACTTTGCCAAGACCTGGTTTCCTGCTGGCAGCCTCATATCCTCCATCTTTGTTTTTCCTTTATTTCCCTAAAAAAATAGGAACTTAATAATGTTTTCCTTGCACCTTTGCTTACCTCTCCTTACCGAGGGAGACATGCAAAAGTGGTGTGGGCAGCAAGGAACCCTTGAGCTCTCACCCCTGGTGCCTATGGACCCCTTAGATTTAGACTTTCCTCCCCCTTTTTTTTTTTTTTCTGAAGGAAGATTATGGGAAAAAGGAGGGAAGGAAGAAGAGGATCCTCTATCCATCCCTACCCAGGAGACCCAGGGTCTGATGCTGCATCACATCTCTGGCAGGAATTATATTCCTAATGGGACATCTATCTCTGCTTGCCTTTGGCTTATCTTCAGCTTTGGGCCCTAGCAGATGCTTTGCAGCCTTTCCACAAATGTTTGGGAAGAGAAGCCAAAGTTAGGCTCTTTTGGCAGGGTTTCCACAACAAATCCCTTGCTCCCAGGGAAGATGGATGTCATTAACCCAAGCTGAGTCCATGGAGGGGTCCTGAGGCTGGTGCCAGGGGCTGCTGCTGGGGGCTCGCCTCCAGCCGGCGGTGTAAACTGAGGAGGAAATAAAGGCTCTCCTCCATCCCTGCCAGCTCTTGTTCTCCACAAAGAGCTGGAATCCTGGCTGCTCTGACAACCAGACAGAGCAGCCCAAGATCCCTTTCCTTCAGCACTATTTGCTTTGCATTTAGAGGGATTTAAGGTCCACTGTCCGCCCCTGCTTGCTGTTTGTTTGGCCTTCCCTGTTTTGGCAGGGCTCCTTGCTACTTGTTTCTTCTCTTTGAAGGTCTGTGTTCAGCCACAATGAGGGGCTCCTGAATTTGGTGTCCAAAATGACCTTACTGAACCGTGCAAGGCTAACATGAGACAACAGGGAGGTGACTCAGTCCTTTCAGAACATGTTTCCATGTTCCCAGCTGCTGTGGGAAATAAACAGTAAGTGGTTAACATCAATAGTAAGACACATATAGAAGAAAATGTTGTCCTAACAACGTTAAATCTATGGTTTAAATTGGGCAATGGCAGGAAATTTGGAATTAGGGACGGACGCTTGTCTCACGCTTCTCCATTTGCCTTGGGAAATAAAAATAATTCAGGCACAAAGTGAATGAAATGGCACTGGAAATGCCATATTACTGCATTTCCTGGCTTTTATGGCAGGGAACGAAGAAGTAAGACTAAATGAGGTCTTTTGTGTCCTTCAGTTCAAAGCGATGGCAACAAAATCCATCCAGGTCTCAGGAGTCAACAGAGACTGAGACCAGCTTTACTCAGTTTTATCACTCTGTTGTGTAGCTGTGACACTGGAGAGGTTCTTCCTTTGGGGGTAATTATTTTTGTTCTTCTAGCTGAGCAGTTTATTGAAGTTTCTTTTGGTTCACATCCACTGGGACTACTTGGATGCCAGAGGACAAGTTCAGTCCAAAAAAACCCCATCACATTTACTGAGGCAGAGAGCCTTCTGAATAACAGAAATATTTCCAGGTCTAAAATCAAGGTGAAGCTGTTGCAGTCTATTTGTGAGCACTGTCTGAGCTCTCAAAGTAGTGCACTATCCCAAAAGGTCTGTAAGTCCTGTGTGTTCCTACAAAGTCACCTTCTGATGCTCTTGTTGATGGCAAGGAGTGTTTGTTCAATGCTCAGCTTCATGGAGGTCAGTGGGACTGTTGCAGAACATGAACTGCACGATAAAGGCCGAGAAAGTCAATTGAATGACTGAAAGATTTGGCAGCTTTAATGACTGAGTTTTTTGTGTATTTCTAGGAGAAGGTGCTGGTCCAGAGGCGTCAAGAAATCCTGTTGACAAAAATCAGGATTCAATTCTGTAGACTGGAAATGCCTTATTTGTCTTCTGTTCAACAGCTAATCTGGGAGATCTCTACAAACAGCCCATTTCAGGGTGTGTTTTAGGGTGGTTCCTAAAACCTAAAAGAAAGGGAAAAATCAAGTTTGAAAAGTATGTTGGCTGCACCCTGGGTCAGAGATACATAAGGGAGAAAACACCATCTCAGCATGGAGTGGTTTGAACACAGACAGACAGAAGTACCAGGAAGGCCTTTGGACTGGAAATGTGTCATGCATGTTACATCCTTTGCTCTTTATCCTCCTTCTTCTGAAGAACTGTCTGTGGACATTTGGAGATTATGCTGTTAGCTGAACAAACAAAAAGGATTAAGGCTGGGCTGGTTCATTTTTCCACCCTCCACCCATCTTGGAATTCATTACCACTCTTTGCCACTAACCAAAATAAGGGACCAGCCGTGCACAGTGCTGCTTCCTCTGTCCCAGTTTCCATGTAATGGCAGATTTGTCCATGAAGACCATCAGGCTGGCACAGCCATAGGAGCCAAGGAGCCAAGCTTCCCCAAAACGGCTTGGTCACACCAGGCTCCCAGCACAAGGCTAGCTTGCATGCTAATTCCTTTCCACTAGAACCAATAAGGGCTGAGGGATGTTAAATTTATGTTTGCCTGTATGTATTTAAATGTGTGCATGTGCTCACATTTAACTGCACATATGTCTGTGGGAAAGGCCGGAGCTTGGTCTTGTCTGACTTTTGGGCACAAAGTCAGTTGAGTTGTTACCTGAGTCTGCCACAGTCCTCAAAACAGCCTTTCTGTGACCTGCTCTTCCTGCCAGGGTCAACTGCAAGAGCCACCCCTGAGGTCCTTTTCTCTGCCTCCACACATGGAAGGTATGAGCCTGAAGAGGAGCAGATGATCGAAGAGCGGCTGTTACATTTCCAGATGCCAGGAAGGATGAAAGCAAACCTCCTTCCACTCTGCCTTTGTGGGGGGTATCTGATGGGATGTGACATCTGAGCCTGTGGACGTCTGGTGAAATAACTCCAGGCAGCGCATGGAGACACTCATCTCCCTCTGCAACCAGTGGGAGAGCAAGGGAGCTGCTCCTACATGAGGGGAATCACTCAGGAGTCCACCAAGAACCTCAGGGAGATCCTCAGCGTGTGGGTAATGCACGTTTTTAATGTGTAACACCAAGTTCCCTCCATGCTGACCCTACCTGCAGCCGAGCTGGGTTGTGACCAGAAGAGCAGTGAAGTCCTGGAGAGCAAAACCAGCATCTGGCTCCCACGCTGGCATTCCATGGGGATATGTCACAGCCCCTCCAGTGCCAAGGCCTCAGTGTGTTTCCTGCACCACTCACCAGTGTGAAGATTTTGGTATGCCACTTGAGGTGGTCTGGGAATTTAGCTGCCTCTTGGCTGTGGTGTCTGAAGCAGGGGTCCAAAAATTTGGTGTGCATTGCACTCTGTGACCACTCAGAAAATGTTGCCGATGGAGCCAAATTCCTTCCTCCAACTCGCATGCAAACAGGCCACTAATTTCACTGGCAGTTGAATGTGCATATCTGAGGGCAAAATGTGGCCAAAAGCCTTTGAGCAGAAGTTTTAGCATAATCGCCCAGGAAAAAAAAAGGGGGGGGGGGAAATTGCAAGTGGAATTTTGCAGAGAAAAGAAGGATAAAAAAGTAGAAATCAAAGTGTTGAAAAGCTTTCCAGTAACAAAACTCTTCTGAGTTCTCTAAACAGCACAATAGCTATTGATGGGTAAAAAATAAAACAGGACAGCATATCCTCCTGAATTTATTCTGGTCCCAACAGGCTGTCCTTGGTGTTTTTTCAGAAGAAACCTTCGAGTAAACATGTTGTCCAACATGGAGAGACAAGGAGCATGTCATAGAAGCAATTTGTAAAATGTTCTGGGAGACACACCAATGCTGTCATGGCCAGGGAGCTGCTTAGCTTCACTTTGATTTACAGATAAATACAGCGTGTCTGGGGCTTCCAGTTGCCGGCTGTGCCGGCGAGCTCCCGATTACGTGCTGTGTTCTGACTCCATGGGATTAATTGGGACCACCAGGAAGCGTGGCAGCAAGAGGAACCTTCCTGATTGCAGGCTGTTGTAAGGACTGAGGAGAAGAGCCTGTGGTGCTCAGCTTCTCCAGCCATGGGTGTAGCATAAGATGAAAGGTAAAGAGGATGTTGTAAAATTAGGATTTTTTGGATGTTCCCATGCAGGTAGAGCTCTGAGTATTGAAAGTGGCTGGCTGTGTCTGCCCATTTTTTAACTGAGATGCACATTTTAGTGTATTTGGGGGTTTCTGCAGGATATTGAAGTGAAGCCCAGTTGAGATATTTCAGTTTTTATGGCATGATGAAACCTGCATGGAACATGTACCCTTCAAGCCTGTGGTATAGCAAAATAAATGCTGGAGTGGCCTGGAAAGGGCTGGTTGGGACCTGGCTTTTATGGATGAGGGGATCAATAGAGGAGGGATAGTGCTGTCTGAAAATGCAAGTATAAATATAACTCATGCAGAGTGATTAGCCACCAGGGTTCTGATGGTTGTTAATTATTGGACTTTCCTTCTGGAAATGGCTACTTCAACACAGGGGCTGGGACAGAACAGGAGTGTGTTTCAAGTGTAAATAAACGTCAGTTTTTGGTACAAGGTCTTAGAAAAGCTGGGATTACAGAAAGGAGAAGGGAAGCCAGGAAGTTATGCCATGAAAAACAGCTTTGTGCTGAGTTGTTTATTTATTTATTTTTAATGTGTCTCAGCAAGGTTATGAAAAAAAGTACAAGTGGATCAGCTGGAAGTGTTGTAGTATTGAAGAGAACCTTGTGTACTGCAGGAAAATAAGCACTGTGTGTGCACGGAGAGAATGGAGGTGAGGTGAAATTGTCTGCTTACAGGTGATACTTCACCGTATTGCTCTTGTGGTGCAGGACAATTCTGCACAGGGATGTGATGCCATGAGCCCCTGTCCCCAAAGAGGAGCTGTAGAGTGTTTGTCCAGCACCAAGTGTTCCTTGATAGGCAGCAAGTTTGGACCATGATCCTCTACCTTGTAGTCCCTGGTTTTTCCAGTCCTGATCTTCAGCTTGCAAAGCCTGCCTGTGAATAAAGCCAAGACAGCATCACTTTCTAGCCTGCTGCCAGCAGGTTCTACACACCTGATGCAAGAGATTGCCAGCTGGGAAGAGGCATTTCAGGGGCACTTCAGGTTTCCAAGGCTTGGGAAGTAGTGTGTGAAAGCACCCCTCACCCCTAAGAAAGAAAACCATCTTTGTACAATTTCTTGCAGTTGGAGGGATTTGTCAGTGGCTTCCTATTCCAGACAGGTTTCTGAAAAGTTTCTCTACCTCTTGTAAAGATCCTCTGATCCCACCATGGGGACTCCCCTTGGTGCAGCTGCAGCATGAGCTGTCATGTGCAGGTAGATGGATGCACAGGCTTTGCCATCAGAACCTGAGGTAATGGGGTTGTATTCACTGCCTGCTTTCCCCATGGCTGTCCTTAGCATTAGTGACATCAAAAACTGAGCAATGACACCTTTCCTTCTCCCTTTCCCTTTTTTTTTCTTTTTTTTCCTTCTGAAGAGGTTTAAGTGTGTCCCTTCCATAGGTCTCCTCTCCACCAGCTCACCTCCCTCCCTGCCCTCAATTGAAGACAGCTGCCAGGAAATATTTCTGCTGTTTAGCTGAAGTGAAAACACATGGAGGTGGTGGGGGGGAAGGAAGGGCAGTGTTTATAATGTAATTAGTGTCATTTTGTGAAACTTGCATTGAGGTGGGGAGAGGGGTGTGTTGAACAAGGGGATGTATCTGTGCATAGGGTGAGACCCCCAGAGATGGCAGCTGAAGGGAAGAACTCAGTGGTCCCCGTGAAGAACAGGCTGCTCCTTGAGCACAGGCATGTTTATCCCAGGTATCCAGACCAGTGAGGCTGGGCAGGTGCCCTCTGCCCAGGGATGGCATTGGGGATAAGGGATCTCTGAGGACAGGTGGGAATGTCCAGGGATGGCAATGGGGCTGAGGGTGTTTGTAAGGACAGGCAGGAAAGTCCGGGGATGGCGGTGGGGCTGAGGGGATCTCTGAGGGGAGGTGGGAATGCCCAGGGATGGTGCTGGGGCTGAGGACAGGCAGAAATGCCTGGGGATGGCAGTGGAGCTGAGGACAGGCAGGAATGCTCAGTGATGGGCGGGGGGCTGAGGGGAACTCGGAGGGGTGGTGGGAACACCCAGGAATGGCAGTGGAGCTGTGGGGTCTGTGGGGACAGGCAGGAATGTCCGATGATGGTGGTGGGGCTGAGGGATCTCTGAGAGGACAGGCAGGAATGTCCAGGTATGGTGGTGGGGCTGAGGGATCTCTGAGGACAGGCGGGAATGTCCAGGGATGGCAGTGGGGCTAAGGACAGGCAGGAATGCTCAGTGATGGTGGTGGGGCTGAGGGATCTCTGAGGGGAGGTGGGAATATCCAGGGAGGGTAGTGGGGCTGAGGGGGGGGTTCTGTGAGGACAGGCGGGACTGCGGGTGGGTGGAGGTGGGGCTGAGGGAGTGCTTGG
>JAWWEY010000275.1:1926147-1990510 GCA_035582745.1 Loriotus luctuosus
TTCCACTCTGCTTGCCTTTTGAGAACAGGCTGCTTGGGACACACAGGATACTGTGGGAGCCCTGGACCTTGCTTATACTAAGGGCCACACAGATGCTGCCAAACTGTTCTGGAGGTGACATTGTCCCAGTACAAGCCTGCCAGCCTCTGGGATATAGAGCAGCTGAGGACTGGGAAGGTCCAGGACCAGGAGAGGAAAAAAACCCCTAAATCTCTCTGCCCTGGTGTCCCATTTGTGTGAGTGTGTTCTGACCTTTCCTCACAAGGACCCTAAAAGCTGCTGTGAGTTTTTCTATTCCCCCATTGCTGTTTCTGTCAGGCAGCCCCCCTGAGATGTTCCACTCTCACTGGCTTGCCTTGGAGGGATGTGGCTGCGCTTGCCTCAGCCCCTTGCAGTGCTCCATCTGAGCAGGGATGGTCTGCACACCATGTACTTCCACTTGCAAGAGTCCTTCCCACCCCCTTGTTTTGTGACCCTCCTTCCTCCTCTCTTCTCTGCTCAGAAAACATCTGTCTCCAGATGTTGTTCTTGAGCCTAATAAATGCAGGGAAAGGCCTTGAGTTAATATATTTACAATAGCTGGAGATGTCGGCTGCTGGTTAATGGCTGGTTCCAGCACACCAAGATCCCCGTGCTTCCTGCAGGGGGAGGGGGAAAGCAGAAGAACAGAAAGAGAACTGGGGTGGGTTTTTTCTCCCTGGTAAACCGTCTGAAAATGGGAAGATTAGTGGCAGGATTGAGCACATGGCATCTCCAGGCAGCTGGCTTCAACTTCCAGTTAGTGGAAGTTGAAGGACACATTATTTTTTTTTATGGAAGGCTGTCTTTAAGTGATGGAAAGTGAGGAAAGCCTGCTGCTGTTATCTATTCCTTTACAGGTGGAGACATGTTGTAGATACCTGACTGGCTTGAACTGTGCTCATAGAAGCAAGAACCTCATCCATGCCCAGCTCTATCCATTTCTGGCCTGTGGCATGGAGTGGTTGTTGTCCACAGTACCTGCCTTGGGTCAAAGAGGGTTTATGGTCTATTGCAATGAGAGCACGTTGTGCCACGTGAGGAATCCCCACATATTGTGAGCACTGTGTGTCTGTTGCAGAGCAGTGCTGGGCAAGGTCTGCGGGGTGCTTTGCCCACGTACAGATGTCCCTGAGAAAGACAAAGTGCCTGTGCCAGCTCGAGACTGACCAAGCTGGAATCTTGCCACACCTGCTTGTAATTCATCAATTGACCCAGTGCCATGATCCAGATGTGAAACTTTTTCATTGTACAGAGGAGTTTTAGCTACTTTGGGAGGTTATATGTGAGTTCTGTTTGCTCCAGTTCTTTGCATGTTTGTGCTGAGGTTCTTAAACACCCTGGAAGACCTGATAGAAGTGATGGAAGTGTGTGGTTACTGTCCTTGTACGGAATATCATCAACCTCCCTGAGGAAAGAGGGATACAGCTTCACGCTCAGTGTGTGCAGGGCTTTCTGAGAGTCACTAGTCAGTGAAATCACTCCTGATTGCAAGAGAGTATTTGTTTCTACTCCAGCAACTTTGAGAGTCAGGAACTTGCAGGAGGACTGGTTTCAGGCCAGCGCTCACCTCCTCTCAGGCCACTGAGAGAGCTCAAGTCTGGGCTGTGCTCAACCCAAGGAGTGCTGAGATGATTCCACATGCCAGGCCTGTCTCTGGAGGCAGATTTTTGTTGAGCAGTGCTGCAGCCTCGACATGCACAGTTGGCTCTGGTTTGGGGCTAAATTAGTCCATCTCTATTGGCATGGGATGATAGGGCTCCGTAGTATCTCATGGATAGAAAAATTACCCTCCTGCACATCTGCAGCTAAGGCTTCTGCATGAAACCCGTGTGAGTGCAGCTCCCCAGCCTGCAGCAGCGATGACATACCCTCTAAATGAGCTGATCAGCTGGAGAGGGGCTGGGGGGAGGCAGGAAAAGGCACTTACAGAGTCATTCAGGCAATGCTTGTGTCTGGACTGCAGGATCTGTATCAAAAAGTAGTGCAAAAGAGCAGAGAGCTCTCCCCAGCCAGTGGGGGGAAAAGAGATGTAGACACCGAGCAGATTTCCATTTTTAGCTTAGAGGGTACATTTTTGTGATTTCAGTGCTTAGGTTGGTGTAAAGAGGAGAGAGACAGCCTTAGGTGAAACTTTGTATTACACAGGCAGGTAGCTGCAGTCATCAGTAGTTCAACCCCAGTCTTGAGGTAGCATACTGCAGCACTCTCTAGGACACTCAGCCCCAGCTGCTAACTGGTATTTTCCTGAGAAGATCTCTGCTTCTCAAACACTGTATCATCAGCCTCTAGGCATCTCCCTTTCATTTCTCTCTGTCTACTTATTTGCTGTGATTGCAGGTGGTATCTTGGGTAACTCCCATGGAGCCAGAGCCTCAAGGACTTGTTTTCCTTTTGTAAAGAAGTAGGCTGCAAACACAGGGGGTAGGAGACCAGGGTGGCTACACCTCCTGAACGAATAGACACCCTTTGTGTGCCAGGTCTGTGGGTTACACGTCTCTGCCCCGCTCATATGAAAAACTGTTGAAAGGCTGCAGCCATCAGAGGGGTGTTTTCCCTGCGTGCCGGAACAGCAAGGCAAATTTGAGCAGTGAGATGACAAGAAACCCACTAAAAGAAATAAAGAAAGGATTTCCTGCCTCGCAGACGCTAAAACCCCATTTTGGGAAGTGAGTGGCTGTGAAAGGCATGAGGCCATCCAAAGAATTGGGGCTGTGTGCTACCGGGCCCTCTGAGGGTTTGTCTGGTGGAGGAGAAACAGCTCGTGCTTGCATTAACCTGCTCCCAGAAGGTCTGGCTCTTCCAGCCCCCTGAAACAGAGACCAGGCCAGAGATGAATATGAGTTTTCTCTGCCAGTTAATTTCCAGCACAGACTGCACGCAAAATCTTCATTTAAAACGTGTAAATGACAGCAAAAGAGCCACAAGGGAGCCAGATTTTAAGAGACCAATTTGGTGCCTGGCTTTTAATGACTGTGCACCACGGTGAGCTCTGTGCTGCTTCACTGCTGAGCGTGCTCAAGGAGAGGATGAAAGTACGGACAGACAGACATGCAGGGGCTCAGCAGAGCCTGCATGTCACCCTGGAGGATAAAATATTGTATGTTATGCTCAGAAAAACTGTGAGAGGTGGCCCTCCCTTGCTGCTGCAGAACAGAAGGAGGCTTTGTTTCCCAGACGCATGGCTCAGAGCTGCCCTACGGCACGTTTTGGGGAGACTGCTCCCTGCCAAAGGGGGATTGTCTGTCTGTCTGGTGCCCTGTGCCTGATGGGACATGGAGATGATGGGATGTTCTGCTTCACTAGAGGGCCTCAGCAGATTGGTTCCTCTGAGCACCCTTGGCATGTTGTACCCCCAAATCAGGCCCCAAATGTTCCCCCCTTGCGCTGCAGCCTGCCTGCCTGGGGTGTTTCTCCCTGCTGCCCTTTGCTTGTTTCTTGCAGAGCCCTCAGCTGCCAGCTCTTGTTTCCAGATGTTTCCCTCTGCTTCTCACCCTGCCTGGCTGCTCTCCTCAAAATACCGGGGTCCAAATCCCCCAGTGCTTGTGCCTGGGGGCTGCCCCAGGATCTGCGTGGGGGACGCCACAGCCCATTTGTACCATCCCATAAAGTGCTCCCGGCTGCCTGGAGGAAAGGAAGACGCAGGCTGGTGTGAGCCCAGCCTCTGCTTTACAATCTCTTTCCTGCCACTATAAATAACCTCGGCGAGAATCACTTCAAAGGGAAGGGCTGGCGGCGGAGAGGTGGTTTGGGGACCGAGCGGGACAGGGGCGTCCCACTGCCCGATCCCACCCCGGCGCTTTGCATAAATAAATAAATCATGCAGCAAGGGAGAGGTGGAGAGAGAGGGCGAGCAGAGGAGGTTACTTTGGGAAGCCGCGCAGCTCGCTCATCCCAGCCCCGTAGTTCGGAGGGAGTGTGTCATGTTACAGGGGAGCCACGATCAGCCAGAGCACAACGTCGCCGGAGCAGCTGAGAATTACCACTCTCTAATGGGGACTTTCATGTGCGAGCTCCTGGCCAGTCTGCGAAGGAACTGAAACTGACAGCTTAGAAAGAATCAAAAATTTACCAGCGAACCAAAAGACTGAAATACAGGAGGAAAAAAAAATCTCGATCAGATTATTTTTTCCCCCCTCGCCCTCTTGCTGCAGTTGGATCCCTTTTTTCTGCACCCCTTTTATGTGTGTGTGGTTTGTTTTTATTTTTTAAAGACACCCCCTCATCCACTTTTGTCATTATTGCTGTCACTTGTGATTTGCTGGCGCTGGGATTCCCTTCGACGTTCTTTTTCTTATGCCTTCTGGATTGCGCGTCTTGGAGTAGGAGCGAAGCTTTATTTATTCTATTTATTTATTTATTGTTTCTCAGGACAGGGAGGGAATGTTGGAGGAGAAGAGCTGGAAAGGCGTCGACGAAGCAGCTTTTGACAGGGGGTGTGTGGCTCCCCCCAGGAGCGGCGATGGGGAGCGATGCTGCCGCCTCCCTCTGCTGCTGGGCTCGGGGCTGCCCGGCGTGTCCCTGCTCTCTCTGGTGCTCAGCCTCCTGCTGTACTTTCGGACCTCCGACCTGCAGTCCCGCGTGTCCCACTTGGAAGCAGACAGACCCACACAGCTCCCTGCCTGGCTCTCAGCAGACCAAATGGAGACAGCTATTTTGGGAAGAGTTGACCAACTGCTCAATGAGGTCAGTGTTCTTTCATTTTGCATGTATAGGTTGTAGTATTATAGGTTTTAGGCATATGCACGCCTGCGTAGTCACATTATCCATCTTCTTCCCCTTCCTTAAAAATGTATCTCTGCACGAGTGATGCTGCTGCTAGGTTGAATTCCCTGTTCCTTCAGGTCCCTCCCACCTCTCAAACTTGCTTGGCGTTTACTTCTCTCTTCTCAGCCCATGCTGTAGCTGAAGCCTGCACTTTGCAAAGAGGAAAACCTCATCCCTTACTGTGCTGGGGAGGCAAAAACCCCCAGCCCTTCTCTTCAGGAGTCTTGCATGCTGAAAGAGTTAGAATTAGAGGTTAAACCTGGGGATTCAGCCTGGGTTAGAGCCCTGGAAGGGAGGCAGGCAAGGTATGTCAGAGCCAGCATGGCTATGGGAAGAGGCAATTGCAGGCACATCAATGTTATGATGGGCTGGTATTGCAGCTGTACCAGCCCTGACCCCTTCCACAGCTCCTGGCTCAGGAAAGGGAGACACACTGGTGTTGCCAGGATGGTTTCTGGTACTGCCAGGGCATCAGTGCAGAGCGTACGGCTGTGCTATACTCACTTGAGTCCCATCCAAACGCCACTGGACTCTGAGCTCTCCTCTGGTGATGGGGCAATGCTGCTCCTGGCTTCAGCAGGTCAATAAAGAGGGTCCAAAAGCGCAGATTATTGTTGCTGACACCTTTTAGTTTGCTGTGTTGATGCTGCTGGGGGCTGTCTGTGTTCCTCTGCTCTGGCTGCAATGAGTATTCCTTGCCTTGTTGGGCTTTGAAGTGGTGTTGACTTGTGTCAGGGAGCAGATGGTGGCTCATGTCTCTGAACTCTCCAGACAGGTCCCCACTGACCTGTTCCCACAGCTCTGGGAGAGGCTGGGGGGTGAAATTCAGGGCTGGAGCCATTTCCACCCACCTCTCCTTTTCTCTGTTTACTCTAGCTTTGGCTTGAGTCATGCTGGAGAGATCCCTGGGGCTAGCCCAAAAACTGTTTGTAGCTGAAAAAAATCTCTCTTGGGCTGCTGTTGCCAGATGAGGTGAGGAATGGGATGATCAGAGTGCTGGCTACTGGGACCTGCCTTGGGCAATGCTGCCTGGCACCTGGGGTGACCTGGGCCCCCTCCTGCTTTCTAGGAGCAGTGAAAGTCTGTGGTGAGGAGTTCAAACCTACAGCTGACAGGCTCTGCTTCTGTTTATGGGTCTTGTGAGAGCAGTCCCTGGATCTGCTGGGCTGTGCAGCCAAAAGCTGTGAACCTTGAGCTAGCAAACACTGCAGGAGCTGAAGGATATGGTTTTGAGTTGCCTCTTTGGGTGAGGAATAAGGGAAACACAGAGTCCATGGGGCAATATCCTCCTTTAAAAAGGGGTTTGGGGAGGCAGAAGCATTGAGAGTGGTTGGATCTGTGCCCTGTGGCTGCACTCTCATGCAGGGGCTCCTTCGCTGCCACCAGGCAGGGGATAGTGCAGCATTCCCTCTGTTGCTGCTGGCATGAGTCTGCTGGGAAGTCGCAGTTTATCTCTATGGAGATTTGAGAAGTGCCTCCCGGGAGCGGTGCCTGGGGCCGGATGGCCGTGTGTCCTGCTGGCAGCGACACCTTTACACCTTTTTATAGCTCGGCTTAGCGAGGAAATGGGGGTCTCATGGTGCCCGTGCAGCACCCCTGTTTCCTGAGCAGCCCCTCCTGTGCTCCTGGGGGTGCCCACAATCCCCACCGCAGCCAGTGTGGGGAGCAGCTGTAGGACTGGAACGGCTGCTTGAGGGGCCAGCACTTGCTCCTGAGTACCACCAGGGTTGCCAGCTCCATCCTGAGCCACAGCTTCAGAAGGAGCTTGGAGAAAAGTGCTGGAGACTGTGGAGGAGGAAGGATGCCTGGCCCACGTCTCCTGTCCCTTTATACCTGTGAAGGTCTGATGCCCGTGGGGGAGGAGGGCTCTGTCCCCAAGGGAGGACACCCTTGCCAACTGTGCTGCCCACTTCTGCTGAGCATCTAAACCTCAGAGCTCCACACTCAGCCAGAGGCACTGGCATGGACCAAGCAGCTCGAGGTCCAGGGCAAGGGGCCGCTGGTGGACAGATGGTGGGGTGCCATGTGAGGCTTTTGATTAGGAAAGAAAAATCCTTCCAGTCCTCTTTTCATTATGTCTGAAGTGGGGCCCAGGACTGACTGGTGAGAGGCCAGGATGGAGGAAAACAAGGTAGATAAAGGGAACAGGGAAAGGATGGCAAAAAAAAAAAGTAAGAAAAGCAAAATAAGTTGTGCTGACCATGAGTGGGGGAGAGGGGCTGCAGATGGGTTTGCTGTGATGGACGTGAAAGTGGGAAATTCATCTCCCCCTGCTCAGACCCTCTCATTGCCACATCCTCATCGTTTCCTGGTGTTTCAACCTTAATGGGTTTCACAGCTGCCAGCTCAGTGAATCCATCACAAAATAAAACAGCAAAGCTTTAAAGGAACCCCAGCTTTAGAAAAAGCTGATCAGAGGTGGGAGGGGAGGCACAGCACAAGAGCACACTTGTAGCTCTGGTGGCTGTGAAGATGAGCTGGAGGGATGTGAATAAGTAAAATCTGTGAGGGCTGATAGAGGAGCTCTAAGGTTATGCTCAAAACCTGTTCTGCTCTCAGCTGGAGTGTGTAATGCCCTCCAGTCTGGGCCATGAGTGTGCCCAGGTGTGCCCTGGGTGTTCCCAAGGGTCTGCAAGGGATCCCATACAGATTGCACTGAGAAGTGCAAATTGCCAAAGTCCTTTTAGAGGCCTTTCTTTTAGACATGCAAAAATAAAGCAAAGTGGCAGGGAGAAGAGCTGGGGTGGTTTGCTTAGGATGTTAATTTTAAGGCAGCTGGTGGGGATGTTTTCTCCATCTCAGAGCCTGTTTTTTAGCACTGGTGGCTGGCTGTGGCAGAGTTTCCATCTCAGCTCAGGAGGAGCAAGGAGAGGGCGGCAGATGCTTTCCCAGAAGCAGCCTGACCAGTGCTTCATTTGCTACTGTGTAAACCTCTGCCTGGTGTGGGCGAATGCCACAAGGGAATTTTCTACCAGACTCAAATTGACTAGGTTTTCTTGTAAAAACATCTGTGCAGAATGGGCCAGAAGCAGGTAGTACAGGGAGAACTTTAACTCCATGTAGGAATTCGAATTCCTCTGCATTTATGAGACATCATAAAATCATACAAGGAGCACAAACAAACTCACTACTGGCATTTGCAAGAGAGGCAAAGCTTTCCAAAGAAGCAAACAAGGTCCTTTCCCGTGCTGGGTATCACTTGGTGCTGTTTCACTTGCCAAAAACTCATCAGGGTGGAGAATGGGATTGATTCAGTGCTGTTGCTAGGAAAAAGAAATCCCAGAATTTGTGAGTTTGTACAGATAGAAATGTGCATGTGTGATGCAGCAGCAGGTTATCCTGTGTACCCTGGGGGAAGATCAGCTGCCCCTCAGCCTTCTCAGGGGCTTGTGTTGAAGGTGCTTGTTGTGGTTTCAGTGACTCTTAAGGGATTCAGGAATGTGCCTGTGAATGGGGAGGGAGCACTGATCCTCACTGCTTTCCTGAAAGTCTGATTTCCCTGGAACTCCTTCCTAACTTACACAAGCAAAGGAGGGACACCAGAAAACTCCCTCCTGACTTGAAGCATTTTCCCCCTTCATTTTATTCTGTATCTCAGAGCACACTGCTTTGTTTCCTAGGGTCTGCAAGCTTGCTCTAAGCATCCCCTGCCTACATCTTTAGCTTAGTGTTCTTTGCCCCACAATCAAGGGATCTATTTTTTTCTTTCAGCTTCTCTGGTAGCTAAGTTCCACTTCCTTTCAGCTGCTTGCAATCCCTGTACCTAGGTGGTGTTATTTCCAAGCTTTTTGCTCCATCTGGGAGGACCCGCTGCTCTCTGTGTGCCACATGGTCCCATGATCCCAGGAGCTGGGCCTTTAAGAAAAAACGGGGAAATTAGAGGTAAAACAATAAGAGTTAACAAAACCACCCACCCCTGAAATCCTCCTGATGGTTGTAATAGATTATCTATTTAAAATGTGTTTCTCTTAGCTGTTGGAGATAGTGGTGGGAAATGATTTCACCTCCCCGGGTGACTGCAAACAACTGGGAATGCTAAAGAGCTATTAATCTGCCCCCTTTGAAGAAGTGCCCTCCCTCTCACCTAATCTCAAGTGCCCATCCAAAATAGACAGGCACTGCAGGGTTTAGGAGACCACAGCCTAATGAACTGTACTGTCAGAAGTGGCCTTGCTGTGGCTGCTCTGTCCTGTCAGCCCTGCCCTGTCACACTTGTGGTGAGTTAACCAAACCCATGGGAAAAGCCCGTGCTGACTTTAGTGCCCTTTCCCAGCAGGTGTTTCAGCTTGACCCTCCTGGCCTTGCCCTCTTGCAAATGGGATTTTCCCTTTCCTCTCACTCAGCAATGTGCCATGGCTCCTGAATCCTCAGAGGTGCAGGCAAGGCTGATCAGCTGTGGCTCCAGTGCTGGCAAAGGCTTTTTTCAGCCACTTGCCCTGGTGTAGGGGGAAGATGCAGCTGTTATGTCACTGGATAACGTGACAGACGAGAGCAGGCTTTGCTGACAAAGCAATCCCCTCCACAGGAAGTGTTTTCAACCTTTCTGGAAGGCAGCCTGTTGCTGCTCTTGATGTTACATGCGCCAGGTATCCCCCAGGTGAAAGAAATCCCCCAGATCCCAGGAAGGAGATGGCAAACACTGGATTCCCAGAGCCAACCTTCTTTTTAAATTTTGCTTACAGAAGCCAACCTTGCCCTAAAATTGAATGCTTTTCTATTGCCTGGGAATGAAAGTTTTCTCTTGGAAATGACATTTTTAGAGGGAAGTACGTTTGGTTTGCACTCCTGAACAAAACCAGCTTCTTGTGTTGGACCAGGCAATATTTTGCACAGTGGAAACGAGGGAAGCAGAAAAGGCTGGGGGGGTTGTTTTGTTTTGCCATCTCCACCCAAAGTTGAACTGAGGTCTCCAAGAGCCAAGGATTTTTTCTGTGGCAGTGTTTGTTTAATAGACTGTGCAGGAGAATGAACACCAGGCGCTCCTAAATCCCTGGTAGGTTTTGCCTCCCACTAAAGGGGAGCAGTCCCATGGCACCACTGCCCTTGGCACTCCCCAGGGATGTGCAGAGCTCTTGGGCTTGAGGGAGACACGAGGGATGGGGCAGAATGTCCCAATGCTGCTAAGTGTGCAATGGCAGCATGCTCATGGTGCACAGGGCTGTGCTCCAGCCTGCCCAGCACCTCCCTCCCCAGGGGCCCCTGTCCTTGAGAGGGCTATTTCAGTTGTCCCAGGTCTTTCCACTACCTTGACCCTGCAGATAAAGCCTCAGGGAAATGTTATCAGCCTTTGTTCCGTTCCCAGTCATGCTCAAGTCCTGCTGGGTCATCACTTCCCTGTCCAGTTATGCTGCTCCTCTCTTTGTAAGCCTGCACAGCAACCCAGCCAAGGCTCCTTAGGCACAGCCTAACTCAGCCATTCCCCCTTACAGCCCTTCCAGTGCCTCTGCACTCGGTGGGGCAGGGATCTGTTCCATGTTTCCTTGCAGATTTGTGTCTTGTAAAGCCCCTCTTGCATGCAGGGTGTTTGGACCCTTGTTGGCTAGGAAATGGCTTTCTGCTCCTGCCATTGCAGCCCATCATCCCTTCCTTGTCTGAGCCCAATTCCAAACATGGGAGCACCACCCAAGTGTGGCAGTCTGGTGCAGGAGAGGTTTTGGTTGGCACGTGTGTGGATGGGAATGGGGCTGTGTGTGTCCACACACCAGTCTGAGTATCCAAATAAAGGCTCTGCTGTCCTGCTTGTGCCCATGTTTGACCACTAGCAGTTAGAAACCAGAGCAGAGCTGTGCCATCTGGGGTGGCAGCAGGATGGGAACGTGCCCAAATGCAGAAATTCACAGAATATCTGTGCTTTTAACTGAGAAGATAAACACCAATGAAATGCTCTCTGGGAACTGGCAATTTTCCTTGCCTGAAACCCTCTCCTCACCCTGCTATCAAATCAACTTGCTATCAAAACATTTCAATCTACCATGCAAAATAAAGCTCTGAAAATATTTAATTTCTAGTCAGTCACAACAACCATTACTCTTTCGACTTGCAGTGAGGAAGCCAATCCTTTCAAAGTGAAAAAATGGAAATGTTCCAGCCAGTTCTGCGTTCCTTCGTCGCAGGAGGAAACAAGTTGATTTACTTTTATCCTCTCTAAAAGAATTTTCCCCAAACTGATGCCTTCTTGCAGGAAGATGCTCAATTACTTGTGAAAATAAAGAAATTTCTATATGATCTCAGGCACGGGCTTCTGTTGTGTCCTATATAAAGCTATTTCTTTTGAAATATTGGCCCACTTGTGAAGTAGTTCAAAAAATAGGAAGGCTCAACTGGGATGGGAAGTTGGGCTTGGAGGTTAGGAGGGAAGAGAGAGTGATTCCAGAGCTTAGGAACCCCAGCAGCTCAGTGGTCTCAAATCATTAACCGAGTGTGGTTCTTAGGCATTAATGAATAACCTATTTGGATTGATTTGCATTTTCTTCACTAAATTACAGTTATTTTGTAAAGTCTGTGAGGGGTGGTGAGGATGCTACCCCTGAAGCACATTTTTCTCAGGACATGGGTTAATTTTGTTGATGTTCCCAGTGAGGGAAGATGCAGTGACCTCAGGTGGACTTGGTGGGCCCAGAGAGCAGGAGACTGACAGGCTGGCACCATTAGAAATCCAAACTCATATATGAAAATCAACATTCTGACAAAATTCCACCTTGTGGAAGCTCTTGATAGGTTTTGTTGTGTTTTGCCCTTGGGGGAAAAATTAAGTTTCACAGAGTCTGAAGATTTCAGGGGATGCTGTTGATGTTTTCAGTTCAGCTTCAGCCACAATCTTGCAGGGGGACCTTTCTGTCCATCCAGGTGTCTCCAAGAACATCAGGAATGTGCTGCAGGGTGGAAGAGGACCTGCTTCAGATCTTCATTTTCTACCCACTGAGTGGGTCTTCTGAGGAATGTGGCTTTGTCACGAGGACACAGTCACCAATTTATTTGCCACTGCTGGCTCTTGGTTTTGTAATGCCTGTCAGGAGGACCACATTTGGAGGCCATTACGAAACTCCCTCAGCCTGCTTTCAATCAATTCCTGCATTTCTAGTTAAGGGCTATGAACTTTATTGCCTTTCTTCGTTCCCAAACTGCTCTGCCCTGTCTCTCCCATCTCTACTTAGGCAGCATCCCCTCCCTGTTCCATTTTTTCAAGAATTTCAGGCTTTGCTTTCAATGGTATAAATTAATCCTTTTTCTGTTTTTCCTCTCTTGGCAGAAATTAAAGTTCCACTTGCCAAGACATCGAGAAGTTCGAGACACACACCAGCGATGCAACTGCCCGGCAGGTAGGGATCTGGGACAGCTGGCACTGTGGAAAGTGACAAAAACTTTTCTGTTTTTATACCTCATTGAAGGATTTTTTAATGCAGTCTCCTGTGTGAATGCAAAGTTACATGTACTTACATAACAGTTTGCTCAAATACAGGAAGTTGATATGGAGATGTGGGCAACAAGTCTGGTACGTACGTAGATGCCAACATGTGGCAGAAGCAACAGGAGAAGGGATAGAGATGCAGGTGGATGTCCAGATAGCCAAAAGAGAAGGACACATCTGGAGGGCCAATGTTCCCACTAATTTCATATATCAGTTTTGAATTGGGCAAAGAGGCTCTTGGGAAGAGCATTTTCTTGCCTGATTTTGGAAGGTTTGAGACATGTAGGCTAGATCCAACACCAAAGCTGAATTTTGGTGAGCCAAAATGCCTCTAGGGTGAGAAGATATGAATTCCTTGGTGCTCTACAGCTATCCAAGGCATGTTGCAGAATTAACAGCCTTCTGCTAGAAGCAGCCATTTATGAGGAGCTTGAATGAAGTGGTCACTTGAGGTCCCACTCACATAATGTACAGAAATATTATGGGATTGCCTAATTGCATTATGGTTTTAATCATGTTAATATCAAAAGGCTCTTTGAGACACATCTTCTGAAGTGGTTTCAATACAATAAGTGACAAATTGCTATGGAAAAAACGTTTGTGAATGGCATTTCATTCCACGAGTATGAATCATTCAGCCTTCCTCATTGTCTTTTGATGCATTTGACTAGAAAAAAATAGAGAAGTGCCAGCTACCACTCACATCCAAAGCTAAAGTTCTGGGAGAATTTGAATCTGTATATACAAACTGGGTGACTGAAACTCGTTTTGCAAAGAAGGTGGCAGGCAAAATTATGTCTGGATGAGCACATGAAAGTAGCATTTCCATTTTCAGTTGTTTCCCCTTTGGCTCTCCTTCATGTGCAGTGTGACAGTATCTGGCAGTGTGCTTAACAAAGGGTATTTAAATGTGGTCAACAGTTGGGATAAGGGTGGATAAAATTCCAAAGGGGTTGTCTTTGCTGTAGGTAAGGTCTCAAAATCATTGTATTTAGCCTTGTACAGACACAGTCTCTTGCCAGAGTAAAATGAATTTGCAACACAACAGCTTGTAAAATCAAGAGTTAAAGCTCTACAGGTTTGTGGTGGAAAAGAACTAAAATCCAGGATCCAGGACTGTAGAACATTGGAAAAAGCCTGATTTGACTAGTCCAGATCAGGACTGTTGGACTTTCTTTTTAGTCTCAGAAAGAAACTAGTGGAGCAATTTTGGTTTAAATTTAAGAGATGGTACAAATGAAATGTTTTCTAAGTATCATTTCTCAAAAGAACAGATCAAAACTGAGTTCAGCTGATTTTAAATACCAACATTTTCCCTTCAATGGGAACACAAATCACAGCCCTCCTCCATTTTTAAGTTCTTGCCTGGGCTTGACAAATAAATGCCATAAAACCACAGGAGTGAATGTCCTCCTGGTGTTTCTGAGCCAGCTTGCAGAAGGAAACTTTGAACTTGAGTGCAGAGCAGAGAAAAAAAGATATTAGTTCCTTTCTGAGGCCATGTGAATGTCACTCCTTCACCATTTGTGTGATAGATGAATCGCCCAGGTATTTCAGCATCGAGATCATAACACTTGGTTTCAGATACCCACATCCCTTGGGAAGCTTTGGCAGCAATCTCTGCTGGATTTTTTATGAATCTTAGGTGCCCATTCATTCCATTAAGCTCATAGTGTTGCTGAATAACAGCTTTGAGTCAAGAGGACAATAATAATAATAATAATAATAATAATAATAATAAATAATGTCTCCTAAGGATTGAGACTTCCTTTTTACCTATGAAACTTGCTTGTCTTTGTCAAATGTTCTATGGATAAACTATATATAAAATTGTCCCCCACCCATCAGCTAATCTGTTGAGGGAAATTGTGAAACCATGGTCTAAAGCTGATGTTGTGGCAGGTGAGGTTTTGATTGCCTTGGAGCAGTACAGAAACCAAGGCACCTTCAGCCAGCTGTTGTCTCCTCTTAGACCCTTTGCTCCAGGGTGTTTCCCTTTGGTCTCCAGGCTGGTGCAATGCAGGCCACCTGACCATGTTTCAGCGTGGTCTCTCTTCCAGCACAAGACCTTGGGAATCCTTTTCCTCCATGCATTTTTCCCCTGGTGTTTAAAACGCCCCAAGGACCAGACAAGATGACTTCTGCGGGAGACCAAGGTATTCAAAAGCGCCAAGATGTCGCAAGACTTGGCGCATGCCCGTTGCTTCTCACTGGCCCACTTCACTGCCTATAAACACACCATGCTCCTCAGCAAAAGAAATGTTTATCAGAAGTGACATTTGAGTTCATCCCTGTCTGGGAGTCAGGTCCCTGCATGGCACAGAAGGGGAAAAGGAAGACAAGTTCATTTGCTGACCTGTTCAGTGCGGATGTGGAGGTCCAGGGTGGTGTCACCCATTGCCATAGAAGAGCTTCTGAACAGATGGGATTGTGAACAGAAATGGTTTGGAAAAGCTGGGAGTAGGAGAAAAGAAGATTGTGAAGTGTGTGACTGTGCTGTGGCTATCTGAGAGCGTGAGATAAGGATTCTAGAAATAACATGGTCAGGAAAACAGCACAGCTGTATTTACAGCAAACGATAAGGAAATACAAGCTTCATTTGACTGGAGAGCAGCTACTTCAGATCACTTGGGCTGGGTGTGACTACCTGTGAGATGTTGCTCCTTGGCATTGTGTTTTTTGAGTTTGGAGGTCACAATGGGCTTCTCCAGCAGTGCCTTGGTGGGGAGGACACAGCCCTCAAGTTTAACATAACCTATCTGGGTAATTAATGACTTTGTTCCCTTCAATAGATAACCTCTGTCATTCATTCTGTCCCCAGTTACTGCTAGACAGATCTGGGACAGCTTTGTACAGGTTGGAGAAGAGAAACCTCCATGGCAGCAATGACTGCACCCAGCTGTTCTCCAACCCCAGACTTTGCTGGGGATAGGGCCAAGTGTGGGCAGGGAGCTCACACTTGTTTTGCTCTGAGGGTGTTGAATGCATGGATGTGACTTGGGGAATTTTTCTGGGACTGAGCAGATGCTTTTCCATATGGTATGTGGATGTGGTCAGGAGCTACCTGAGGCTGGAGGATCCTCTTACAGCCAACTGACCTCCCTTAATTTCCTCTATGTAGTAAAAAAATGCTGCAAGGGGAAAGCATTTTGTTTCAGGTTGACAGGGCAAAAAATCTAAGCTTTCCTGGTCTAATCTTGATCCAATTGCAGATCCAGACTGTGTCTGCCTGGGCAGCCTCAAACAGCCAGGGATTACACCACAATCCCTTCCCACAGCTTTCCTGGTGGAGGTGGATGCTTGTGTATTTTGTATATTGTGACTCTCTTTATTAGACCTTTCCCATCTTCCTCTCCTCAGCTCTGATTTTCACAGTCCCCACGTGGCTGTTTTTCACTGTGCTGGCTCTCTGCTCTGGTCTTCAATATCCCTTAAAAAAAAAAAAAGAGAAAAAGGGCTGGCTGCTTTCCCTCTGCCTCCACAGTGCTTGTTTTGGTCCGGTTTCTCCTTGGTCAGGTTGGGAGCCTGCGGTGCTGGAGGCGGTCAGCCATGCAAGCAGGGAAGCAGCTCAGAGGGATGCTGAATGGCTTTTCCATCCCTCCCTGTGGCAGCACTCTGGGGCAGAGGAGGGACCTGGGCTGCAGGAGGAGGCAGCTCCCAGGCACTGGCACTGGCAGTCAGAGGAAGGTTGCACAGCCCTGCCACAAACCAGTGTACCTTCTGTTGTTACAGGGGCTTGGAGGATGGTGTGGGGCAGCTGCAAGAATTTTGGCAGTGACCAGGAACTGAGTTTTTCTCTGGAATGTCTTTGAGGCTTTGCAAAGGAATGTCCCCTGGGCATTTCTTCTCATACAAAATTTCCCCCACGTTTCCTATCTGCCCCACTGTGGGGCACAGAGAAGGCTGCTTGGCCTCCCTTCAGCTGCAATTGACTTTGCAGAAATACCAGCAGCAGATACTGCAACTCAAAATTGTTGCTGTTGTTCCCCTTCTTGCAGGGAAGCTTGCAGGAGCCAAGGGGATGTGTGCCACTTGGTGCACACACTCAGTCCAGGCGCTCTGCTTTCCTTCTTGGCTACACCCACCCTCTGCTATCCAGACCCCTCAACACACTGGCAGCTGCTGGATGAGGCCAGCAAGAAACCGTGTAGGGCTGCAGTGGGGTGTTGGCTTCCCCCCAGGATGTGACACCCAGAGCCAGTGGGGCCAGCTGATGGGAAGTGCATTTCCCACATCCCAACCTGTGCTGTCCCCACAGACAGGTGCAGAGGAAGGAAAAAATGCTGGGAAAGGCAGCAGATGAGGGGTTGGTGGGGATGGCTGGAGCAAGGAGAGACTCCTGGGCAGTGTTGGCTGAGCCTTGGCCCTGCAGCACACAGGCAGGATGTTGTATCCAAGTGGATGCATCCGTTTCTAACTTGGGATTTGTATCTTCTCCCCAAACATCTCTGTGGAGATGAGCCAAAAAGGGGGACAGTGCCCAAGTCCTGCCTTTTCCCCACATCCCAGCTGGGGTGCTCCATCTTTTGCCAGGTCGTTTTCATGGCTTTTGTATTTTCTTGCTGTCATGTTTAATGTGATCCTTTTTCAGCTCGCTGGGGCTGCTTGGACAGATCACAGAATCAAAGATAGGTTTGGGTTGGAAGGGACCTTAAAAGATTATCTAGTTCCACTCCACTACCACAGACAGGGGCACCTTCTGTTAGACCAACCTGACCTTGAACACTTCCAGGGATGGGGCAGCCCCAGCTTCTCTGGGCAGCCTGTGCCAGTGTCTTAATGCTGCTCCAGGGCTCCCATGAGATTAAAAACATGAGCACACTGGTGAGCCCCAAGAGGTGAAGGAGTGTTTGGGATCCCTGGTGTGGGGTGAGAGTGTGGAAAGGTCAACTCCAGCTATTTAAACACCAGCAGCCACAAGCCGTGTCAGTGGCCCTGGCTCAGAGCCATGAGGAGGATGAGGTGGGAGGGTGCAATGGAACACCCTTGGCCCCGTGGCCTTACTGTCAGGAGGTGCATTGAACTGGCTGAAATGCTATGGTTTTGTATTTCACCCCTTTTGAGGACAGTAAGTCAGCGTGGCTTTCTGTGCTGACTGTGCAAAAGGTGTTTTCCGCTTTGGAAGTGCCTCAGTGCAGCTTTTTGACAAGCGCTGAGAAAAAAATTGGAAAAGAGGACTTGTGTCTCAAGCAGCTGCTCTTTGCCAAAAGCTTTGGGCTCTCTGAATTGTGTTTTCCCTTGGAAGGACTAAGCCCTCGTGGCAGGGCTGACCAGAGAGCTGGGATGTGGAGGGAGCAGTGCCTGGGCTGCTGTGATGGGCATCCAGCAGCACAGTGCCATGTCACAAAATGGGGTTCTCTGGCACGCCACCCCCTAGCACATCTGGAGGAAAAATTGCAGTATAATCACTGCTTAAATACTACCCTCCTTTTTTCCCTGGGAATTCTATTATTCCCTGAAATTTAAATATATTCCCCCATCCACATTTTTGGGCCCTCCAGAATATATACACACTTCAGCCTGGAAAGTTGCTCATGCGCCCTGGGCTGCTGGCTGTATTTTGGGTTGGGGTTTGTTTGGTTTAGACATACTGTTGTTTCATTTGTTTTGAAGATGCAAACCACGCAATGAATTCCATGGATTCTGTGAGCAGTTGTGAATAAATGGGGATGAACAATTCAGGAAAAAACCAAACAAATAGTTGGTTTGGTCGCTTAACTCTGTTTCTCTGAACATGTAGGCTGCTGTGCTCTTAACTGGAGCGGCTTGAGGAGTCACCCCAACCTTGGGTTTTGTCACCTGTCTGTTGCCACATCCATGGCTGAGGGACAGGAAGAGTGAGAAAGGATGTTCCTTAAACCTCTAAGCATCAACTCATCCGGCTTAGTCTGCTTTCGGGATTTAAACTGGCTTTATTAAGGAGTATTTAATTGATTTTAATTAAGCTGCAGTTGTTGCCTGAGTGCAGACTGGGAGGGCTTGTGTAAGCCATTAATACGTTTGTGAGTGTGGCCTGTGCTACAAAATTGTTGGAGGGCTCAAAGCATCCCTGTGGTGCTACCATGCAATAGAGTTAGGATGGCAAACACCTTGGCCTTTCCCTCTTTATTCAAAATATGCTTAGAAACAGCCAAAGCCTTGAAAAGGGAAGGTGCCCTGGAACAGTGGTGCTCTGAAAGAGGGTGGCATGTTTGTTTACACCCATCTACTTGTTCAGATAATTCCCCCTTGCCATGTTCAGTGCTGCTTTCTGTACACCCCAGGGCTCCCCTCTCTGTCTTTTATACCTCTTCTTATTTTAAACTTATTTTTGGCTTATTTAAAATTTTGAACTGGATGGAAGGTGGGAAGAATTTCCTCCAAAGACATGGAATTGCTATGGAGGCTGAGCTCTGCTCAAAGGTGCAAACAGGTGAACATTTATATTCAGGTTTGCATGAGTCTTGGTGACACAAGCATTAACTTTAATGGTGCTTGTATATTATGGCCCAAATGTTATATCCTAGCCCTTGGTTGTGTGAGACAGCCGTTCCCCATGCAAAACCAGGGATAAACTAACCTATTTCTCAGGCAACAGTATGGTGCAGAGAGAGACATGGGAAAGAGATTTTGGAGCAGATACCTGCTGTGAAGTGCTCCGGCCAAAGCACAGATTGAGGCGGGAGAAAAGCATTGTGGCTGTGCTGATTTTTATCACTCAGTGGTCTCAATGTGACCTTTGCTGTCCATGTCCCAATAACAATCCAGTGGCACACGGCACCCCACGTGCAGACTGGGGCCTGACAGGCCTGTGGGGCTCCGTGGTGCATGTTGAGGGAGCTTCTGCATGTTTGACGCGTTTGTGTACAGATGTTCAGTAGAAGTGTTTACACCATTGCGTGCCTGCGCTTACAATGTATATGGCACATATGGGCATAAATCAGCGCCTTGACAAAGCAAGGCAAACCCATCCCAGCTGGCTGAGGAAACCCAGGGAGCACATTGCGCTGCTGCTGTGTGCGACGGCTCTGATCGAGCGCGAGCGTGCTACCGGGCCGGAGGGTGTTCCCCAGGCCCGGGCTGAGCGCACATGGCCGGGCTGGTTTGCGTCAGCCGCTGACGCACGTCCGGGCCCCGCGCCGTGGGCCTCGCGTGTGCTGCCCATGCTGGCAGCTCTGCGGCGGCCCGAGGAATGAGGGTGAGCCCAGCCGGCCGCCAGGCTCCACGGCGGGGCACGAGCCCCTTGCGCAAAGCAAAGCGAAGCGTGGGCGCCCGCCAGCCGCCGAGCAGCGCTGGAAATACCCGGCGTGGGCCCAGGGAGATGGTGCGGGCGCCAAGCGGCTCCGGCCGAAGCTGTTTGCCAGGGGCCTTCGCTTCGGTGTTGATGTTAGATGCTGCCATGAGGGCCATGGGGAGGTAAAAAGCGGGTTGCTGGCCTGGCCAGTGGCAGGATGGCTCGGTTTGGTGTGCCTGTGGGATGCAGAGGCCCGTGAGGAGCCGTCCTCTCCAAGGTTTCTGCTTTCAGTGTGGTGATACCCGATTCCCTGTTGGCTTTTCCGGGCATCTGCCTACACCTTTGCCCTATGGGGACCAAGGACCGGGCTGATCCGCCGGTGCCCGAGGGTGTCCCAGGACGCAGATCAACAGGAAGAGGGGAGGGGCGGCTTTCCTTCCCCCGGATCGCCTTTCAGCCCCTGTGCCAGGCTGGGGCCGCAGGTACGCTGATGGTACAGGGGCAGAGTCAGCCTTTAAAAGGGAGAGGTTGCATCATGCGGGACTGGGCGGGCCTTGGGAGGCAGAAACCTCATCTGTTAAACATATACCGCCCCCCCTCCGCCGGGGAACATTCAATCCTCTCTTTGATGGACGTCCAAGAAAATACTTCTTCCACATCCTAAACTTGTTAGCACCAGTTAATCATCTTAACCTTCTTCCCCTCCGAACACACACTCCAATGAGTTTCCCATCGCTGGCAGCTGTTAAAGACGCAGGGACGCTTTTTGCGCCAGCCTTCGCAGGCGAGCGCACGGCCATTAATTATTGCACCTCCAGGCTGTCGCACAGGTGGGACAGCAGCAACCCACACCTTGTGCTGAAGCTCCTTCCAAGTGACTGTCCAATGAGTCACTTTGAGGGTGGATGCACTTGATGCAGCTCTCCCCTTCTTCGAGGGTTTGTACCAGGTCTGTGTCCTTCTGTGCATGGCCTCTTTGACATTACGAGTGCATTGTGAAGCAGAAGCCCTGGAAAATATTTGTTTGCATTCGAGTGATGCTCCAGCATCCCAGATGAACACTGCAGAATGGCAGCAGCATGACAGTAAGAGGGGTTGGAGAGATGTGCTCACAAGTGGGGTCTGTGCCATGTAGCTGGTGAGAGGAGTGGGCTGTGAGATGACACCTGGTAGCTGAGTGTCTGCCCTTTATTGCATCTGGCTATGTATCCCCTTTCCAGTCTGGAAACGCCCTTGTCGCCCACTGTGTGTCTTTGGTTTTTCTCTCAAAACAAGGTTTTGTTTCAAATAGAAGAAAGGTGACAGCCTGATGCATCCATCCCCTCTGCAGTGCCCAGGGCTCTGGTGGGGCAGTGATGTGCCCTTCCATGGTGCCTACCTCCTGCACATAAGGGATTGGGTGGCACCCCACTTGCATGGCCTCCCTGGACCAATTCAACCTCTCAATCCCCAAACCAGTGCTGAGATGATTCCTGTTCTGCTTGCCCATCCTGCTCCAGCCTGGCTGCTGGGGCTCAGTGTCTGTTTCTTCCTCATGCAGTGTCTTGGGTGAGCAGCATTGCAGACGGGCTGTGCAAGCAGGCGGTAATTAAATCAGTGTATTCCCCGGGGGGGCAGCTGATTAACAGCACATGGGGGGCTGAGGCTCACACGGGCAGTATCAACCCATCGCTTGCCTCACTCCTCTCCCTTAGGATGTCTGGTTTTTTTCTTTCTGCTTTTCTTTTTTTCCTTTCTTTCAAAGAGAAAATGAAGATTATATCAGCTGAACTGGAATCTGAACTGACAGAGCTTTGTGCGAGGGACTTGTTTATTATGATTTGGTGTTGCTCCGGGCAGCGTGTCCGCCTCGCTGGGGACCACCCAGCTGTCCCATCCACACCAGGCCACCCTTGCTGGGCAGCTCAGCCAGCAGCAGGTAGAGGACCTCTGGGGAGGGCTCTTCCAGAGGCTGAACCTGGTACTGGAATGTGGCACTGGGTGGATGCAGCCAGATCCTGGTGGCTGCTCTTTTCTTGTCCTTCTCCTCTGTCATCTGCTGCTGCTGTCCCAGGGAGGAGATGTTGCTGCAGGCAACAGCAGCTGCTGGGAGTTGTGTGTTGGCCTCGTCCCTAACGGAGCTGAAGAACACAATGGGCTAGGATTTTTTTTAATCCTTTTTTTTGTTTAGGTTTTAAATATTAGCTCCTTATTAGAGCAGTTTTGGCAGCAAAGAGGGAGTAGTTGTCTCCCAAAATGACAGTCCTTGCCTACAGATTAACTTCCCATTAGACTCTAAGATATACAAGTGCCACACGCATGGCAGAGGGGTTGAAACCCCAAAAGCACCCACAGAGCTTACAGGTCTGTGGCACTGCCCTAGCCACAGTGAGGGAGCCATGTGTCAGCCCTCTGCTCTACAGGGAGCAGTGTGCCTGGCTCTGACCCCTCTGAAACCCAGGGAGAAGCTGTGTTATTGTGAGGCTCTTTGCCCCTCCCTGTGCAATCTGATTTCATCTGGGTTTGAAAACAGAAGGAGAGGGGAAAATAAGTGTGTGTTTTTCTAAAAGGGGTAGCCTTATGTTTATTGGTTTACCCCCAATTCATGTGTGTGTGATCTCTTGCTTATGGATGACCTGAGTGCTCAGAGAAAATGCTTATTTTCTGGGGAAGCAGGTGGACTTGGGGGTTACGAGGTGTGGTTGTGAATATTTCTGTCTCTGAGTTCCAAAGCCATCCTGGATAGAACCCCATGGTCTGCTATTGCACTAAACTGTATCTTAATAGGCAGGGTCCTGGAGTTTGTTGAGACAGTGGCTCTCAGGCCCTTTAGGAAGGGAAGCTACAAAAATGTGACTTTTGGCTGCAGGGCTGGCGTGGGGCATGTGCCACGTGGTTTGGCATGCATTCAGCCATTCCCCCTTCCTCCACATGGGTTTTTCTATGTGCCTTTCCCATGCAGCAAACTGTTGCAGACCTTGGTTCTCATTCCTCCTCTTTGCTCTCTTCTTTTCTAGAACAGTGAGGGTTTCCTGTTTTGATAGAATTTGCCTCTTTAGCAGTGGCTGAGGAGCCTCAGCCTTTTTTTTACCAGGTGTACCACACGGCCCATGTACTTGGGAGAAACTTCTCTCTGAATATAATGCCCTTTTGCCCTCGTGCCCTCAGGGCCTTTCCTTTTGTCTGGCAGGAAGAGCTGATGTCTAAACTTGCTTGGTTTTCCTCCAAATAATTTTTTTTTCTGCTCTGGGGAGAAGAGAAAGTATTTATTGTCCATTTTCTTTGTGTTCTCTTTTCTTTTTGAGATTATAATGGGATCTCTCACTACCTTAAAAAGTAATCACCTATATGCCTAAATAAGAAAAAATCACGCTCTCTCAAACAAGATGGAGGTCCTGACAGAATTTAGCAAACTTACTGAGTCAAATTTGCCATGTTGGGAAGATGAGAGCATACAGGTGCCTTCCAGCCCACACTCTGCGGGAGGCAGCAGTTGGTTGGGGTTCCTTCTTTGCCTTTCTGCTTGGATGGCTCTCTCCACAGAGTGTGCTGTGCATCTGGTGCTGGCACTGGAGGCAGCAGGGAAGGGATCTGCACGCACAGTTCATTCTAGGTAAGGGAAGCCTGAGTCCTTTATCCCTGTAAGCCAGTGCAGGTTGTCTCCATATGTGCATGCTGCCCCAGCCTGGCTCCCACTGGGCATGGGGTAGCCAAGCCAACCTCTCCAGCTTGAGATGTGCTAAAAAGCATCAGCTGGAGTTGGCTGAATGAACACTCTCCTCTTCTGCTCCATAAAACACGCTGAACAAACCCACTTAGGCTCATAAACCCCATCACATTTTTCCTTTTGAAAGGACTAGCATCAGCCCCACTCTCCTCCACATGCTCTGTTTGGAAACAAGGCGACGCATCAGGAAGAGCCTGAAGGAAGAATTTATGGTGTCTCTAATTAGTCAGTTTGTTCCATCCTTGAAGAAGAGGATAACGAGCGACAGGGATGCATTGCTGGCCTCTGGAGGAAGAGCACTGTGGCTAGGCTCTTGTCCAACTGCTGATAGGGTAATTAGTGGTAACTGGGAGCTATCAATCATCTGGGGTGGAAAAATGTCTGGGCTAAAGGAAAGACCCTCCCAAACATTTTCATAACTCAAAAGGGTGTGAGACAGGGTCTGGAAGGGAGTACTGGCAGTCCGTGAGGTATTTGAGGAAGGAGTCTATTAAAAGATAAATTGAACACAATGGTCTTTTGTTCGTCCCTGGGTAGGTGACAGAATTTGCTGTTATAAAAGTTGCAAAGTATTTTGGAAGGAGGAAGGAAGAAGAAAAGAGTTAGCAGATGGAAAAGACAGAAGAATAACAAAAACTAAGGGGGAGAAAAAAGTAACAGTGCGCTAGTTATTAAAATCAACTGCTAATTGCAAAAATGATATAGGATTAAAATGAATTATGCAATTTGTCAAATGAATAAAGTGTGCAGTTTGCATTTGAAGTGCACGAGCAGAGAATTTATTCAAATAATTATTAGCTGTAGTAAGGTCCAACTTTCTACTTTTCCCAGACAACCACATTATGAGAGAGATTGTAATTTTCAGCAGGAAGTAAAAATGCCATGGATTTTGGTTTTTGCTTTGCCCAGCCATGATTTACTTTGGCCATTTTTTCCTTGTGGTTCCTTCCTAATTCTGCAACTCTCAGAGGAATAGGGCTTGTGCAGGGCCTGGCCGAGTGCTGAAGAAGTCAGTGCAGAAACAAGAGACTCCTCTTGAACAACCAGCTATGACTTTTAAACTGGATTGGATCTCTCCAGAGCTTCCAGATGCCACCTTCTTATTCCTGGCATGGAAGAGGATGTGTGAAGGGATGTAGGGTGGGAGTTCCAGAGAGATTATCAAACATCTGCCGAAGGGTAGGGTTTGTTGGAGTGGTACCTTATTGAACTGGCATGTGCGTCTTCAGACTAAGAGTTGGGAGGTGCTTCTGTGCTCAGGTGTTTGAGGTGGATTTCAAAATCACAGAAGGAGCTGAGGAATTGGTGGGGTAGTGCCCCTGGAGAGCAGAAACTGGGGAAGAAGTTGAGAAAACTCAGCAGCTTGACAGAGAAACTGTTGAAGTTGTCCCGGTGCAAAGGAGCCACAGGAAGAGATCAGCTAAAGAAAATCACAAAGTCCTCAGCAAGGTGAAATTCGAGACAGGAGGAAGGTAAAGCTGAAAGGATTTAAAATGAATGGGTGTGCAAGATGAAAATCTGAGAGCGTAGGGTGAGGTGGGACTGTCAAGGACGCCAAGGAAAGACTGAAGTTGTTCCTTGTGGGTGAGCAGGAGACCTTCCTCCCCACTGGAACATGAATGCCAGTCACACCCGACAGTGAGGACATCAGCTTCTTAAAGAAGACAGCCCTTGAGGGCTCATGGAGAGCAAGTGACATGTCAGGACATAAGGGCAAGGCAGAGGTGGTGACAGGGAGGAGCTCATTTTCCCTCTGTGAGTAAGACCCTGTGGATAAGGTAAATAGACACCATGTCTTCTGCCTTCACCAAGTCATCTGCCATTGACTCATGCAGTGAGCTGGAGAGGCGGTTGCTGTTTGAGAATTACATTTCAAGAGGCAAAAAGGCCACTGAGGGGGAGCAATGAGAGCAACCAGAGGTCCAGAAAACATGGTCTCTGCGGAGAGACTAGAAGAATTAGGTTTTGTTTAGTCTAAAGACAAGAGAAGACTGAGGAACAGGACTGCAGACATCAAATACATGAGGTAACCGCAAAAAGGAGAGAAATAAAAAAATCTCTTCTTTGAATTTGCTGTGCATCAGAGGTCATTGACTGACTTAAACAACAACACTGGAAATTTTGGGTAGTCTCTAAGAAAGATAATAAATATGGCCTTATGAATCAGGGCTTGGGTATTGCCTGGACTGGATCACTAGGGAAGCATGTGGTGTCACTATCCCCAGAGGACAGCGGCAGGTTAGAGAAATATTTGCCCAAATGGGCTAGGTACAGACTTTTTATTCCTTTGGTTGCTTTGAAGACGTTCCCTCCTCAGTTTCGTGTCACTCTCATTTCACAGGAATCCTTTAATCTCTGGTTTGCTCAGGGGAGGCAGAAGGGGAAGAGAAAGGGGGATAGTCAAGAGCAGCGGTTTTGGGCTGGTGGTTTGCTGGAGCCTGGGGGCTCTTTGGCAGAAGGTGGTGGAGTGGAATGAGCCTGCCACCATAAGGTTTCCATTTACCATTCAGGGGTCTGCACCACTACTGGGAAACCTTGATGGGGGCCTTCAAGTATGAAAACCCACTGGGTGAGCTGACCCTGGGAGTCCTTCCCAGCCCGGATTTCTCTGCTTTCTGTGGTGCTAAGTGCTTCAGCATGGCAGGGACAAATGTGATTGTTTGCTGCTTGGGAAGAGCTTGCTGACCCATGGATGCCTGCCCAAAAGGAGCATTGTGCTACCCAGTGTTGGCCATCCCACCATCTCTCCCCTGGCAGTGCCAGAAGTGCTCTCTTTGTCCTGGGTGCAGCCAGCACTGTGTGGGCCATCTGCTCGTGACCCTTTCCTGCCCTTTGTTTTTGCAAGGGGGTCTCCCAAATGTTTGTCAGAATATTTTTTGCTTGTCTATTGTTGAGCACTTTAATTTGCCTAACAGGCTGGCTGTGCTTATGCCAAAGGCCCCACTTACCCTCATTAGATTCTTTTGGCTCTGGAGGCTGACTGGCTCCTGTTGTCCTTATTTTGAAACAAGCAGAGATGTTTGGAGATGCACTTGGGATCTGTGATTAAACTCCACTATCAGACCCCCTCTTTTGTTTTTGAGACTAATGCTTAATCATGTTAATTTTTCTGTGAGGCTTCACCTTGATGTCTACTTTGATCATAGCAGCATCCTTTGGACTTTTTTTGGTGCTGTGCCTGTGGCCTTCTGCTTGGCTTGGCCTGGTGGTGGTGATGCTGGGATGCTCAGAGTGCCTGAGCAGTGACTTTTATCCTCAACAGCTGCTGCTATTAGCTGCCGACTCTCAGTGATGTCATGGGTTTGATTTTGGGGGCCAGCTTGAATGACTGGCATAACCTGGTGCCTCAGCTTAGCGTTGGTCAGATTTTTTGGCAGTGAAATCCTGATGGTCTTTTCACTGCCCAGCATTTCTGCAATCCTTTGAAGAACCTCTTGCCACTCAGCAAGGGTGTAGCCTAGAAGGGAATGTTTTAGGGATGGAGGAGCCTGGCCTTTTGCAAGGGCCTTCTGCTCTCTGGAGTGAGTTATCCACTCACTCAGATTATCTGCCACTGCTGACAAAGCCTGAAGCAAAAT
This sequence comes from Loriotus luctuosus, assembly GCA_035582745.1. NCBI lineage: Eukaryota > Metazoa > Chordata > Aves > Passeriformes > Thraupidae > Loriotus > Loriotus luctuosus. The sequence continues at coordinate 1,952,838 of JAWWEY010000275.1, forward strand.
TACTGGAGGTTGTGCTTTGGATAGTCAGTGTTTAAAATTTTTCTCATTATTTTCAAGATTTTTTGGTCTTTAATTCCACCTACAGCTCGTAATAATGAATTATGGCAAGGCACATGGCATTTTTTGCCTTTTCATTTGAAGTTCTCTGAGTTAATGTTCCCTCTGCCTCTGATTGTACCACTTGTCCCCTGATGGAGTTAGGGAAGTTGGCTCTAGAAGAATGTGAGTACTCTGGATCTGTTGTGAGAAAACTGCAGCATAGTCTGTGTTTAAAATAGGCCAAACCCATTGTTTGTGCTCCATGCACCCAGCTGGGTATGCCAGTTCTGAAATGGGGTCAGTCTGCCCTGAATACCCATGGAGCCATGAATTAGGGGCTCCATGCCACCCTGCGTAGGGTCATGCTCAGGCTGCTGGCATTTCAATCAGCATTTCATAACTAATTGCCTGGCCACAGCTATCTTGTTATCAATTAACATAGCCCCGAATGTCAGGAAGTAACTGTATCTCTCTAACTCCCTAAGGCTGGCTTCTGGGTCTGTGAAGTGGCTGGATTTCCTCACAGGGATGGATTACATGTTTACATCTTTGCTGCTGCCAGAGTGTGTAGTGGAGATGACCCAAGTAACCAACAATAATGTCTTGGTGTTCCCTCTTTGTCCTCCTTGTCTCATGTATGCTGTACAGGAGGGAAGAAAAACCCCTTGTGTGTGAGCTCTTGGAGCAGGCTGGAAGATACACACATTGTGTATCACACTGTACTGCCTGAATCCAAAAAATTAGAGAGAAAAAAAAAAGCAACAGCATTTGAGAACCTTTTGAGAATGGACACTTTTCCAGACTTCAGGAAATGCCCGTAAGTGGATGGGATCATTTCAATGATCCTCTCCATCCAGAGAGCACTGCTGTCTCAAGCTGGAGAATATCTCTGTCATCAGCAGAAGGCTTCTCACCAAACCTGCTCCTCTATGTCCAGCTTTTAACATCTGATAGTCTGGAACATGAGACTTTCCAGATTAGGATAAATTTGACCGGCTTGCAAAACGAAGCCTCTCCTTTTCTGAGGCCAGCGAGGCTACAGTGTGGAGGGTGGTATTAGTGGCTGAGAGAAAAGGAGTCATTGCAGCTCTGTTGTGGTCAGTTGCTGGTTGAACATGGGGAAGATCAAGTGAGCAGGGGGCTCTGTGGCATGGCCTTGCAGTTCATCACAGGTGTGGTGTTTCTGTATGTGCAGTAAGGTGGACCCTACCCTTAGGTGGCTGCTGATTTGCTCACTTAGGCTATGGAAAGGCAGAGCTTCTTTAAGGAAGTTTTCTGTCTGCGTAAAAACTAGAGCAGCTGAGAAGGGACAGTGCAGATGGTGCTAATTTCCAGAGGCCATATGTTTGGAGGGACCTTGGGTACCCCTACAAGAATTCTTTGTTTTCTCAATGTTCCGTTTCAAAGGTGCTCTGGAGGTCTCCTCTTTGCAGGAGACCACTGCTTCCTCCCACTCGTCCACTCCTGACACGTTTTCCCTGTCCCCTCCTCCATCCCCTGCTGCTCCACAAGCCCTGCAGCTGGATAAACAGCACTTGGAGTCACTTACAGCCCTCCAGTGCATGGAGAGGAGCTTCCTGAGCAGCCCGTGGTGGGTGGACGGTCGTGCTGCAGCCCGCATGCCAGCACCGGCATCGCCGCGCTCCCAGCGAGATCAGCTTCAAAACACACAGCATCTGGAGGTGCTAATTACAACTGTGGCTTCTCTGCCGTGCAAGGCTGAGGAATTTGGTGATCTGGAAGCTCTGGGTCTGCCTGCTGGCTGGGCTTCGCTGTGGAATGGGCTTGGAGATGTTCACAGTAGCTTTTATCGCTTCTCTGTTCACTCATCCTTTCTCTGTTGACTGTTTTTATGGAAAGGGGATGTAGCTGATCTCCTGCATGGCACCACCTCTGTCTCACCCCAAAAGAGCCTGCTGTAAGGAGGGGAGGAGCCCCCAGTAAGTGTGATTTGTACTTGGTTGTTTGTGGAGCTCTTTGGAGTTCATCACCAAGAGCTGACCCATGTAGGGGCAAGCAGGCCTGGTTCCACATGGTTGCCCCAAACTGGCTGGGCCTGCAAGAGACATGACACGGGGACTGCATGCAGTGGTGGTGTGGTCACTGACCATTGCAGTTCAGGTGGCTATTGTAAAGGGTCCCATGCAGCCTGGTCAGCTTGTGGGTTTGTTCCTTTGGCTTGCTAGGTTGTCAGCATCTGTGCCTGGACAAGAGCAGCTCTGCCAGGGCTTTGGCCAGGACTGAGCTCACTGCGTTGCTGGTGGTTGGAGTTATTGAGAGTAGAGGCTCAAGTATCTCCGTCCTCTTTTATCCACTCTTTCCTCTAATGTGCATTAATTTACTACTTGTATTAAGGACTGAGCCACTTGAGAACCTGTGCTCCACCTTGTCATTTATCACTGTGACAGAATATGACCAAGGCATTTTGCTGAAGCTTTATTCTGCTTCGTAAAATCCTCTATGCTTTGCAACAGCTTACCCAGCAGCACCTCCTCCCTTCCTGCTGTCTTTGGGACATCTTTCCTCCTCCTCCTCCTCCTACTTCTCCTCCTCCAGCCCATGCAAGATGATGTTGCTTTTGGAAATGACTCTGTCTGGGGGCTTTGCTTTCTCCTGGGTCGCACGGATGATCCCAGCATTTGAAGCCCAGTCCCTGGATGGTGTCTCCCGATTGACTTATTGCAGCCAAGACTGTGTCCCTGCAGCTCACTGATGAGTGTTTACACAAGACTGTGCAGTCCCCTTCACATAACCATTAATTTTATAGGGGGCACATAGCAGAGATGGGCCTCCACTGTTCCTCCTGCCTTTGATCTGTGTGGGGTGTGTGGCCTAGAGCTGCCGGCATTGCTGATTTACTCCGCTCTGTGGACGGAGCTTCTGGAGCAAACAAGAGCTTGTGTTTGCTCTCAGTGGTATGGCAATGCCATTACAGGCTGTGCTGCTGGTGGTTGTGTTTGGGCTGGAAGGACAGGGGTGGCTCAGGGTTTGCATGTCCTTAAGTTTTTCTTTTAATATCAGCTCAGCAGTTCGGTTCATGCAATCCATGAGTGCCCCAAGTCCGTGCAGAGAGGTAGGTGGGTTATTAAGGGTCTGAAGTGTTGCTAATGGAAATAAAGTCCGTGTATTGGCAAGCTATAAGCATTGACCTTGTGTCAGGGCACTCAGTCTGAAACAAAATCTCTCCAAAACAGTTCTCCCACAGAACTTTATTGTGATCCAAGCCAGACTCAGAAAACTCTCTCTTTTTTTTTTTTTTCCCTTTCTTTTCTCCCAGTCTGGCATAAATTAGGATTCTGGCATCAGTGTGACCTTGCCCTCCTAAATGAGCTGTCTGATCAGAAACCCTTTTGTTGTTTAGGCTTGATGTAGCAAATAGGACAGTACCAGTGGTGGGCCATTGCCAGGCCAGCCAAATCTGGATTGCCCCTGAGCTCCTGTCCTAAATTTGAGTGGAGTTGTTTTGAGTTGTTGAGTGTTGACTTTAGCTCTGTCAACCATCATTGAAAGTGGTTATTACTCTTTGTATTTTAACCAAAAGTTACTTTATCTGGAGGTAACCTCTTCTGATCAACCACAATGAAAACCATGTCTAACAGAGGCATTTGACAGGGCAGTTTCAGGTCACCAGACCTGGTATGAGAGAGTCACAATAAGTGAGAGATTTCCATTGTGGAAAGTGTTTGTTCATCCAAGGTCTCCAGTTTCTTTAGTGGACTTTCAGCCAGGGGCACTTTCAGGATGAGGATTGTTCCGCAGGTGCTCGCTGCGACATCCGCCTGCTGTGCGAGGAGGAGGCTGCTGCTGTTATCTGTCAGCTCGCCTGTTATACTGCTTAGCCTTGCTTCTTGGCACTCTGTGCGAGGAAAAAAAGAGAAAACACAATGTCTATAAAGTATGGAAAATGTAGAAACCCCTGACAGTTGTATGGTGTGTCTTGCTTCTCCCACAGAGAGGAAACCACAAAATAGTGAGTCCGGGGGTTTCTTTCCACACACACAATATCTGTCAGGATTTTGAGGAATTTTCTGGGAACTGATGAAAGAAATGTGCTGTTTAAGCCCTGATATATATTGTACAACCATTCTGTATGAGGGAGATGCAGTGCTCCACATTGGCAGGTTCCAAAAAAAGATTTCCAAAATAAAAGAAACCCAGAGGATTTGAGGGAATTTCTTCCGAGAGGGCAGGATGGCTTTGATGGGATCAGAGGCAGAAGAAAAGGGGGAAATTTGCTTGTATTAAAGAGAAAAGGTACGTGATATCTTTAATAGCTGTAGTTTCCTTATTAACCATTTCACACCTTCACAAGATTGCCGATTCTGGTGGGAAATGGGTAGGACTTTTAGCAGCAAAGGGGCTCTTGCCTCCTCAATTTCAACTTTCTCATCCCCCATGGGTGGGCAGGATGTGAGGAAGAGTCATATAAACAACAAGTTCCCCCCTCTCTTGTGTGCTGGAGGACCAAAACTGAGTTTGACAGTGTCAAGAGCCTGACTTGCATGGCCTTCCCAACACAGGGCTCTGACAGGGCTGTCAGAGGCTGCCCTGCACTCATGGTGGTTATTGTGGGGATACCTTAATTAACAAGCAAGGAGCTGGTGAAAGTGCATCAGCAAATGGGAGCAGCCTGAGGATAAAGCCCAAAAGATGGTGCAGTGTTTTTTTTCTAGCTCTTCTTGTTAGGATTTATTGCACTAAAAAATTAATTACTGTTGATTTTTCTTCTCTCTTCCAGGTCCACCTGTAAGTACCAAACCTCTACAGTTATAGAAGCTGTTGACATGGAGTCTGGGGGCATGAAGCCTCCTATCTGTGGTGTCTGGTGTGGCAACCACCTTTGCAGTCCTGGCAGCCTGGGCTATCCCAAACAGCAAGTACTGGGGGAGCTCAGGACTGGGTTGGGGTGGGATTGCTCCTGGCTGCAGCTCAGCAGGGACAGGGGCAGGGCAGATCCACGTGGTGCAGGGATCTGTGTGTTAGCAGCTGGCCTCTGGGGGAGCCGGCTGTGTGCGCTTCACATGCATGGGATGCCACGTGCTGAATGAGATGTGTTTGCAGAGAAGGGAAAGACAGATCACAAACACATGGCAGGAGCTGAGCTGCAGGGACTTCTTCCCTGCTACTCACCCGGGCTGGCTGAACTGCTGGGCCTTCAAGTGTAGCTGCGCAACGATCAATTTCAGAGGAAAAATTGTGTTGACAGCTTCCTTTTCAAATGTTAGCTAATGTAAAACCTCAGCACAGACCAATTTAGGCTTCAGGAAAATAGTTAGGTTATTGCAGAAATTTTCTTGCAGCTATTACCAGACCCACAGTGAACCAGAAGCAGCAGTGCAAGGACTGAAGCCATGTATCATCGATAGGTCTCAGGATTATAAAGAAATGCTGCATTGTCTCATAGCAGGGTCCTTCCAGAGGAAATGGTTTATATTTGTGTACAATAGAGGGACTATTCAGGGTTTCTGTGAAGGAACATGAGAAGTTACACATACGGTAGTCATCTTTTGTCTGTTCACGCAAAAATGTCTTAAACAGTTTGCAGATGACGTTCTGAGTAGTAGTTGCTGCACAACCTATTTTCTTTCCCCTTTCATCAGGCTGAAATGCTATAGACTCAACTCCCACAGATATACGAGCACAGACCTATTTAATGACAGCAGTCTTCCAAAAAGTTGCACCTTCTAGGCCAAAAGGTCTGAAAGCATTTCACAGCTGGAAGGCCTGATCCACACAAAACCTCAGTGATAGCTTATCCCAGGGGCTTTCAGGACTGGCTGTTTCAGCATTAGCTGTGGCTTTCTGGGAGGAGAGCACGCCTCTGCAAGCAGCTCCAGCTGGAGTCTCTCCACGGCAGTCCCTGCCACTGCAGCCTGGGCAGCCCATATGTTGGCACTAAAGGGATGAGATGGGCACAAAATTGGCCGTGGTGTTGGTATTTCTATTGTTGCTGTGAGAAATTAGAGAGAAATCACTAGATCAACACAGATGTCTTCTAGAGAGCAGTCAGTGCCTTTGTGGGGTGAGGAAGACGCACACTCCAGGCTTCCTCTGCAGCAATAAGGGTGGAAACCTAATATTGTAATGAGAGATTGAAGCCTGGCAGAAGCACATGGGACCACCAGAGAAGTGCTGACATTATATGCTACTGTATCCTGGCTTACTGCGACCCCTGAACCTGTCTCTGCAAGCAGACTTCTAGGACAGGCTCTGAGGAATGCTACAGCCAATGGAAATAACAAGAGGAAGTTGGGCAGACTCAATGTTCTCAGCCAAAGTGGAATTTGTCTTGGACTAGTAGGACCCTCATCTCATTCAGGACCTCTTGGGTTTCTGATCAGCTGGCAAGTGAAATCAGCTCAGTCACTGTGAGCGAAGGTTCACCTCTGAAAAGCCAAGTGAGTTCTACATGTCACCATAGGAAGTATTCCCCCAGTCCTGTGTATTTTTCCTGATTTGAAATGGAAATGGTTTTATGAGCAGCAACCTGAGCTCCTTCCTGGCTGATAGTCGTACACATTGTTCTGGATAGTGACCCCAAAGCAATGACCACCCCACATCTCTCTCCCGTTTTTGTTTCCCAGCTTGCAAAAGACACAACACACTGTGTGACAGGGCTTAGCTCCCAGTGCAGGTGTTGGCTTGAGCGTGGAGATGGGCAGAAATACTCATTAGAAATGCACTGAGCCCTGCTTGCAGTCTAGGACAACAAGGACAAGAGCCAGGGAAATGGATGAGCACCACCAGAGCTGCAAAAGGGAACTTCATGTTCTTCTCTTGCCCAACGAACACTTCCACCCTTATTCCTGAAGTCAGGGAAGGCTTTGGTGAAGACAGGGGCAACCCGCAGTCATGTAAGATATTTGATGAGATTGGGACTAAAAGGGGTGAAGGAAGGAAGTGATGAAATCCTGCAATAGTCCTTTTGCTGTCTGGACCACATCCGAAGCAAATGATCCTCTCACGGACATTTTCTCTCCCATTTCTGATCATGCAACATTTCTGTGGCAACTGCAGCAATTCCATACATGAAAAAATAATATTTAGCAGATGGAAACTAAGGAAGAAAGTCAAAGCCCTGTAATTAGCTTGTTCTCCGTGGACTTGCAGATACCTTCAGAGCTCGTGCGGAGAGCTGTGGGTAGAGTCGTGCCAAAAGGGGAGAGAACTTCACAAGCAGGAGATTAGGAAACCGAAGCAATCAGAGCTGATGGTCAAGGAGCTGTGGAGAGTTTTTTTAACCATTCTGTTTCCTAAACACTTCCATGTGATTCCATGTCTTTAACAAGCCCTCCTTTTGGAGTTTGAGGCTGGCTTTTGCTGTTTCAGTGCATTTTGTTCCAGGGTCTCACAGAAAGGCCACAGCTCCTGGTAAATACGTCATTATTTCTGTTTCATCCCTTCATTCTTTCTGTCTGACAGTACTTTGATCAGGAGGCCCCCAGCATGCCCCCAGCATTCATAAGGTGGTAGAAAGTAGACTTGCATAAAAAATGGGACATAGAATAGAATATTGCATAACAGGACATGGCCCGTACAGAGTAGGGACTACAGGACCTTTTAGGTCCAGACTTAAAGGGTAGCATGATCCTCATGAACCCTCCTATGTGTGGGAAACACTGCTTTTGAAGATGTCTTTGAGGGTCTGGTTGAAGAGGCAAAAAGTGTTCAGTGTTTTCACTGGTGGGATTTGCTAGTTGCAGCAGGATTTAGAACGCCAAAGTCACCTTGGGACAAATGCAAAATTCCATAATAACAGTATCTGCATCTGAGTTAGTCATGACTGAGGAAGGAGTGTGGGTTTTGGAATTACAGCAGTGTGATTTTCTGGTGATGGTTCCCTGCTCCCCAGGCTGTGGCTCACCTGGACACTGCACGAGCCATAAGAGGCAGTTTCCCAGTGAAGGAAATGCAAACTGTGCTGCTGGCTCTCCCCTGGCTCAGGACAGGGGCTGCTGCTTGTCTTTCATGCTCTTTTAACTCTGATGTGGGAGCTTCAGGCAGCTTTTCATGACTTTATAACCAACCTACACGGTATCATCCACCCACAAGTGCTCTTTCCTGGCTGCCTGTCACAGACAACCTTTCCTTATAAACATCTGGCATTTATTTGCTGTCCTAGAGGGAGCTCCCCCTTTGCTGTAGCCCTGCACAGTCACATTCCAGACACGGTGCTGTCATGTACCACTCCAGGTACTCACAGGGGACCTGACACAGCTCAGCCCCGACCTTGGGCCCTTCCTGCTCAGGCACCAGCCACAGCAGAGACAGAAGAAGCAAATTCAGCTTTTACCTCAAAAGCCATGAGGGAAATCAGCCTGGGCTCAGCTCTGGAGGAAAGCAGCATTTAAAGGACTGAAAGCAGAGGAAAGCTCAGTATTTTGTTTTCCAGCAGCCACAAAGTAATGCTGGGGCCAGATGCTGACACCAGGAGCTCCACTCACTGCTGGCACACAGTGATAGGCAAATATTAGCAGGACTGAGAACCCACCTAAAACCCTAGAAGAAAGCAGTTTCCCATAATGTATCCTCACCAAAACTTAAAGTCAAGCAGCTGTTCAGGGTTTCATCCATCTGAAAGGAGTGCTTTTGCAAAGTGTACGTGGCTCTTCAATTTATCACAACATAAGCTGCATTGGAAAGGAATGCCCCCCCATACCAAACAGCCCCCCCAGCTCTGCAGAGGGAAATGATTGAGCTTCCACTAGGGAATGGTTTGATCCCAAGCAATAATGTTTGAGTTTGGGATACACAGCCTTTGTGTACACCCAGAAGAACAAACAGAGCTAAGTGCCTTCCCTTCCAGAGATCTCAGATTATGTTCACACGCGCTAGGACTGAACGTGTGGGGAGGCATAAAGAGGTGGCACCAATGGGGCTGGTGTCTCCAGCTGCAGAAACCAGAAAACCAGGTTTATGTCTACAGACACAGTCAGCCAGGGGCAGGAACATTCTGTTTTACATAAGGCAACCCCAAACATCGCTGGAAACAGAACTGAGGGATTATTATCACGTCATTTTTGCAAAATATAGAGCAAAAGCTACATGACTGCTGAAGCCATAATCATCAAGATCCTTTAGCAATGAGCTGCTATGTTCCAGATCTGCACAGCCTTCAGTTTTGGTGACCAGGAATGCAGAGGGGGTAATTTTATTTTGTTTTTTTTTGGTAATTGCATAGTACAATTTAGCTGTAAGAGGCAGCCAACTGCCTTGTAGGTAAGTGGGTGAAGAAAATTGTCACTGGTCCTATGTTCATGTGTTTACGAGGCTCTGTCCAGTATCACCTGACCCAAAGTCATTCCCAAAACCACTGTTAGGATCACTCACATGCTGACAGTGCACTAGGAAGTATCTCAGAGGGGTAGAGGACACTGAAAACAGCTGCTGATATGTCTTCTTCCAGACATGCTTTTTCCTGTGTCAGCTTGTGTTCTCACATTTTTCTCTTACTTCTGGACAGGACAGTATTTTTAAGTCTAAAAGAATTGTGTTTTAAAGTGATAACTCTATAAATAAATAGCTAACACCCAGATGACTTTGGTCAAGAAAGAGAAAAATGTGACAGTTGGCCACTGCAGGAAGCCAGTTCCCAGGACCTGGATTTTATGAAGTGTTGGAAATAGGGATAGTACTTTGTTTGACTGGAGACTCCTGTCCTCCTTTTGCTGCCTAAATTGCTGTGTGTAATTTCTGTTGTGAGATGTGTGGGTTTGTCATATGTGGAAATGAACTGGTGCCTCACACATTCTAAAGACAGGTTCGGGCACACGCAAACACATTTTACGTTTTAACTTTCTCCCTCTCAAAATCCCTGGACACTTGCACCACAGTGTGAAGCTGCTGCTGTGGCTTAGTTCAGTTGTGCTGTTTTATAACCTTGCTTTTGACCAGTTACCAATTCCCTCTGATTTTTGCCCTAATTTCTAGGGGGACAAAGGTGCGATGGGAATCCCTGGGCGACCGGTAAGTCAAACCCTCCTTCGTGTGCCTTATCATTCCCATTCTCTTCCAACCCCCAGGATCTGGGGATGGCTTTCAGGATGATCCTTGTCAGTTGGAGCAAAACTACTCCCCCTGAGCCGCATATCTGAGGGGCTCCCCTGGTCTCAGCAGGGTGACCAGCCCTGCAAGCCACGTACGTGCTGGGGAGGTGTTTCCATTTCACCTGCTGTCCTCTCCAGGCCCTCCTCTGGTTCAGCATCCCCTTGTTTGGGTGTCTCCCACTGCCACCTGGTGCACCAGCTGGGCTTGCTAACCCTGGGTTTCCTAACACGCACCCCTGCTTGCCACTGGCAGCTGCCCTGAGCAAAGGGGGCTGTGGCATGCCTGGCTGAGGGCTGGATTTTGGAGCTGCTCCTTGCTCAGGCATCCCCTGGTGAGGATGGGGAAGAGGAGTGGGGCAGGAGCTGAGGCCACCGTGCTGGTGCCAGCCCCATAGCCAGGGTTGTGGGGGGCAGAGCGTGCCTTTGCCGCTGATGCCTGTGTTTGTGTCTCTCTCCTTTCTCTCTCTCTTCCCTGCACCCTCTTGCATGTGGCTGTGACGGCTGCCTCTGACCCAGGGACTAAAGGGGCAATCTGGAGAGAAGGTGAGTCAGCTCCTTGTAGCCTCTAGCACCCCCACACTGTCCTTTTCTAGGGCCAGCCCAGCTCCCCTGTCACAGTCATGGCCACTGCAGCCAAGCTTTGGGCTTCCACACCCCTGGGCTGCCCCATCTTCCGTGTCAGTGCAAGTATATCTCCCAAATTCCTTCCAGGCCACTCAGCCTCCAAAGATGCTGTGTTTCTTGTTTATGACAATTTACTAACAGCCTAAGAGCCAGTGGGCACATGCAGGGCTTCCTTCAAGGCTTCCTGGATTTTAACCATTGACTTTCTCCCCCTCTGGCAGCTCTGCTTGCCCCAGCCAACCTGCAGCTCCCCTCTACCTCCCAGGTTAGCCTGATCCCTGGTGCAGGTGGGAGCAAGGAATAAAAGTGGCATGGCACACTCCTATTTCTGACATGGTGGGGCCTTTTCCTCCTGAGGGAAGCTGATGGTCTGTGGGACACCATCGCACAGACTGTGTGCTGTGCAGTGAGATTTGTACCCACAAAGTGCTGGTTTACAAAGCAGTCCAACTGCTGGCCCGTTTTTGGCATTTCAGTGTTAGTATATTTTCCCCAGAGCTTCCTCTCCTGGGAGAGCAGGGAAATGGAGGTGTTTGGGATTTGTGAATAATTGAATAACAATGTGTAGAAATTAGGAAAGATACAGAGATTTACCTGACAAGGAAGGACATCTATGCAGTACCATACCAGACCCATTTGCTCCTCTTCATAATAGAGAGAAAAACACAACAAGGAAAGGGAAAGTAGGATAGAGATTCTTCATCCTTGTGTTCACTGTTTGCTCATTGGAGCCAACCAACATCCAACAGACCAGAATTTCTCACCTGAAGCCATTCTGCTTTTTTCTCTGCATATCCTTGCATTTGTTTCTGGCCAAAGTTTTCATGAAGGGACAGCAGATAGATAAAAACAAACAATGGGAAAAAACCAATCACTCCTAATTGCCCCTGCTGCCCCAAATGCCTCCCTGAGAGCCCTAAGTCTTTGGCAGTCCATGGCTTTGTTTTTCAGAGTGCTTTGCTTTCTTGCAGGCTGCTTGGTTTATGGGATGCTCTGTCCCAAAGCTCCTCAGCCCTGGGCACTTCTGGAGCTGCCTCTCAGGAATACATCATGTTTCCAAAGAGAGTGACATGTCCTGCCCATCACACGCTGTGGGTGGCTGGGAGTTGGAGAGGCAGCTGTTTCCTTTTCCAGCAAGCACTTTGCTTTGTTTTCATCCACATCTCAACTGAGTTTGAGACATACACAAGCGAGGCATTTCTGGAGGCAACCAAATGAGCTGCCTGCAGCTCCCCTTTCCCTGGAGCCCAGCACATCCCTCTTTTTCTTTCTTCAGCAGGACACAGCCCTCCTGGAACTCGCAGGAAGGAAACAGAAAGGGTTTCAGGCCATCTTTCACACTTGCAATGGGGCAGAACATCTGTTTTGCCAGAAAGTGTTTTATGTGTTTATACTTCTCCTTGCTGTGCAGCTTCCATTTTCTGGCACATGTGAGCAGCTCTCAAGGACATCTTTTTTCCCAAAGTGTCAGGCAGGAGCTGGGGGAGGCAGAACAGCAGCTGCCCCATGAGCCCTGAAGATCTCACACCTAAGGCACCCACATTTAACCCCAGTCTTGACAGGAATATAGTTGTCTTTGTGCTTTCCTCTCCTATTCTCACCTCTTTGATCTGCTTTGTCTCTCTGCAGGGTGCTCCAGGAGAAGCTGGCATGTCCATCATCGGGCCCCGTGGCCCTCCTGTAAGTGACTTTTCTCTCTATTTTTGTCTGATGCAGGATGTGGGCAAGCTACTGGGAAAGCCTTAGGAGGGGCATTAAGACTCAGCATCAGCTGGAAAGAGCAAAAACCCTGTATAATGTGGTTCCCATGCTGAGCCAGCCTTGGTTTTATACTGCTATTAAATACTATATATAATGAAATTATAGCTCATATTCCAGGACAAATGAGGAAGCCTTCCCTTGGCAAGGAGACCAAAGTCCTGCATTTAAAAGGAACAAGCATATTTCCTTTGTGCAACAGGGCTGCTATCACTTTTGGAGAAAATTTGCCCTTTGCCTGGCTGATTTCAGCCTTTGGTTTAATCAGTAGGGAACAAGCCCCCTGATTTTTCTGAAGTGCAGGATCAGAGCTAAGCCAGTGACTGGGGAGCTCACAAAGAGAAAGGGTAGTTCAGAGGTCTTTGTCATGTACCCAAAACCTTGGAAGCTCTTGGTCAGCATGGTCACTGCTTATCTGGCTGAGAAAAGGCAGGATTTTGTACCCTCTTCCAGTAAAAGTGTCTCTACAAGGTGCAACAAGTCAGCCAGACAAAAATTTTTGCAAGGACAGGGCCATAAAAAAAGACCAGGGTGAAGGGTTGGAGTGTTTACGTGCCCTAAATGCTGGATGCTTCTTGCACTGTGGCTCAGCCATCAAGCCTCTGCTTTTGTGTGGGTGCAGCCAGACCTCTCCACTCCATCCCTGCACAGCCTCCACTGGAGATTTCCACGAACAAAACCTGGAGATTCAATTCTCTCCCTCCCAGTGGGCACTTCCGATTTTGATTAACCTGTGAAGAGCACCGTCCTTGACCTGCAGAGGGGATGGGCTGCTGGCAGCCTTTGTTTCACAGCCGAGGTCAAGTGAGAGAGACCCAGGCAGTGCAAACACTTGGCTACATCTGGCTTTCCAATTAACTTCCCAAAAGCCCCATGACAAGTGTTTCTAATAAAAACCAGCTTTGCCGGTCCCCAGGCCCACCTGCTGCAGTTTGAGAAGTGACAGAACCAAAGCTCAGGACCCAAATGGGTCTCCCCAAGGGTTTTATGCCTAGCAGATGGTCCCTGGCCACGTGTCCAGGCAAGGAAGAGGGGCTGGCAAGTCTCTCAAGCCAAGCTCTGAGCAAGACCACCCTGCTCCACAAACAGCAGATTTTGGAAGGTAAGTGCCCCATTGCTTTTGCTGTTCCTCACAAGCTCTGGCTCTCGGCCTTCTGAAGAGGGTAATTATGCTAATCAGAGAGAAAAGGCATCAGGTCCTGTCCATGTAGGTCCTACAAAGGAGACAGTTTTATTGAAGGACACATGTCTGGCCTGCAAGACAGTTTTGTCTACCTAGCTGCTGTTTGGGAAAGTGCAGAACACGTTGCACCTTTAAAGCAGCAGAAAAATTGGGTGGCAAATGGTATCAAAAATGGGGTTTTGCCTACACCGGTCAAAGCCCTGAGGTACCAGGACCAGCCCAACCCCTCACTTTCCCTCTGCAAAGCCTACTGTGAAGATGATCCAGTTTCCTGGGGAGCTGGTGATAGGTCAGAAGGATGGCTGAGCACTGAAGACAAACACGGAAACCCTGGCCAAGGGGCCACTCGGAAAGATGTGGGATGACAAATAGTTTCCAGATTTTTGTTTGGAGGTTAAAGTTTTTGCCGGAGCTCAGAGCTGCTTAACTCCTGGCCAGAGAGGGACAGTGCACCAATAGTGGCAGAAACAGACGGTCTCCATGATTTGGCAGCTCCCAGGATTACATACTTCATACAATCAACATTTTAAAAAGGAGACAAGGAAAACCAGCCACCCAACAAAAACAGTCTCTTGGAATGGCTCGCTGCTGAACTGTTGTCTTGGCGTGATACCGTGCAAATCATCCTGCTGTCCTCCAAGGAGAAAGAAGCAGCAGTCTGTAGTCTACAGAGTAAGCCAAATTGCACCATTTCCAGGTTTTCTCCCTAATTCTTTTTTTAGCACTTTTTGTCAGGGAGGTGTCCAACAGGGAACCAGAATTCTGGCTAGGATCTTCTTGCTTCTTGCCTTTTCAGAAGCCAGCAGTGGACAGATCCTTTAATTTATAGCCTATCTTCCCTCCTGGTCACTGGCCAACAGGGCCAGGTGGTTTTGTGTGTATCTTGCAAAGCAAAGCTGACCAAGTTCAGCTTTGCAGAACTAAAGAAATAGTGCAAATGTGCTTAGGTCCTGCTAGCATTGTGTAGCAAACCAGAACTCTTCAGTGCAACATGAGGGATTCTGTGCTGGGGACATCCCTCAAACTCTGCAAAGAGGCTGTTTGAGCCCATCCTCTGCAGGGGGAAACCCTCACTGAGTCTCTCTGCAGACAGAGGGTGCCTGGAGATGTTACCTGAAGGTGAAGGTTTTCCCTATCAGTGCAACTCTGAGGTCTCCCAAAGGATTGTTACTGCTTCCCTGTGGCAAACCTCGGCCTCAGAGCCCAGGAGCCCATTCTCCTGCTTGCCCTTCCCTTCCCTCAGCACCACATGGGATCACTCTAGCTAAGGCAGAGATGCACCCCTGTTTATGCCCAGCTCTATCCTAGGAAACCCCTGTGGGGCTCCAGCACTCCAGTCATGGTAGCTCAAATTGCTGAAGAAAGCATTTTTTTTCCCCAAAATGAGAGAAGACATAAGGAAGCTGGGCATTTTGGCATCCCAGCCCAGCTTTCAGGGTAGGCAGGATGCCACAGTGGTCAGCTGATGAGCGTGGCACAGGATTTACCTCATCCGGCTGTTTCTGTCTACACGAGACTGCTTCAAGATCTGCTGAGGTCTGGGCCAGATGGACCATATGCTTCCTGACCTTTTTCTTTTTTAAACAGATTGAAAAGTCTTTAAATGAAATGGTATCTTTTCTGGATACCAACAAAACTATGGTAACTGTGACCTGGGATGTCACAGGCCCCCAGAATTGAAGAACTATGAAAAATTAGCAGCCAGCACATTTTCTCTTTTTTTTGGTGTTCTTAAGTAGAGGATGAGGAAGCTGCCAAACACATCCCAAGCCAGTGTTTGCTGTACCTGATCCCAAACTGGTAGCCACAGCTAGCTAGCCAGGAAGGGGCAGGGGGAAAAGCCATGGTGCTCATGTTCCTCTCATCACACAGCCCAACTCTCCTTTTTGTCTTTGCTCTCAGAGGATAAAAATAAAAAGAAACAGAAGAGGAAAAAAATCATCTCCAGAATTATTTCTGAGGAAAATGAATGAGCTGAGATATAAGATGAGGGGTGGAGGAGGAGAGAGATGGTTGTATTTAGACACCAGTTACCTGCAAGGCTTGTCTTGCACAGAACAGCACCCTGCATTAAACATCTCAGGTTTATGGCAGCAAGAACTGCCATAAAATGAGCTCAGCCTCTGGAATATACTCCAAAAGCCTAACATATGGGCTAGGGACACCCATTTAATTAATGTAGAAACTTAAAGGAAACTGCCTGCAATCCAAACTGGAGCTGCTCCAGCTTTTTCTTGGCCCTGTACAAATTGGAGTGGGGATGAGAGATTTCCCCTCCTTCCCAAGACACTTTCCCCTTGGAGGGGAATTGGGTATCTCTTCAGGGAGTTGTAGGATAATTGGTCAGAGGCTGGAGGAAAGGCTCTGTAGAGAGGACTTAGGATCCATCAAAATTCATTTGAGTTCCTCTAAAGTGCTGTCTCTGTTTCATCCTTCCCAGGGACAGCCTGGAACAAGAGGTTTTCCTGGATTCCCGGTAAGTGCAACTCTGAATTTATGAGGTACGGATGTGTGGTGCTACTAGGAAGCCTCATAAGTGCTTGCTGTAGCTCATCATTTCTTCCTGAAACCAATGATCTGATCTGATATCACTGGAAAAAGCAGTTTTTTCTTCATTTGTTTTTCTGCTACTTTTTTTCTTCTTTTAAACAATACTTAGGGAGGAAAAAAACCCTACCAAACCAAACCACACGACTCTGAAAGGAAATTAATTCTAAAAAATCCCTGAGTGTTAGAATAACATAGTTAAAGCCAGATCTGTTGAGTAAAAGAAAACCATCCTAAGAAATACCCCTATCCCAAACAAAGAAAACAACCCCTAGGTAGGGGAAATTCCGACTTTAATTGAGCTTTTAGATGAGATTCCAATAGCAGCAAGTGCCTGGGATCCAAAAAAGGATCCAAAAGGCCCTGCTTGTTGAGGGTCAGCTGGGGACTGTGCTGGGCTGAACACCCAGGTCCTGCCAAAGGGAAAGGACATGAGGGGGAATTCTTCTCCAGCACAGTTTCAAGGGAACAGAGATAATGCCCAGGAGAGGACAAAGCAAATTTCATTTCAATCCTACAGTTGCTGGCAGCACTCTGTGAAGCACTGAGGCTGCTGAAGAGCTCCAACAGTTGCTGTTTATTCATATGCATTTATCCTGGACAGCGAGGAAGCCTGGGGCAAACACAAACACCCCCCACATCCCTGCTCTGGCCAGGCAGCTCAGCTGCTGCTCCAGGATGTGCCAGAGCAGGTCTGCAGGCGGGACTCTCACCCCTGGAAATTGGGGGGAATTGGCAGCCTCCCCCTGTCTGCCCGGGCTCCACAGCTCTGCCTGCTGTGGCAGGGGGGCTGTGAGCTGCCCCTGGGCTGAGGAGAAGCAGATCTCTCCAGGCCCTTATGGTCTTTGGCTTTTGGAGGAGCAGAAAACAAATGGGCCCAGCTCATGAGAAAGTGCTGGGTGGGACAGCTCTGTGGAGCCTGTTTCTCATCAAACAGTACCTTCAGCATGTGCTGAGCTGTATGTCACCTCTTCCCTGAGACACTTCTCTTATTCTATCACTTGCAAAAATTCCTCTTCCCCCAAAGGTGGGTGCCCTTTTAAATCAAAGTCTTGGGAAAACTACTGCTATTCAGCTAGTTTACCCAACGCTGAAAAATTTTAAATTCTGAGATTTCTTTTTGCAAATTGACTATGAATCCCTCCTTGTTTCTGTTCATGTGTCCAGCATTGCTGCTGAAATGTGCTGACAGTGAGCTGGGGCACATTGAAACAGTTTGAAATCTGGGCTGGTTCTCAGTGGGCCAGGGACCTGCCAGGACTGGTCAGGAGATCAGAGAGCCACCTCACATCACCCCAGCCCATGCAGTCCTGTGGCACACAGTGCTTCCTGGGGCAGGTGGACAAGATGGACAGACACCATCCATGGGGAAAGCATTTCTCATCATTTTTCCTCTTTTATTTCAGGGCCCTATTGGCTTGGACGGCAAACCGGTGAGCAGAGAACTCCTCTGCAGGCTTCTGCCCTGCCTCCTGCTGGCCCCACTGGGCTGCAGCCTGGGTGTTTGAAGGGCATTGTTTTGTAATGCCATGCACATGCATGGATTTAAAGAAAATTAGGAGGTTGGCAGGCAGGAGGATGCCACAGATGCCCTGGGGGAGATGCAGGAGTCAGGAGATAAAGGAAGGCAGAGTATGGCCTGATCCTTTCTAGGTAAATCTATAAACTAGCAGTTCACAAGTGCAGCTGCCTGGCTGCTGCAGGGAAAGCCTCAGCAGGCACTCCCACCCAGAATCAGACAGGCAGAGCAGATCCCCAAGGTATCAGCCCCCTGCCTTAGCCAACAGCTTTTTTCTCTTTGCTGTTGAGCCAAAATGCTGCAGTAGAGGAGGGAAGGATCCTAAAGACCTCTGTGAGACCTCCATGCTGTCCTTAGAGATTTGCAGTAGAAACCCGAGTTCTTCCCATCCTTCAGAGCTGGGCACAAACAAGAGACTTCTCCATGAACCCAGTGGGCATGAAAACCGTGTGGCAGCCATGTAGCCAGGTTCCCCACCACCCTCCTCCAGTGCTGCAGTGGAGAAGGAGCTGGTAACTCACACCTTTGGCTTCTAATTTCCTGGTTTTGCCATGGGGAACTTCACCCCCAAGAGAAATGTGGCAGCACCTTTCACTCAGCAGAAGCTGTTAAATCAGCATCATCTACAGTGTGCAGTGGCCAAAGCTGATGTGTGTTTCCTTTCTTTTGCAGGGGCATCCTGGACAGAAAGGAGAGATGGTAAAAATACATTTGTTTGTCTGTGGGCGATGGGTTGGTTTGCAATGATGTTGGCCCTCAGCTGGAAACAAGCTCAGGGGCAGGGTAGCAATCTTACCTCAGCTGATGCACTGGCTGCATCCCTAATTCTGTAACTTCATAATAGCAGGGCTGGGATGCATGTCTGTAATTTTTGCATTATGGCTAGCACATTCATCATGTCACAACAGCAACTCTCTAGTTAGGCATGGGATGTGTTTTCCTTGCACTTTGCAATTATGTTCTTTAAATATATTCTGGGAGCTGACATTTTTTGTGGTTGGCCTCATAGGACAAGTAAAAGTTGATGGAAAGATTTCTGAAAACCCATCTGGCAGCTTTCAACTTATCTAACAACAACCAAAAAAAGCATATTTTTTGTATTAAATGTGGTTCCCCCCCCCCCACCCTCTTGAAGCTCTGTTTCATATGTGCATCATACTAAAATGCCTTTGGTGGAAAATTATAAACTTAGACTGCACTTTATGGAAGCCCAAATGCTGTCTTGTTCCTCTTGCATCTCTGATAATGAAATCCCAAATATGAGCATGTCAAGAGAGAGGCCCTGTAGTCACCTTCGCTCACTGAAGTGTTGAATGTTTTCTTCTGCTAATTCTGTAATTCTGTTTTTTGAGTGTCAGCGTAGCCCTCTGGCAAGCACATGTTGAAGATCCCCCTCCCCACTCCCCTGTTGCACAATCCCAGCTCAGGCTTCAGTCCTGGCTGCCTCTGGTTCCATCCCAGAGCATGGCTGAGGAGACGCTGTCAGCTGAGGTCCTGGGAACAATAAGGGTGTGTTTTCCCGATGATTTTTTCCCCTCTCCTTTTAATTTTTCCCCCCCGTGGTGCAGCCAGAGCATGTGTGCATTTTTCACTCCTCCAGAGTAACAAAGGGAACCAAGATCTCTCTTGGGAATTTTCTTCACAATTGTTTTTAAAAGCTCAGTTTTTCACCTACTCCATACATTGTCTTTTTGTCACTGTAAATGGAAAAACATCCCTTGTTAAATTCTGTGTTTCTTTAAAGGGTGCTGCAGGTCCCAGGGGACAACCTGTAAGTATCTCTCCCCCTAATCCCTTTCCCCTTGCATTCACTGAACTCCTTCATTTACTGAGGCCTTTTTTGATCACTTTTCTCTTACAGGGACCCCCAGGACAAAAAGGAGAGAAGGTAATTTCAATGGGGGCCTTGTTAAAAGTGAGGAAGGGACTTGGTGGACTTGGTGCTGCTTGATCTGACTGTGAGTGAGGAGTCCCAAGAGCAGAGGGCTCAGGGGATGGGGACAGGAGGCAGGGTGCTTATCGGGTGCAAATTGGCATAGCTGCACTGAGTCTGATAGAGTCACAATGATTTACACCCTCTGCGTCTGACCCTGCGTGCCTATTTTGGTCGCCTCTGTTTGTGGTTTAAACTCTTTCCTTTTTAATCCCCTTCTTTCGCAGGGTCAGTGTGCAGAGTACCCGCACAGGGTAAGTCATTAGCGTTATTATCCTCTGTCCCGTGCCTTCCTGCATGTTAATCCTCCTTCGTTTGAATGGCTTTTTGTCGGAGGTAGGGATCGTTCCATTAACAAGATGCGTCATCTGGGCCCCCGGGGCAGCGCTGGGCTGATTGATGTGTTTCGCAGAAAAGCAGCAGATAAGGTTTTCCAGGAGGGATGTTGGCTCTCCGGTCTGTCTCTTCCTGCCCACCAGAGCTGACCCCTGGATAGCTGCTGTCAGTTCTGCTTCCTGGAGACCCTCCTGTGCTGGGGAGGGGAAGGTTCACATCCTCAGCCCAAAACCCCGTGAAACCTGGGGGTTCTGGAGCAGTAGAGGTCACCCACTCATGCCTTGAGCTGCTGCAGTGGCTCTGTGCTGTCTTCCTTGAAGACCTGGGGAAAACTCTATCATCATTCCTCCCTTTTTCTCCTCCCTCACGCTGGTGTCATCCCTGCACAGAGACAAGGGGAAGGGTTATGCTCCCTGCCTGAGGGTCACCCTGCACTGCATGGCCATGGTGCTCTGTCAGCTCCCCAGTGAGCTGGTGCCCATGCTGGTGCCCAAGGCTGGTGGAATATCTGCCTGCAGGGAAGAGGCTGAGTGGGAGGGTTGATGCCAGCAACTGTTTAATGAAAGCCAGGATGTTGCACCCACCTGCTCCTTCATCTTGGCCTGGCCAGCATGTGCTGCAGCCAAGAGTGGAGAGAGAACATCATGGGGTTTGAGGGGATTTAACCAGTTCTAAAAACAACCAGAGTGCTGAAAATCCACTGGAAATGCATTGGAACGACATCATATGAAGTGGCTGGAATTTGTAATCTGGGTGTACAGGGAGACAAGCTTAAGAGCTTTCTGTTTATTTTTGATGGGCCTCTGGATAATCAGCTGGGCTCTGGTCCCTGGCCCGGAGGGAGCAGGGTTGGAGCAGCAGAGCCACTGGAGAGAGAGCTGGGCTGGCAGCAAGGGAGAAGGGGCTGTGGGGAAGTGCCAGTCCCCGTGCAATAACAGCCGCTCAGCTGTGTTTATTTAGTGAGCAGCTCACTAGATTGTTATGTTAAAAAGAAGCCAACAACACTGGTCACCCGAGCAGTGTCCTGAGTTCCTGTTACAGCCCTTGGCTCTGACTGTCCCCAGTGCTCAAGGTGAAAAGCAGTGGCAGGACCCAAAGCAGCACTGGGAAGGGAGCTGGTGCATCCCTGGGAATAGCCTGGGCTCAGGCACGCTGGTTTGGTGGGTCAGGGTTGTAGGGTGGCTGGTGAGCTGCAGGAAAAGGGTAGGTGCCAAGCCTCACATCCTGGCAGTGTTTCCTTGCCTCTCATGGAGATACTTTTGGTCTCATGAGGCACCAGGCTCAGCATTATAAAAAGCCCATGAGTTGTTCATGGCTGAGACACGCTCACGGGAAGGGTGACTGTCCTCAGATCAACTCAAGGACAGGCTGTCCTGAACTGCAAGTTCAGGGAGCCAGAGGCACAGACCAGCCAGCAGAAGGTGCAGTTCTCTTTCTTCCTCCCCGAATGAAGATTAGGATGGGCCTTGTTGCAAAAATGTGACACTGCTGACAGAATTGCAATTTATTCTTGCTTTTCTGTTTGATAAGGCTCTTTGTCAGATGTTCTGGGTGAGGAAATGAAAACCAGCATCCTGACAAACCGGGGATGTTGTTTCAGTTTTGTTTCATATTTGTTTTCTTAGGAAGGAAATACAAGGTTAGGATATGTGCCTTGGCTCTTGTAGATTCCTATTTTTTTGTCTGTGTGAGTCTGTGTGGCCTGCACTGCTGTGAGGGGTGAGCCCATGCATTGGTGCTGCCCATTCAGGGTGAGAGGGCCCCTCACAAGCTGCTGCCAAGTGCCACTCAGGGAAACGGGGGGACCATCCATGCTGTGTTGGCTCTCAGAAATGCTGTTTGTTTGTATCTGACCCCTTTTGTCTGCTGTGTGTTCCCTGTCCCCAGGAGTACCTAAGTACCACACTTGCAGCCCTGCGCTCTAACCAGATCCTTACGCTGAAGGTTTGTGGGTAGTGCTCTCAGGGGATCCAGTTCTGATGCAAAGGCTCGAGGCTGTAGATCCAATATTGCACACTGCCTTCTGAAAAAACTTCCCATTGGAACACAGAGGGGGCAGGGCAGGAGCTGGGTGGAAGTGCCTTCAGATTTCTTCTCACCTGAATCCATTGCAGGGTCTTGTCTTGCCTGTTTTCAGGACTGGTTCTTTCCATATTCCTCCTTATCCTTTCCAGCATCCTCCCTCAGCTTCCCTGTAAGCTGTATGATATTTCAGATACCCTTCAGCACTTCAGCAGCCAGGCAAAGCCAGCTTAGCTGGCTCTCCTGAGCTAAGGGGCCTCCTGCACTGTCTTTTAAAAAGAGGAGGTTTGCCTTTGGGTAAAATCAGCCCAGCTGAATTTCCAGCAGCACTGGAGTGAGAGCTTGTGGCTGTCTGGATCAGTGCATTTGAGCACAACCACCTAATCATGATGCTGCAAAATTGGGTTACTGCTTCTCTTTGCATCAGGACTGGATCCTTGCTTTCACTGCACACATGAGGTACAATGTCTAAAGGGAATAAAATGTGCTCCTTGGAAGTGTATGGTTTCTGTGGTGGGACACCTGTGGGCACACCTCTGGGATCTGAGTGCACAGCTCACGTGGGGAAATGTCACTCATGGGCACGTTTTTGTGCCCAAGCACAGAAAGGCTCTCTCACTTCTCCCTATGTAAATCAAGAGCAGTTTCAAGGGAAAACTGATAGGAACAGGAAAGTGGATCAGGCCAGAGCAGCATTCCTGGGCCTGGAGCCGACGTGGTGGGTGCCAGGGTGACAACAGCGTGCATGCAAGTGGAAACTGGATACAGCAAAAGGATGAACAAATGCTCCTGAGCTTTAGTGCATTTGATTTCTGTGTGTCCGGGTCAGCTTTGTGCCCTAAGGCAGCATTCCTGGCTATAAGTAGTCAGAAGGTGATGATACTGTTGAGCAAGGAAAAACAAAGCACAGGCTGCCAGGGCAATGCCCTACTTAGGTGTCCAGCTCCAAGGCCTGGTCTTGTCCCTTGGCCATGGTGGTTGTGTCTGCTAAGTTAAGTGAAGCAGGCCAGGACTTCTGTGCTGACCCCAGCCAGCCTTTCTCTGCTCCCTTCCACACCTGGAGGGAGGATGAGACCTGGAGATACACTGGGTTTCCTGTAAGAGAGCTAAAAACCTGCGCTTGGAAAACTTGGAGAAAATTGTAGTTCTGATAGATGCCTGAAGATACACTGGGTTTCTGTAAGAGAGCTAGAAAACTGCATTTGGAAAATTTGGAAAATTTGGGATAGGTGCCCCAAATCTGATGATGATGAGAAGTTAAGAGAAACAGTCCCACAGCTGGACACCCCAGCAGAGCCAGCGAGGGATGTCTTGCAGTGAGCACTTCCTAAGATCAGCAGAGCTGAGTCAGAAACCCCCTGGCTGTTTGCAGGCAGAGGGAGCTGTGAAAGCTCTGTGCAGTGGGGGCACTGGGATGGAGAGTGGGCACCCCACAGCTGCCAGGCTGGCCCCTGGTGGGTGCCCCTGTGAGCAGCACCAGGAGCTCAGAGGTCTGCCAGCAGGTACCTGCCCCACGCTGCTCTCCCGCCAGGCTTCATTTTCATGGCAATCTCTCTGTTCCCCTCTTCTCTGGTCTCTGCCCTGGCTGCTCTCTGACTCTCCATGCCCTCATGGCCTCCTTTGCCCTGTGACCTTCTGGTTTGATCTTCTTCAGCTGCTGCCTCTCCTCAATTCAGTGCGGCTGGCTCCACCTCCGGTCATAAAGAGACGCACTTTCCAGGTAGACTTCTCCTCCTTGTTGCCTGTTTCTGAGCTTATCCCAATGCTTGCAATTAATCAGCTTGCTACCTGTCTTTCTTCCCCATACAGAGGGCTTTCCAAGAGTTTCAGGCAGAGCTGAGGGACTTTCTTTAAAGCAGAGGAAACCTTTGATGTGATAATGTTGCTAAAAAGAAATGCAGTGAAGCCAGATTTTTGGACTAAAAGAAATGGGCCATGAAGCTGTTCTTGGGGCTGTCGACAAGCAGCCTCCTCCCTTAAGGAGTCAGTTCCTGCATATTCAATCTCCAGAAGAGGTTGGAAGCCTCTTGCTGAAATTCATCTAATGTCTGTGAAATTTAACTGAGATGAATGAATAGGCAAACGCTTCTTCTAAGGGCTAGTCTAGTCTGAGGCACTTGGGGAAATGTGTTTAAATAAGCTCTTAGAATGGTTTCATTAAATTGCATTAAATCTTTGTGTAAACACATTTATTTTGGTTTCCAGGGCCATAATTCATGTTTAGTTTATTTTGGGAATGAATTCATAAAGTGAATTACGGACATATGAATAGTGAATAAGAGTGGCCATAGTCAGAGTTCATGTGGCTTTTAATGAGCCCACTTTATGCTCCCTCATTCCATCAGTTGGGATTAGCTTTCCTGTGTGGACAAACTGCTGCAATTACCCCGCTGAAGTGTGCTGGGCACTCTTTATTAAGTGCCTGGGTTTTGTCACCCTGCTGCCTGTCTAGACAGTTGGATGCCAGCAGGGAACTGCAGGATGCAAGAGACCTTTACCATGAGGTGCCTGGTCCTTGCCCAGCTCTGGACAAACCCTGAGCACGTGAGCCTGTGGTTTCAGTTCAGTTTCTATCGATTCAGCACTCACACCACACAGAGCCCCATGGATTGCGCTGTTTGCCCTTCAAAGTGACAGTCTGGAGAGCCAGGCCAAGGACTGACCTCTTGGGAAGGCTTTGAAAGCTGAAGTTCCCCTCCAGGATGAAGTGGGAAACTTGAATAGCTGCCCTACATCCTGTCGTCAGCCAGGGCTGCAAATTCCCTCTGTCCACAGAGGAAAACTTCACCGGAGTTTTGCCATGATCCGTTTTGCCTTTGCTGCATTCATTCTCTAAATGCAACAGGGTTTGGTCTGCTCCTACAGATCTGCCAGCACCAGGCAATTCCAGGAGCCCAGCCTGTGAGTACTGAGGAAAACAGTGAGGCTGCAGAATGGATGTTAGCACCAGCAGCTGGAAGAGAGGAAAATCCTGCTGCTAGCTCTGAGCACATCGACAGGAGTGCTTTGCCCAAGCTGAGCATGGGCTGAATGGAGTCCTCTGTGAGGAGGCTGAGCAAGCTCTGCATTGCTGGGGTGCAGGCAGGGTGGCTGGCTGGTGTTTTAAAAGAACTGAAAAATAGTTCCAGTCGACAGCTAAAAATATAGAATGACAACTGAGGAAAATGACACCTGATCTCCCACTTACAGTATCCACTGACTGTCCATTTAGCTCTGTGGGGGTCCTTTTGTGCTGAGCACATTAATGAGGCTATAATGATGTGGTGATAACACTTTGTGTGTTTAGGGATCTGCAAGGATGGGCACTTGCCTAAACAAAGCCTGCTGTGCCCAAGACAGCAGAGTGAGGGTGATGCAAACGGGACTTGGGGTGAGTGAGCTCCTTCCAGCCACTCCCTGAGCTGGGGCAGGGCTCCTGCTCTGCCCATCTCCCTGTCCTCTACCAGCACCTTGTTCCAGCACCATGCTGCATTTTAGTGCCCTAAATTGCCCTAAATTTGGAGCATGGACTGGGCTGGCAGAGAGTAGCTGAGGTGGGAATAGAGGAGAGAGAGCTAAAGTGAGATGAGCAAAACCCCCTTTGCCTTCCCATGGTGCTCCCATGCTGGGGGTGTTACAAGATGCAGTGGAGGGAAGTCTTTGAAGGTGGAATGAGAGGACAAGGCAAGAGGAAATCTAGAAATATATTCCAGTGTCCTCCCAACATCTTCATTAGATCCAAATTACCTTCCATATTTAAAAGCTGTGAGACCATTTACAGTTGAATAGCACTGAGTATGGAGGATAAGGAAGCTTAGAAAAGAACCTTCATTCCTTTGCAAGGGCCACAGGATGAATGAAGATCCTCTTTAAAAGTGGGGAGAAGCAAGGGCACCCCTCCTGCCTGGCCCTGCAGGCTTCCCAGCGTGGGCTGAGGGTTGGGCAGTGAGGCACAGGAAAGGAGAGGGCTGTTGCTCCACACATGACCCAGCTTCTCGTGAGCCTGGCCCACGCGTTGGAAATTTTCTTTTAAATAGAGCTCATGGCAGAAAGGATGAAATTTGCAGCTTATTACTTTCATTTATCATTCTAAATAAAGCAAACATCCCTGTATCTGCATGTTTTACTAAAGGCAGCCAGGATAAACAGCGCACTTGGTAGGAACGCAGGGGACAGATCTCGTGCATTTTCCTCCAGTGTGTAAGGCTGTAGAGAGGATAAATGCAGCAGAGACCCAACTGCACACCCACTGACTTTTAACTGAGAAACACCCATGTTTGGTTCTAGCTTCCCATGGACCCACCAAGGGAAGTTTTTCAGGTTTGAATTGGATCACTAGCAGTAGGCTCTCGTGGTACTTTATCTAGGGAGGTGAGCCTAGAGAGTGAACAGCTTAGCATGGGTGCCACAGTGCCCTAGGAGCTGGATTCATCAATTCTGGATCAGCAGTCTGGTATTCAAACGTGCTGCTTCCAACCCACTGTCTCCTGCGTGCCGCTTGGTGCCACGTGCAGCCCCAGATGACATTGCTGAGGCATGAGCCACAGCCACCCAGTGGCCACTGAGGGCCTGGGGAGGAACTGGCTCAAACAGCTCCATCTCACAGAGCTGAAAATGGCAGGTGGCTCAGCAGGCACTGCCTCGTTAAATCTCAGAAAAGCAGGCTCTGCCTGGTGTCCATGGGCCTGCCTTGGGTGGGCTCCAGGAATGCCATGATGATCGTGTTGTTTTCTTTGGGGTTTGTGGCATTTCTACTTTTGGTCCTTGGCAAAACAGAGGGAGTGTTGTCCAACAAATATAATATGGGGGAAAACTGGCTGAGGTGGCTCTGCCTGGAAGTGCCAGTGTCGTCACGGGAGGCTTTGCTTCACATGTGACTGTCAAGTGCTTTGGAAAGCCTCCTCAGAGACTCAAGAGATGTTGGTCTTTGACACATAAATTTTACTTGGCTGGCTCAAGGAAGGAAAAGGTCTCTTTGGACTGCTCTGTCATCACTAGATCCCTCTAGAAGGGAGCTCTGAGCAGGTGACCTCAGACGTCTTTGCAAACCTTTGGGTGCTGCCTCCTGCTTCCCAGGCAGCCCAGTGTCCTCAGCAGGGCTCTCCATCACTCTTGGAAACTTCTCCTGGCAGTAACCTGGGACTTGCTTCTATCTCCTCTGCTTCAGTCAGGCTGGCCTGCCTTGGGCCCTTAGGGGGGTGGTGTGGAGGGTTTGCTGTGCCTGCTGTAACTCTTGTTTTACAAACTGCAGGGTGAACAAGGACAGGCAGGGATCCAAGGTCCCCCGGGGCCCCCTGGCCCACCAGGGCCCCCTGGACCAGCAGGACCCGAAGGAATCCCAGGACGTCCTGGGCCAGTTGGACCCCCTGTAAGTCCTTACCAAAACTGAAATCCTTCTGCTTCCCCATCCCCTAGGGCACAGGCTGCTTCCTCTGGCCTCTGTTTCTGCTTGGGAAGCTGAGATAGCCAGGACAGGAGGCTTGCAGAGAATGTGGGTGTGTGGGCAGGAAGAAGTTCTGGGGAAGGAGGGGAGTGAGAGGGAAGGCCGAGATGGGAACTGGGCACTGCTGCTATCTGGACACACAGGGGGTGACACCAGGCTCATTTCCTCCTCCTCAGCCCCTGCAGGTGGCCCCGGGGAGGAAGTAACACGTGGAGTGTAATTGTTGTGCTCCCTGCCACCCCTTTGAAGTGCTGTCCCTGTCCTAGCAAGCAGCCGAGGAGGTGGGAGCAGAAGCACCACTTATAAAATAAAACCACTGCTGAATGGCAGGGCAGAGAACAGAGAGCGCTGCTAATGTGCCTCTCTCTTGCCACAGGGCAGAGCAGGAGAACCTGGAAAGCCTGGCAGAGATGGCAAGGTGGGTATGAGAATCCAGCTCTGTTCCTGGGAGCTGCAGGGACAAACGTGCCATGCTGGCTCTGCAGCCACTGGGAATTAAAGGAGCTTCCATCTCCCAGAGTTTTCAAGGGCTGCTAGCAGGAAAAGCAGCTCTCATCCCTGCAGGCAAATGCACCTCTCCACACACGATACAGGGCTCAGCACCCTCATTTCTCTCTGAGAGACCTTCATCTCTCTCTGAGGAGCCAAGAACAGGATGGCTAAACACCTGAATTGCCAAAGCAGGTGGCAAAGGCATCAGAGCATATCTAGAGCAGTTTTCCTTCCCTGCCTGCTCAGAGGCAACTCCTGCATAGACATTTTGTTTATTTATATTTACACACACGTATGTCTGGTATGCTTCATGGTTCATATCAGGTAAATTGTTTGGTTATTTCTCATTTAGAGACACAAGTGGTTTGTTTGTTAATACATTCTCTCTGTTTAGCTTGCCAGAGGAAGCTGCAAATGCTTGATTTACTCCAGAGCTGCAGTGGGCTGGTAACAAGTTCCCCAAGCAAGCCAGAGAAACAAAAAAGATTCTGGAGCTTAATGCATAAGGCAAAGCAGCTTTTTAATCTTCACAGTGAGCAAGAACAAACCTGGGGGGATGTGGACATAAGTTTATTTGAGTGTATGCACTAAGATACCTACATAAAGAATAGATTGGGGATGTTTGAGCTCAGCAGTGCAAATCTCTAAGGGGTGTTTCAAATCAAACCAGCCAGCATCCCCCCATCACCCTGCTGTCCATGTAATGTCACACCTTCCAACCCCAGTGTCTGTTTTCATTTTATCCACAGGGCTTACCTGGGCCTCCTGGACCAAAGGTGAGACATCTCACCTCACTTAGAGGTGTAGAAAGATGATGAACAGAGATGGGCTCTCCTGACGAGGACAGATCCATTTTGATGGATGGAGGAGGGGTAAAAGAGGTTACATCAAAGAGCTGAGAAGGGTTTCTGACCCAGCTCAGCACTGCCCCTGGGGCCCAGCCCCTGTGCTGACTCATGGGTTTTGTCCAGGCGACAACGTCTGAGCTGCCTCTCCGCTGAGCCAGGCACGCCTCATCAGCCCAGCTTGCAAAATTGTTTGCCACACACAGCTTTATTGGCTTCTTCCATTCTCAAAGCATTTCCCAGTGCTTCAGGAATGGATTTTGCAATGCTATTGTTAACTCTGCCACGGTTTCCCATTTATTCACTTGCCAAAGTGCGAGGGAGGGGGTGGTTGTTGTTGTTTTTCAGCTGCAGCCACCCAACATAATTTGTTTTTATTTGAGGTATGTAGCCAGGGTGAGGAGATAGGAACCAGGGAGTTGGGGCACAGAGCTGACACGTGTTAGCTGCCTGCCAGGGCTTTCCTGCCAGGGCTCAGCCCAGTTCAGTAATGCTGACCTGTGGGTCTGAACGGACAGGAGCTCGCTGGAATCACTCTGAGCAAAAGGCAGATTTTCCCTATGGAATGCTCTCCCATCCAAACAATGCCCCAGGGAAAAGAGCAGAGGTTTGTCCCTCTCAGGCCAAGCCTCACTTTCTTTTGTCTTTTTGCCTTTTGCAGGGAGACGCTGGGATTCAGGGATACCCTGGCAGAAAGGTAAGGAGGGAAGCTCCAGTGTTGTTAAATGATTTAAGTGCACTGATGCTTTCTGGAATCATGGCTGAAAATCTGTGGGTTATGCTGGAGCCTCCTGTGGAGTTCTGCTCCTGCTGGGTTTGCAACAGGCCCTCAGATTCCCTGCTGTCACCTGTGTAAAGAGAGCCTGGGCCCAGAGTTGTCTGTAACTCCCCAGCAGCTATGGAACAAATATCTCCCTGTGTGTGTGTGCCTCTCTACACCCACTTCCAGGCTGAAATGCATTTCTTCTGCATCCAAACCCATATGGGAGGCTGAAAAGGGCCAATTCCCGGCTATTGCTCTCTGGGATACAGAAAAGAGTCAGTCCTGCTCTGGGTTAAAAGGCAGAAGCTGGCAATGCTGAAATGCCTTCAGCAGCAGCTGATTAACAGCAAGGCTGACAAGCCCGGAGGGTGTAATGAAGAGACAGGAAGAGAAAGACACAAAGGGAGATCAAACAGGAGAGAGGGAATGAAGAGATACTGCTAAAGAGATGTCAGCTGGAGAAGGGGAAGGTGAATATTCCCAGCAGGAAGGAGCCCTGTGTCCCCTGTTATCTCCACGTTGCTTTATGGGTGCTCTGCAAGCAAAATGGCAAGACCTGAGAGCTTTTTAATTAGCTCTGTATAAACGGAGAAGTTTTTCTTATGTCAGGAAGTGGAAATTACAGCCCCTGCAGACCACAGCCCACTCCTGCAGACAGACACAATTTATTGCCCCTTCTCCCAGTGAATCCACAGGTTTTCCATCAGGAGCCCATCCTGTCCTGTGTGTGCAGGGAGGGCGGCTCTGGGCAGCGACCTCCCAGCGAGGGCCCCTCCCAGCAGCTCCTCTT
This sequence comes from Loriotus luctuosus, assembly GCA_035582745.1. Lineage (NCBI taxonomy): Eukaryota > Metazoa > Chordata > Aves > Passeriformes > Thraupidae > Loriotus > Loriotus luctuosus. The sequence continues at coordinate 1,983,157 of JAWWEY010000275.1, forward strand.
ACATGAAACAACTTGTCTGCTTCAATCCCTGCCGAGCCAGGAGCCTGCCCTGGGCTGCAAGGGCGAGCCCAAGGCTTTCCTGGGAAAGCTGGAAGGAATGGATGAGTGTAGGGCACCAAATCCTCATGGGAAGGGAAAAGAAAGCAAAATATTGAGGGAAGTTGTTAATTCAGATATGATGCTCCCTTCATGCATTTCATAGACAGTATCTGCTCCTCTCCCAGAAACCCAGGGGTAGATTGGTGTGTGTGGGACCCCTCAGTGTAGGACATGGCTCTCACACCTCTGCTGACCTTTCTGGCAACCCACAGCTCCTTTCCTTGCTGCTGTGTTTGCTCCTTCCACTGTTTTCTTTGTTCTCTTCCTCAGGGTGAGGTGGGGGAGTCAGGCCTGCCTGGTGCCCGTGGCCTCCCTGGAGCCTCTGGCCCCAAGGTAACCCTTGAACTTGAGTCAGAGGGGGCAGATAAGGGGCACAAGCCTGTCCTAAAGGGATGTCAAAGGCCAGGGGCTGGAGACAGCTCTCTAGAGCCTGGAATGAGCTCCTGTGTGAAGAATCTGGGCGATTGTTGGCCAGGGTGATTCCATGCTGTCCTGCACCAGGACCTGCACAGTCCCCTGTTAAAGAATAAAACCGACCCAGCCGTTAGAGGCTTTTGCACCAGGGCTGTGAAAATGAGGGTACTCTGGACCATGAAATGTTGTAATGGTTTCTGCACCCTTATCATGTAGAAAAGCATTACTATGGGCAACCTCCAGCATCCACTGCAAGGACCTGAACTGCCTTTGCACTCCCTGGGAGGGGAGGGAGGGCTGCAGCCAGTGCTTGACTGGTACCATGCTGCTGTGAGGAGACCTGGAGTGCTGGGGCTGCATTTATCACACCCCTCTTTTGGCTACTTTATCTCTTGCTGTTTCTGCTTGCTTGGTTTCCCTTTATGCTCACTGTCCTTCTCTGTTTCCCCCCTTTCTCTCTCCTTTGCTGGGCAGGGTGAAAAAGGGGATGCTGGCATAAAGGTAGGCATGACAAATACGTTTTCCTAACTCACAGTAGATCACCTGGGAGATGCTGCTGCTTGGGCTGATGGGTTGTGAGGGGAGCTGGGCAGCTGAGCAGGGCAGCTCTGTGGGGTATTTGATGGAGTGCACATCTGTGCTCTGATCAGCCACAGGCACTCCCAGCTCAGGCTGCCTTCATCCCTTCGGTGGAATTCCATTCTTACCAAAGGCATTTCTCTGGCTATGAAGCTTGCTGGTGATTTCTTACATCTCCCTATTTGATGGGCTAGGTTGGGGTTTCCTCATAAAATCTGGTTAGCTGACGCATCAAATCCACTCAAACTCCACCATTCAGGCTGAGGTTTGGCACCAGCTCTTCTGTCTGTTTCTGGACAGTTTTTACAGGCTCGTATGGTCTCTGGCCAGATGTTATCTATTTGACTGAAATTTACTGTACCCATATATTTAAAGTATATTACTCAATGTAGACTGTGCTTAAAACATTACAACATTGGCAAGTGTTCATGGCAGTCAGAGCACACTGTGTCATGCCATACATCTTAGACATCCTGAGGAAAGACTGGTCCTGTAATATTTGGAAAGGCATTAACTGTGACACGTTCATTTCGAGTATTTAGTGTGTGGCATGCAGCTCATTTATCCTGCAGCACATACACTTTCTATATCTTTTCCATCTGGGTGGATTGCTGTTTGAAGAGAGAAAAGGCCCCTTCAGAGCTTACCAAGGATGCATTACTTGGAGTTTAAATAAATATTCTTTGGGAATGCAGGCTCTGGGTTCATAGCTGAATAGAGCAGCAGGGATTATCTTCCTACAAGAAAACACCTCCTCAGAAATGCTGCAGTGCATGTAGTTCCCTGTGTCCATCTCCACATCAGTGTAATTCCATCAAGCCCAAAGGTATTGCTCCTGTTTGTGCCAGTGTGAATGAAGGTGGAATTACACCCAGAGCTGATTGTTTTGAGGGCTTGGAGTTTGCTGCTCTCTCAACAGCGGGTCTCCCATTAAACTGAACTGAAAGACTGAACTCAGAGTGTTGCCTGGGAGGGAGAAAAGGCTGAAAGGAGAAGTTCTGTTTTGTCCTTGCTGAAACTCCCATGTTTCACTGCTAGCATGGAACACCTGCTTTCTCATGCCCATGTACAAGCACTAGCCAGCTCTTCATGTGGGTCCTGGCAAAGGGGAAGGCTCCAGTCATGTCTCAGGGTCATCCAGAGGGTGAGAGCCTTCCCTGGCTTGGGGCCACCCTGGAGACACAGTCTTGCTACTTGGCCCTTTGTTTATGTCTTACACACCCCACAGGAAGAGCAGAGATGAAGCCCACTACACTTTTTGGGGTACTAAATTGCAGCTCCAAAGGAGCACCTCTGCAGCCCCAAAGCAGCAGCTTCTTTCACACACAGACTATAATTTGTTACTGTCAAGGTCACTTTTCTCTTGACTTCCTTTCTTTTTGCTCAGAGGAGTTGAAAGGGAGGTGCAGACACATTCTTAAATCAGCAGCCAGACCTCAGTAGCAGCTCCTGAGCATCCAACAGCACGTGCATTTGTTGTCTTTGGAAATTGCTTCTTTCTGTTGTCCTCCCACCTAGGAGGATTGATTGGGACTCTGGAAGACATTTAAATCTTCCAACTTTGGCTCCAATTACTTAGACTAGATTTTACCTTCTCTTTGCCCTGAGGAGCCCTGGACAAACACCATGATTCCTAGGTTAGCTGCAGTGGCCAATTTTGCACGGAATATCACTGCTTTGGCTGGCAGTGAAGAATATCTCTGGCCTGAAGAGGTTTCCTAGTATCACACAGAGCCCTTGTTCATTCAGCCACCTCTCCCCACCCAGTGGCAGGTGCAGCACAACCTAGATTGTCTCTCAGCTGTTTTTTTTCTGTGGCCACCGTTTGTACTTTGATCATGTAAGTTCCTAAATCTGTGTCTCATGAAGGTCATGAGGCAGTGATTGTGATCACCTGGGCCACTTGAATGAGCATTTCACTCAGTGCCCCCAGCCTGTCACATTCAGCTTCGCTGATGTTTCCTTACTTTTTTTTTTCCTGAAAGATCCCCAGGATCCTCTTTCTCCTGCTCTGAGGAAGGAGCCATAAAGTGCCCACAGCCTTTCTTAATAAACCCCTGATAATTTGCCTCTCCCAGCAAAGAGCAGAAAGGAAGGGTGTTTGCTTTAATTGGCAGGAGGCATCGTTGGCACCCAGAGGGGATAAAGCTGCTCTCAGCAGGTAGAGCAGGGTGTGAGGTTTCTGTGTGAGGGGCAGTGGTGTAGCCCAACTCTCCCAGAGACACGGAGGAGATGCTTCCTAAACCAACCCGAGGCTCAGGAGAGCTGGGACCTGCTGCTGATCGCCTTCCTGAAGCCTCCTGGGGAGCTGCGCTGGATGTTCTGCCTTTGGTTCCCAGCTCCTGCCTTGGCTGCACCATTCCAGGGCTGCTTTTGGTGGGCGGCTGCTGCTGCCCTGCTGCGGCACCGGGCATCACAAAGGGAGCAGCCCAGCGGGCACTCGCTGTGCTACAGTGGCTTCCAAACACTTAAGGGTTTAAAGATGTTCCGCAGAGTTGTTTTTCCTGCTTTTTCTGCGGCGCTGGGTTTCTTTCTGTTCTTCAGCGGGTCAGTGTCACGTTTGTTGCTGCCCTCTCTAATTAGCGCCAGTGGCTGTGTGATCCCGCCGGTGCCCGGGGCTGTGCCAGCCCCATCAGGAGCTGATCGCTCTGAGTTCCCCTTGTGGGGGTTACCGAGCTCCCTCTCACCGAGGCGGCTTTGCTTTTGCAGGGTGAAATCATTAAACAGCTCTTCAGGCAGGCAGTTCTTCCAGGAAAGTCTCTGGGAAGGGGAATTCACTGTCACAGGCTGGGCTGCCCTATGGGGATGGTCTCTGCAAGCAGGGTGGGTGTCTCCCAGCAGAAAGCACCAGTCTTCCCTGCTAGGTCTCACTTAAAAAAAGACAGGGAGCATAGCTGGGAAGGAGAGAGACCAATCCACATTGTCCAGTACAAAGTATTCCTAATTATTGCTTTACTTGCCTTACTGCTGAAAATTGGGCAGTGTAGAGCAGGAGGTGCCCACACTAAGTCATGGATATTATGATATTAGAAAGTGTTTTACAAAATATAGTTCAAGGGATGCTGTAATTACAAAAAGTTATTTTTTAAAAAAAGCATATATATATATATAAATATCCCTGGTAAATAACCCTGCCAAGCAAGGAATAAACACCCAGAGGAAAATGACAGGGACAGTATGCAGTTTACCTGAAGGTGTTTTATTTTCCAGTTATCAGCAGACAAATTTCAGGCTAACAGCACAAGGCAGCCCTTGGATTGTCTGTCTCTCCAAATAGGTTTGTTCATGCCAGGGTCACTGCAGGCTGAGTGCCTCCCTGTGCCCTCCAGCATGCTGGGATGTGGGAGCAGAGTGTGGCACTCCAGTGGGGTCAGTCCTGCTGTAAGGCTTGAGAGGGAATTGAGGGAAATGGCCCCAGCTAGGGCAGTCAGTGGGGAAGGCAGTGCCTCACCTCCCTCAGGAGGGTTTCTCATCACCTGTGCCCTGGGCTCTCCCCACGGAGCCCTGGGAGGACTCATCTCCTGTCTCTTGCTGTCTCTCTGTGTGTCTTGCTCTGCTTCCAGGGGGAGAGAGGCATGCCAGGGCTGCCAGGAAGACATGGCTCTAAGGTACCAGAGGAGTGATGCTTGTCTGCCTGACCTCACCCTGATGCACAGGCATTGTGTGTGTGTGTGTCTGTGAGCCAGGGACTGTCCTCAGCTGAATTATTCATGCTTCTAAATTGCAAAATGCAGGGCCTAATTCACGAAGGCAGAGGTGGGGGAAGATGTGTTTACAGAGCAAATGGCATGCCCAGTCTGATGCTGACTTGCAACATCAGGATCTTAATGCTTTCCACCAGTGAGAGCAGCCAGTTGTGATGTTTGTAGGGAATTGGCATTTTGGAAATTGTCCCGGGTGAGCCCTGCAGGTGTGTGTCAGCCCAGCTGGGATGGGCAGGGCTGCCCAGGTGGGAGCCTGGGCTAACACAGCAGTGAATCAGTGTGTGAGCAGCCCTGCATGTCTGTGCATTGCAGTTTGAGGGGAAATACTAGAAAATAACATGGTCTGCAGTCACTGCTGTTTGAAGGCTGAGAAATGAGGAGCAGGCATCCCAAGGCTCTGCAAAGGCCTAACCAAAGGCACTTACTGCACGTTATCCCTTTCATGGCTCCAGCCTGTACTGGCTAAAACCTACTGACCCTGAGACAGTCTGGAATGCTTTTTACCCCCATTTATTGCAGAGAATCCCTGATCTCCATCTTCTGTCCTTATGTTTTTTAGCTTTTGTCCCCGATTTCTGTTTCAGAAAGCTGAGAGGTATGATCCTGCTGCTCTCTGGCTCCCCACTCCTCCTTGTTTGAACTTTTCCAAGCTTTTTTCACTTTGAACTTGGCTCTCAGTCCTCTGCACTGCCTCATGTGCTACATCCCACCCCCTCATATTTCCCAACTTCTAACACCACTCCCTCCCCCCTCCTTAGTTATCCCTCATATTTGCCTTTTTAACTGGACCTTTTCTAACCAGGACCTGACTAATGCTAACCCAGGGGATACAGAGATTGCAGAGAGGATGGTTGACAGGGACAACCTGCTCTTTGCATCAGTGCTGTTGAGGGCAGTGTGGCAGTCCCTGTGGGAGCAGCTGCCTCCTGAGGCACTGTCTGGGATGGCAGGGCAGGGACACTCCACAGTCCCAAGGTGGTGGCTTGCTGTGCACTGCAGAATGACACCTGAATTGCAGTGCTTGGAAGTCTGGTTTTTCCCCTGAGGTGTCTGGCTTCAGAGCTCTCCTGGAAGCATTTTTCTGCAGGGCTTGTCTTCTGTGATAAGAACAGGTTGAGGGGGAATAGCCAGGCTAAGGCTGTAGGGTATGGGCCAGCCTGTCTCAGGATGCTTGAGCTGAGGTATCTGGGCTCAAGCCTTGACAGGGGGTTTGGTCCTTGGTTTGTCTTTGCATTCCTCGGTTATTTGACACTGTTCTGCTTGTTGGCCTTTGCTTCCCTTGCAGGACTAAACCCAGGGGAGGTGGGGGTGGAAATCTATTGTGCTCATGGTGCCTGCCTTTGGAAGAGCTTTCAGAACCCAGAGCCACTGCCATGGCTGAACAGCTGCTCAGGGGATGAGGACGTGTGCTGTGTGGTGTTACAGCATCACTTCTGAGCTGTGGAAAGGAGAAGATGTGGAGTTTTGCATTTTTACTTTCGCCTGACTGATGCTGTTTTGCTTTAAAACAATGTGTGTCCGATGCATTTCAAACGCGGTGTTGCTGTCTGTGCTCTCTCTGCCAGGGCGCTCCGGGGCTGGCGGCCGCAGGGATGAAGGTCAGTTCTGGGCTGCCGTGCCTCGGCTGGGGCACGGGCTGCAGCTGGGAGGGCGCAGGGCGCTGCAAAATGGTCGGACAGCTCCCACTGATGGGGAATATCAGAACTGCCTCCTTTGGCAGAGGTGCCAGACCTGCGTGCAGCCTCACCCCGGCTCTGGTGAGCTCGGATCAGCACAGCCTGCCCCGGCTGCACCCGCAGCCTTGCTCCTCTCCTGTGGAAACAGAGCAGGGAGGGGCAAATTCCTCTGTGCCAGCGCACGAGTCTCGTCTTGCTCTGCTCTTTTGTATCTGGTAAACACCTGCAAGTACTGCAAGGTGGTTACTCTGTTCTATGGAAGCTATGAGTGTGAGGTTTGGTGGTTACTTATGGCAGCCTGGGAGCTGGATTATGAAGATAAAAGAATTTCCAGGCACAAAAATTTCCAACTGAAGCTCTCTCGTGCCCTTACCAGCTCAAGGCTCCCGTAGATGAATGTTCTTTTCCCCACTCTGGTAGCTCTAGGAGGATTTGTACTCTCTCCTCCTGGTTCTTCACTCTGTTTTCTTGTCTCTTTCTCACCAGGGCGAGCCTGGGACTCCAGGAGAAAAGGTACTCTCAGAAGGTTTTGCTCTGAACCTGCACTTCTGGTTGGTTTGTGTATTTTCCCCTCCCTGAGCAGCTGAGGAATGACTGTGTACATCCCAGTGCCCAAATCCAGGCCCTAATGGCACCTGAGCAAATTGGTGGTGGGATGCAGTGATACCCAGTGAGAGAGGGACCACACTGCAGATATTTCCCTCCTCCTGCTCGTGTCTGTGTGTCACTGTAGGACACAAAATAACACAAAGTGCACACACCACTGTTCTTAAGGTAAAAAAGGGGGACTTTAGTTTTTGACTGTAACATTTATAGATTTCTAAAAGTGACAGTGGATTGGAGGGTGACAGTGCCACCTCTCCAATGACACTGGACAAACCA